>JAUCMX010000021.1:18516280-18831280 GCA_033459395.1 Hemibagrus guttatus | reverse complement strand
CACACACACTGGCCATGGAGACCGGCCGCTATAAGAGATCATGGCTCCCTACGGAGCAGAGAGTGTGTACACAGTGCAACAGCAACACAGTGGAGACAGAGCTGCACTTCCTAACAGAATGTAAAAAAATTCCAACATCTACGTCACATATATTTCAAAACCTTTCAATGAACCCATCCCCAGTTCTCTCTCCTGACCAACACTGACACACTGCCCTTCCTGCTGGGGGAGAGGAAGGAGAGCTGCATCCTAGCAGGACAGTACGTATCTGCCTGTCACAAGCTGAGGGACAGTGAGTGACCCATCCAAACACACACACACACACACACACACACACACACACACACACACAGCCCTTCCTGCTGGGGGAGAGGAAGGAGAGCTGCATCCTAGCAGGACAGTACGTATCTGCCTGCAACAAGCTGAGGGACAGTGAGTGACCCATCCAAACACACACACACACACACACACACACACACACACACACACACACAGCCCTGTTTGCCTTAAGATCTTAATAATTATATTTATTTTTACTTATTATCATATTTATGTTTCTATATTCCTGGAAACTCACTGTTATCATTAATGTGTTTTGTTAATAAGAGATGTTCTTCTGTTCACCATAATGCTTTGGCGATACTGTACATGTATATGGTCATGCCAATAAAGCTTTCTGAAATTGAATTGAAATTGAAAATTGAGAGAGAGAGAGAGAGAGAGAGAGAGAGAGAGAGAGAGAGAGAGAGAGAGAGACAGACAGGCAGACAGATAAAATGAGACAGAGGAGAGAGACAAAGAAACAGACAGAGAGAGAGAGAGTGAGAGGGAGAGAGAGAGAGAGTGAGAGAGAGAGAGAGAGAGAGAGAGAGAGAGAGAGAGACAGACAGGCAGACAGATAAAATGAGACAGAGGAGAGAGACAAAGAAACAGACAGAGAGAGAGAGAGAGAGAGAGAGAGAGAGAGAGAGAGAGAGAGAGAGAGAGAGAGAGAGAGAGAGAGAGAGAGAGAGAGAGAGAGAGAGAGAGAGAGGAAAGAGACAGACACAGGCAGACAGAGAGACCGACAGAAAGACAGACAGGGGAGAGAGAGACTGAGAGAGAGAGAGAGAGAGAGAGAGAGACTGAGAGAGAGAGAGAGAGAGAGAGAGAGAGAGATAGAGAGACTTTGACTTTTAAATTTTCCATTTAATTTACATTCGTAAAAAATCAAACTTCGAAGGCAACGGTGAAAAGGCAGCATTTATACAGGAAAAAAAACAAACAAAACAAAACAAAAAACCCAAAAAAACAAAAACAAACAAAAAAAAAAAAACACAGAAATACAGAAAAAAGATGTTAAGAACAACCCTGACCCTCCCCCCCATCCCTTTTAAAAATTAGATGTTAAACCTTAGATCTTCTACATCTACAGAGCATAAAACGTCCCCCAGTGCCCACACTTGGCAAAATTCTGGTACCCTTTGAGTCAACTTATAGAAAACATATTCAACCTTGACTCTGGCTTTAACTGGAGCTGTGAGCATTTTTCCAGCATCCTGGGTGCCTCCCCCCTGCATTTTATTCTTTCTTGTGAGCCAAGTAGCGAGCTTAGCCTGACCCATGATGAAGTTTAGTAGTATAACAGATTTTTTCTTTGGAACATACTTCGGCCCATGCACGTAAAGGTGTTCTGTCCATGTGACTCCTAACCCTCTGCACCTAGCTCTAAGCAGTGAAAGCAGCCTGTGAAGACATTCACAGTGCAGAAACAGGTGGTCTACTGTTTCCTCTCTGCCACAAAAGAAACACTCTCTGCCCCTAGAGGGGTCGTTTAAACCTGCCAAAGAACCTCTATAAGAAACTTTAACACAGGTTTCATATAGTGCTTCTTAGAGGCATCTTTAAGTGTTGTTAGTATTGGCATTTGGAAAGACAAAGTGCTCCTTTCTCCACTGATACTCCCCTGCCGCTGCAGAGATTGATAAGGGTGGTGGGGCTGATGGCTTCTCCCAGGATCCTGCCCCAGAGCCTCCCTGAAACGGGATGGTAGAGCTGAAGCTACCTCTCTGAGCAGTCTCTGCATGAGGCGGGCCGACAGTACTCCGGTCTCAGCACACAGCTCCCTAGCTGTTTTCCAGCTGTTGCCAGACCTCAGATCTTTGATTCTGGTGATTCCTGCTTTCCGGAAACGCTGTTGGATGTAGGGAGATGAGATAATTCTGGACTGTATCAGAGGATTGTGGAAGAGTGGTTCTTCTTCAGTGCATGGGAAAGGCTGTGCGTTGATCCTGCTGATCCTCAACACTGAAGACCAGGCTCTCAGGACTGACTGGTAGAACAGTGTTGTTGCTGACAGGTCCATTTCCCTCAGGTTCAGCACGAAAAGATGTTTGACATAGTTCAAATCTTCCACACGCCGTAGTAGGGTGTACGCCGTGCCAGCCCATGCAGTCTCTTCTTCATAGAGCAGCCTCTGTGCCGCCTGCAGTCGGAAAGTTCTGAACCGACATTACAGGTCGATCAGGCCTTGGCCACCTTCCTGCAGCGGCAAGTAAAGAACAGGGGCACGAGTCCAGTGCTGTCCAGCCCAGAAAAAGTTTACTATCCTCTTCTGAACCTCCTTGATCGTTCCGACGGGGAAGGTGTGTGCCAAGATGTCTCAGTGGACCTGGGTCCTGCCCTAGCTATTCTATAGAGAGTACTGATTACCAACAACCTCCAGAGACGGCTCTGGAGGTTCGAGGACGGTGAAGCGATGCCACAGAAAGGAGGCTATCAGATTGTTGGTAATCAGTACTCTCTATAGAATAGCTAGGGCAGGACCCAGGTCCACTGAGACATCTTGGCACACACCTTCCCCACCACCCCCTCCCAGTTCTTCATTTGAAAGTCAGCTGTTCCTAAAAACACCCCAAGATATTTTAAGCGGAGGCTGCCTGGTAAAGTGGGAGGACCTTGTTCCTGCCACTGCCCTGTTAAAAAGCTCTCACATTTGTCCCAGTTGGCTCTTGCTGAAGAAGCTCTAGTATAGATGGTTAAACTATCAGTCAATGTTTGAATGTCGCCTTGGTTCTTAATAAAAACTGTTACATCATCTGTATATGCTGACAGTACAAGTTTTTCTTGGGCACTTCCTCTTACTCTAAACCAGCTTAACAGAGGCTCTATTTTCAAGCTGTATAGTTGTCCAGATAATGGGCACCCCTGTCTAATACCTCTTTCCATTCTCACTGGACAGCTAAGACCACCTCCAAACTTAAGAGTAAAACAAGCCTTGGAGTATAGCAATTTTATAAATAGTAGAAATTCCCTTCCTACACCAAAGGTTTCAAGTACCTGGAAGAGATAATCATGATCGACCCTGTCAAAGGCTTTTTCCTGATCTAAAGACAGGAAACCTAGATCACATGAGTTCAGCCTGCACAGGTCAATCACATCTCTAACAAGAAACAGATTGTCCATTATGGTGCGGTTTGGTATACAGTAGGACTGGTTATTGTACACTATTGTGTGCCTGCACTGTTTTTAGTCTGTTTGCAAGGCATTTTGATAAAATCTTGTAGTCGCTGCATAAAAGTGCCGCAGGTCTCTTAAGAAGTCCCAAGTCTCCTTTATTTGGCAGTAGTGACAGTACTGCTCTTGTGCAGCTCGCTGGTAGCTTTCTGTTGATAAAAGAGCTTTTGAACACCTCAAGCAGGTCTGTTCCTAGAAATCCCACAAAATGTTTATAAAACTCATTAGGTAGTCCATCGATTCCCGCTGAACGTCCCACTGCAAGCTGCTGAACTGCGGTGGCCACTTCTTGAAGTTCAAGACCTGCACCAGCACGCTGCTCTGCTCAGGAGACAGTTTGGGGAGTTCCCTGAGTAGCTCCTCCGTGCAGGATGGGTCACAGTCCTCAGCACTGTAGAGGTCTATGTAGAATTTTGTAGCCTCTCTCCTCATTTCGGCTGCCTCTGTGGTTATAGTTCCATCTTCTTGTCTGAGGTAAAGCATCTGGTTCTGGGGTTTTGCCATTTTGGTGAGGCCGAAAAAAAAAAAAAGGCACTAGGGGCATCCATGTCTCTAATGCTGGGAATGCGGGATCTTATCAGGGCTGTTTTAGCTCGTTCATGCAGGAAGGAACTTAAAAAACTCCTCCTTCGTTCCAGTAAACCACCCTTACTCACATCATTACTGCAAATAATTTTTCTTTGTATTTCAGTTATTTCTGTTTCAAGTTCTTGAATTTTGCTCTTTATTTTGTCCAACATGTATGCTGTGTATTTCTGACAGAATACCTTGATGTGTGTTTTCTCCACCTCCCACCAGGAAGCTAGACTGTTAAAGTCACCTTTTCTTTTCTCCACTCATCCCAGAAAACTTTAAACTTCCCACAAAACCCCTCATCCTGAAGTAAATTTGTGTTGAAGTGCCAGTAATGACCTGTACTTTTTTGTAACAGATGTCATTATGTCTATTGTGACTAAATGATGATCTGAAAACCCAGTGGGGGACATGACTGCTCTATAAAATCTACTTCTACTATTTTTGGTTATGTAAAACCTGTCCAGTCTTGCTGCAGTGATCCTTGTGTCATCAACTTTAACCCATGTGTATTGTTTAATTCCCTGGTGTTGTTCCCTCCACACATCGACCACACTACACTGACTGATGAACTCTTCTAGCACCTTAGCGGACTGTGGGTGTGGTTCTTCCCCATTTCTGTCTAAATCTGTGGTGCAATTCCAGTCCCCTCCCATTACCACTAAGGGTCTGCTGCTACAGTGTTGTAGGGCATTCTTGAGTTTATTAAAAAGCTGTGCTCTCTCACCACCACTGTTGGGGGCATATACGTTTATAAATAAGAGCTCTGTACCTCTTATTTCAGTCTACACCATTAAGACCCTGCCCTGCTCTAGCTCTGTGACTCGTGTGTTTATCTCACCCAGTGTTCTGTTAAAAAGTATTGCCACCCCTGCACTGATGTTGGTTCCATGGCTATGGAAGAGTTTCCCTTCTCCCCACATTGCCCAATCTGACTCATTTGCCTGATCACTGTGAGTCTCTTGCAAGAAAATTACATCTATTTTTTTGCACTGTATCAGTTCTTTAACTACTGCTCTTTTATTCCTGTCCCTGCCACCACTGATATTAATAGACCCTATCTTTAGCTTCTCCATTGGAGGGACTAAGAGAAGGAAGAGGGAAGAACAGGTAAGAACAGCAGTGCAGACAGAAGAGGACCCCCAGTGTGACGACTTCATTGTCGCTTTCTTTTGCCAATGGACCGCCGTAACTTCGCTAGATGATTTTTCAACCTATATCTCTTCTTTTTGTCTAATTCATCATAACTTGCTGTTCGTTGTGCCATAACTACAGAAGCTATAAATTTTTCAATATCTGGAAAGTAATCCTTGACCTCAACCGATTTACCAAACGTTTCATCCAAAAATTCATTTATTTCAGTTAAAGTGTAGAGCTGTTGAACTGTGACACACTGATGTCTGAAAGGTCAGAGAGGTTGTCTTCTAATGGTTCCTCACCCTGCTCTATCTGAGAACATGCAGAATCCCCATCACTGATCAACATCTCTACACTGTCTGAAACCTCTGCACAGCTTGACCCTCCCGCAATGTTTAACCCTGCTGTGATATCTGACCCTCCTTCTTGTTCTAAAACATCAGCTATGTTCAGAATGTTCATTTGTACTGAGGGCTCCTTCATCCTTTTTGCCTCTACACCTTTATCTACGGTCATTTGCACATCTGACACATCAGTTAGTTTTTCACTTTCTTTTCTGTTCACAGCCTGTTTTTCCTCATCTACCTGTTCATCACCTGTCTGCTCACTGCAGCTCAGTGCATTAGCCCCCGCAGTGGTTTGGTCAGTTTTCTGCCCTCCGGCAGCACCTGACTGCCCCACACCACTTCTTGCTCCAGCCTGCCTCTCTGCCCTGTCTCCACTGGGCCCAGATTCCTCATTGTCCGGTGTCCTGTGTGGACAGACAAACTTTTTGTGCCCTATATCCCCACACTCAAAACACCTCATATTTCCGGTGCTAGCGTATAACATATATGATTTTCCTTCACACCACACCCTGAAGGAGATATCTAGGGTGGGTTCATTCAAGAACATGAGCACTGTGTGTCTGAAAGAGATCACGTGCTTCAATGCAGGGTTTTTACAGTTCAGTGAGACCATTTTAACATCGCTCACTATTTTCCCGAAACGAGTTAATTCCCGCTCATTATCCTCATTAGGAATAAATGGTGTGAAGACACCCTGACTTTAGTTGTTGTTGCACCGAGCGGCGTTACAAAGTAAAACTCTCCACTTACCCTAATTCCGTCTACAGCTGATGCACAAGCTCCCTGTCCTTAACAAACCCCACCACAGCTTTATTCATTCGCCATGCCGACACCATGTTTTCACATCACACACTCTCTCCTACCGCCATTAACACCTGCTCCACTGAGACCTCGGAGCTCACCTCACACCGAACCCCGGGCCGGGCTCAACCGCTCAGGTGGGCCGCCATCCCTGCACTCCACCACGAGATCAACAGCTCTCCGCGGTGACAAATAAATTTATTTACACCGCTTATCTGTTATTTGTATTAGTTTTATTAAATATATATATATATATAGTTCTACCACTCTGAGAAAAAAAAGTTTCCAAGATTCGGAAAGTGCTCATTCACTCTCACACCACGCTCCACACGCTACTCTCACACACCGACTCCCAGCATGCACCAGAGAGAGAGAGAGAGAGAGAGAGAGAGAGAGAGAGAGAGAGAGAGAGAGAGAGAGAGGAGAGAGAGAGAGGAGAGAGAGAGAGAGAGAGAGAGAGAGAGAGAGAGAGAGAAGAGAGATAAAGATAAAGATAAAGATAAAGATAAAGGGAGACAGAGGAGAGACAGAAAGACAGGCAAAGAGGGAGAGAGAGAGTGAGAGAGAGAGACAGAGAGAGCGAGAGCGAGAGAGAGAGAAAGTCTTATACTGGATGTGGTGTGACTGAATCCTGATGTCCAGTTTACTCCTCCAGCACTATTTTTTTTTTCAAAATGTTAAAAACTTTTATTCAAATTATTTAACACTGAAGGAAGTCGGTATAAGTTTCAACATATTACAAAAATTCAGCACAAACTTCAACATCAGCTGTATCTCGCACACTCGAAATATTCCCATGTAAAATCCAGAAAGTTCTGATTCAGAGCTTAACATTTACATCAGACATGAGAATGAGAAGGAAGTGTCGTCTGACTGACTTCCTGTGCTCATAAGAGCCTCAGATTCAGAGAGAGGAACCTGCTCTGATCTTCTTCTGCTGGAGCTCCTCCACCAACATTACTACTGCTATCCTTCCTGATAGCTCTCATTTCTCATCTACACAGAACCCTCTCTTACTCCATGTTTTTTTGTTTTCCGCACCATTCTGCATAACCCTAGAGACTGTTGTGGGTAAAAATCAGCGGTTTCTCCATCCATGCCAAGATCAGAGTCACAGAGATCAGACTTTTCCTTCATTCTGATGTTTGATGTGAACATTCACTGAAGCTCTTGATGTGGATCTGCTTGATTTTGCAAAACTAAATCCTACTTTATTTATAAATCACACGTGAAAAGTGTCAAAATGTGCAAAACATCTGTCCTTTGACACCATGCGATGTCTTGGTGTGTGTTTGTGTGTGTGTGTGTGTGTGTGTGTGTGTGTGTGTGTGTGTGTGTGTGTGTGTGTGTGTGTGTGTGTGTGTGTGTGTGTCAGTGCCCCTTAGTAGCTGTGAGTAAGATCTAAAAGGCATGGAGAAGATCTGGCTCAGAAATAAAGCTCTCGGTGTGAAATAAAAGCCGCCGTGAGGTCAGGTGCAATGTGGGAGACATTTTCTCCTCCTGTTAGAACACCACCACAAACAAACCACCAGCTTTTCATTTGCTTGGATAAAGAGCGCAGGTTGAGAAACACGCTAAAAGTGACCCTCCATCTGACAGACATCAGAGGCACGGTCACGGTTTTCTGATATTCATTATTATTCATTCATTCATTGTCTACCGCTTATCCGATCTATTCTCAGGTCACGGGGAGCCTGTGCCTATCTCAGGCATCATTGGGCATCAAGGCAGGATACACCCTGGAAGGAGTGCCAACCCATCACAGGACACACACACACTCTCATTCACTCACTACGGACAATTTAGAGATGCCAATCACTAATCACTAGGAAACGAGACACGGGGAGAGCATGCAAACTCCACACACACGGTGGAGGCGGGAATCGAACCCCCAACCCTGGAGGTGTGAGGCGGACGTGCTAACCACCAAGCCACTGCCACCGCCCTTCATCATCATCATCATCATCATCATCATCATCATCATCATCATCATCATCATCATCATCATCATCATCATCATCATCATCATCATCATCATCATCATCATCATCATCATTAGTATTAGTATTATTCTCCGTCAGTTTGCTCCAGAAAAGTTTTAGGAAAGTTTTTTTCCCTCACTGGTCCATGTGGCCCGACAGTATGACAGAATGTTGATGTTTGTTGAAGAAAGCTGGAGTAATCAGGGATCATGAGCGCTGATCAGAGCTGGCATCGTATGATTACACACTCGGAGGATGAAAAGTGGAAACGGAGATTAGATCAGTGCTGTTACTGTGTGAGCTTTGATACATGGAGTCAAATAGAGAGGAAGAAAAAAGTAAACGGTAAAATCCAGTCATGTTGAACTCACTGGAGTCTTCCTCATAGCAGAGGTTTACTCTCCTCCTTTACACCGCGTATGTCCGGGAGCCGTTCAAAACTTGTTAGTGTCTGTGGAAATCCAAGCAAAGCTAACCGAAGCCAGTTTACAAATTTTACGAATTCTATTTCAGTCAGTGAAAGCTGTGTGAAAGAGTCACCCCACGATACCGACGCTGCCTTCGGCATGCGTTCAAAAGCTAGGTGATTTTCTCAGGCGTTTTTTTGTTGACAGATCGGTGGCGTGGGCGGTCTGTTCTATTTTTAGCGCAAGCTTGGTGGCACGACTTCCTGTGAGGAGCATTGACATGGAATGCTTGGCTTGGGTCAGTTCTTTGTAAGCAGCCATACAGTTTACATAGGCTTCATATTGCTAATACTGGTCATATTTTTGGGCGGCTGGAACGGATTATCTGCATTTACATTATTTCTTATGGGAAAATTTATTTCAATACAAATTTTCACCTTAAGAACTCGCCTCCAGAACCAATTAAATTCCTACGCCGAGGTTCCACTGTATCTTTTTATGGATATGGATACTTTTATCCATTTATAGCTACATCTTACACTGTGGAACATCCTAATAAACAGTCGTTCCCTCTCCATCCTCTCTCTCCTCTCCCTATTAAACTTAATAAGCTTAAAACAAAGCAAAACAAAACCAAAACACACAGCTCGTCATGTTACCGAGCAACCGCAAAGAAGAAGCGCAAACTCTTATGTCCTGAAGATTTCGGAAATCTCTTCACAAAAAAAAAATTTCACCATATCTATGATTACACGCATCTGTGAATGGGTTTATGTACAGGAGCATCGTCGTGAATGAGCTGTTGCTATGGAAACGAGAGCATAAATAGCAACCTGCTCCAACGGAAAATTAATGGATTGCTTTTGAACAATCAGAACAGAGAATATACAAACCCGTTTCCAACAAAGTTGGGACACTGTACAAATTGTGAATAAAAAAGGAATGCAATAATTTACAAATCTCATAAACTTATATTTTATTCACAATAGAATATAGATAACATATCAAATGTTTTGAAATGTCATGCCAAATATTGGCTCATTTTGGATTTCATGAGAGCTACACATTCCAAAAAAGTTGGGACAGGTAGCAATAAGAGGCCGGAAAAGTTAAATGTACATATAAGGAACAGCTGGAGGACCAATCTGCAACTTATTAGGTCAATTGGCGACATGATTGGGTATAAAAAGAGCCTCTCAGAGTGGCAGTGTCTCTCAGAAGTCAAGATGGGCAGAGGATCACCAATTCCCCCAATGCTGCGGCCAAAAATAGTGGAGCAATATCAGAAAGGAGTTTCTCAGAGAAAAATTGCAAAGAGTTTGAAGTTATCATCATCTACAGTGCATAATATCATCCAAAGATCCAGAGAATCTGGAACAATCTCTGTGCGTAAGGGTCAAGGCCCGAAAACTATACTCAGTTCAGAAGCCTGCATCTCTGATGGTATGGGGTTGCATGAGTGCGTGTGGCATGGGCAGCTTACACATCTGGAAAGGCACCATCAATGCTGAAAGGTATATCCAAGTTCTAGAACAACATATGCTCCCATCCAGACGTCGTCTCTTTCAGGGAAGACCTTGCATTTTCCAACATGACAATGCCAGACCACATACTGCATCAATTACAACATCATGGCTGCGTAGAAGAAGGATCCGGGTACTGAAATGGCCGGCCTGCAGTCCAGATCTTTCACCCATAGAAAACATTTGGCGCATCATAAAGAGGAAGATGCGACAAAGAAGACCTAAGACAGTTGAGCAACTAGAAGCCTGTATTAGACAAGAACGGGACAACATTCCTATTCCTAAACTTGAGCAACTTGTCTCCTCAGTCCCCAGACGTTTGCAGACTGTTATAAAAAGAAGAGGGGATGCCACACAGTGGGAAACGTGGCCTTGTCCCAACTTTTTTGAGATGTGTTGATGCCATGAAATTTAAAATCAACTTATTTTTCCCTTAAAATGATCCATTTTCTCAGTTTAAACATTTGATATGTCATCTATGTTGTATTCTGAATAAAATATTGAAATTTGAAACTTCCACATCACTGCATTCCGTTTTTATTCACAATTTGTTCAGTGTCCTGACTTTTTTGGAATCGGGTTTGTAAGAGCGCTGGGGTATCATTTCCTCTACCAGCAGATCTTATAGCAGTGCAGCCTGTTTATATTCTTGAGCTGGCCCCTAATGCTGTTATTAGTTTCTATAGCAACAGCTGATGGACAGTAAAAAGCATGTGCTCTTTCATGCCCTCGACTGACGTTAATTCAATACGTTCTTGATTTTTTCAAATTTACTTCAGTATAAAAACACAGTTTAGAGTAACTTTAGAGTGATTTGTGGATTTTTTTTTTTTATTACTGACAGATAATCTATATAAACTACACTTAATGATTGCTGTACAAAAAAAAACCTAGTTCATGTTTATAGCTTATTCTCTTCGAGCTAATTTTACTCTTAACGTCAGTGTTTTTGTGTTAAATCATTGTGTTTACATGAGGTCAGAGCATCTGAGTCACCGAAACCCATGGAGGATTTCAAAAATGCTTACACAGAATCTTCAGATTTCACAAAGTTCAAGCGTTGGAGTCATTGGCATGCTGCAGTGAAATCCAATTCCTGATTCTGAAAGCAAATCTTTACTAAAGCGCCGTTTCTAAAAACATCTCGAGAACGGAGCGGCTGCTGCTTTACGTGGAAAAAGAAGAAAACATTAACGCGCTTTCTATGAATAAATAAACTTTCTCGCGTCTCGCTGAAAGGATGCGACTGTTGAGGGAAAGATTGCGGATGGAAATAACTCGTTGTGTGACAGAGGTCTGATTACACGTGGAACACTTGTGGAGAAAGTTTGATCACGTGATCACTGAGTAGCTACTCAGTTTGACACAACAAACAAATCAGCGTGATTATTAATCCTTTTTACCAGCTCGGGCTGGCAGGCTTCACCTCGTTCCCAGCGTCCCAGACACGTGTTAATATAAATTCAGACGCCAGAAGGAATATAAATCACAAGTCATTAAGAGCAGATAGACAATTCAGCCCTGATTGTTTCTTCGTTTTATTTTCCGCCACAGCATCAGAGACCTGGATGTGATGAAAAAGTCTGAGATAAATGTGCACTTCAACCTTATTATGGGCCTAGCAATGTGATAATGTGAAGCCAAATTGCCATAATGTAAGCAGAACATGATGTAGTTTTTCATGCTTTATGCTATTATTATTATTATTATTATTATTATTATTATTATTATTATTTTGAACTCTCTCATTAATAAAATTGAGCTCCTGTTCTGCTCTTTTCTTAAAAACCGATCTGACAGATGGTTAGTCCAATGTGAGCAGGTGTTCATATTAAAGTAGATTATTTTCTTATTTTAAAAAATAAGGTGAAGTATTTCCTTCGGAGTTTCCTTTACATTATAGGTTGGTCTTTGATCTCACGACATTGAGGTTAGTAAGAGGCACTAATCCTTAAGGAACCTTCTCTGAATCCTTCAGACAGCAGCAACTACTGACTGCTATCATCATCTCTCATCAGTCTAAAACCGTTGGATGTTCTCTCAACACAAGATCTGAACCAGTCTGGCTTCAAAACAGCACATTCTTCAGAAAGTGTTCAAGTGCCCATCACTGAGAAGCTTTGTGCTACCAGATTAGCCGAACTCTCATCAGTCCTTATCATCCTCAGTCTTTCAAAAGCCTTTGATAGAAGAGCTATTTTCAGAACCCTGAAATTCAATGGATTTCCTCCTATAAGGAGGGCTGGTCATATAAGATGATCTGAAGTGGTTCCACAACTGCTCTTAATTCAGAATGCACTGGTGTCCCTCAAGGCTCAGTGCTGGGTCCTCTTCTGTTCTCCCTGTATACCTGTTCTCTTGGTGTGGTCATATCCTCATAATGGTTGCCCACTTCTATGCTGATGACACTCAACTCATTCTCCCTTTCCCTCGCTCAGACACTCTTTGTGTGGACGTCTCATCATGGATGGCAGCTCATCAACTTAATCCCAGGAGTATACGAACTGATGAACATCCAGGAAATGCATCATGACATCAGGATTGCGTGATCTGACTGGACAAACTCTCAGATTTCAGGATCTGTCACTGCACAGATGATCAACTATCCTTCTTCTCTCACTCTGCCCATCTGAAATACCGGTTCTGGTTTCTCCTTTTAAAACATCAGAAGCGTTTCTGTCCACACAGGTCACTCAGGAGCTTGTTAAGGTGTCAGTGTGAGACTACTGCAACTGGCTCCTGACAGATCTGCCTCCGAGCCATTCATCTTCTACAAGTAATCAAGTATGCAGCTTCATGGCTTGGTTTAAACTTTCTGCAGTTCACCTACACCTTCCCATTACTACATTTCCTCCACTGTCGTCGGAACTGTTATATCCTCTAGCTTTGCTTGACCAGTCCCACCATCTCTCAGGGTATAATAAAGGTACACAGTCTTCTTAGTTCTGTACTCAAATGTTTTTGTTATGACATCAGGTCTTTTATAATATAATCTTGAGTGCTATGATAACTCCGCCTTCATCATCTCAGCACCCCACCCCCACCTCCACTACTACATCAGCTCAGGGTCGGTCCTTCGGTGATGAACACTTTGCAGTCCATCAGGTGAGCTGTGATCAGTAACTGTACACTGTAGAAGAGCATCTCAGTCTGCTTCTGTTGTTCATGCTGGTGATGACTTGGGGAAAGAAAAGCACTTTTCCTAATTAATTTCTTGGTTGAAAATGCATTCACATACTCAGTAGGCTATAATCATAATGCACCTTGAGTACTTTGCAAATGCTGCATTGCACCAAGCTTCTACATCCAAACGATTATACGTTTAATTCTTCATCCCTAATTACATTAATCTAGAAATAGCCACTTCAAGCAAAAGTCTTTCTCAAGCTATTTTTAAGCTTCCCATGTGACATGTTTCAAGACAATGGTCTACAATTAGTCTCATTCTCAGTCTTCATGCCCACAGACTGTTGGCTGAACGTCTGATGCATACGGCACACAAAATTAGAAACACTTCAGGAGTTTGGAGCTGATTGGTTGGATTCTACAGGATTTCCAGGAGACGTTTCTGTCGAGTTTTTTTAATGTTCCGCCTGGAAACAAAGCCGTCGTGACGTTCTATTTCCCTTATGGAAGAAGGAAGCTGTATGAAAGCTAGATGTTCCCAATGATGTGAAGTTCATAATACTTTCTTAAATAAATGATCTATGGCTGCATGTTGGACTGTTTTTGTAGGAATGTCAACTTAGCTTCTATAAAAATTGTGCTGAACAAAATGGCATGTGATTGGTTGCTTTACATGTCAATCAGATGCCTTCTTGGGTGGTCTTTAGCCAATAAAAGCTACAATGGAGTCCAGACTTCATGCTGTTAGTCTGAAGGTCAGGCTACGATATGGTGACCAAGAAGTGCAAAACAAATAACAAATCCAAAAACATAACAACAATTCAGACAAACCAGAAGAGGTAGGTATAGTTTGTGAATGGAATTCTTCCCTCTGATTGGACGAGACATCGGTCACTCAGGATATACAGGAAGTCCAGCAGGCTGCAGCAGTAGAAAGTGGATTGGTGTGTGTATGAACACAGCTCTGCTCTTATAGCGCTCCTTACATCCTTTAATTTGGAATAGTTTGGTTCCTGCATTCTTCAGGTGTGCTTTTAGAGATCGCAAACTAATCTTTACGCCATGATACACTATCAGTAATTTCTTCAGCTCTGCAGCTCTGAGCTCCCAGTGGGGGAACTCCCAAGTTTTCCCAAGTTTTGTTTGGAATTTGGTTAATTTTGTTCAATAATCTGTATTTTTCTGTAGTCTTTTGATTGATTCTGATTGTGTGGTTCTGTATGTTCTGAAGATGTAGTGTTTTAGTGAGGTCAGATGAGGATTGGCCAGTTGGTCAGCCTCCTTTCAACACTCAGTTCTTGGTAGTTCAGAGCTTGGTAGTGCATGGCTTTTCTCTGCACCTTTAGGATGCTTTTTCAGAACTCTGCATGGTCGTTTGATCCGATCATGTTAGCGGACCCCACACCCCACTGCCAGACAGTGCAATGGCTTCAATTACTGACTGAAATATTTTGAGTCAGATTCTGATTGGCATTTTTTGTGTTTATTATTTTCTTTCTTTTTATTTCTGTGTTTATTCGCAGCCATGCAGAGGTGTCCTGTGTTAGTTATTGTTACGGATAAATATGTGTATTTTGTGGAATCCAGTTGACTTTGGCTTAAGACATTATGTTTCATAAGGAAGTCTATTATTCTGGAGTTTATCTTTATTTTTAAATATGAGGCTTATGAGTCTTTGGTTTCAGATCTCAGGGATGTGACACACTGAGAATTAAACTGAAAAGTTTTAGTGTGGCTAGTCTGAATGTGCAATTTATGTGTTTAAGCATTTCATGTAAAATGCTGAAAAAGAAATATTTTGTTTGGAGTATTTCTTTATACTCTCTCAATGTCACTTTTTATACTTTTATTTTTTAGGTGGGGTTTACGTTCAAATGACTGTGAGTGGGCGGGACTTACTCTCATGTTACTGAGCGTGGGCAGGATTTACTCTCATGGGACTGAGAGTGGGAGGGTTTTAGTCGCAAATGATTATGAGTGGGCGGGTTGTACTTTCATGTGACTGTGATTGGTCAGGATTTACTCTCATGTGACTGTGAGTGGGCGTGATTTACTCTCATCGGACTTGGAGTGGGAGGGATTTACTCTCATGGGACTATGAGTGGGTGGTTTTTAATCTCGGGTCACTGGGAATGGGCGGGATTTACTCTCATGGGACTGGGAGTGGGTGGGATTTACTCTCATGTGACTGTGAGTGGGCTGGTTTTACCCTTGGGTCACCGGGAGTGGGCAGGATTGACTCTCATGGGACTGGGAAGGGTGGGTTTTACCCTTGGGTCACCGGGAGTGGGCAGGATTTACTCTCATGGGACTGTGAGTGGGCGGGATTTACTTTCATGTGACTGGGTGTGGGTGGTATTTACTCTTATGTGACTGGGAGTGGGCGGAGAGTTCATGTTCACTGAGAGTTTGTGGGGATTTACGCTCATGTCACAGTTAGTGGGCGTATTTAATCTCATGTGAGTGGGAGTGGGCTGGTTTTACCTTCATGTGGCTAAGAGTGGGTGGGATTTATGCTCATGTCACAGTTAGTGGGCGTATTTTACTCTCATGTGTGTGGGAGTGGGTGGGATTTACTCCTGGATCACTGAGGGTGGGCGGGATTTACTCTCATGTGACTGGGAGTGGACAGGACTTACTCTCATTGGACTGGAAGTGGGTGGGTTGCAGCTTAAGCCCATTATATATCATTGTACTCCTAGTAAGTGACTACAGAGGCCCTGCAGCTTTGAGTAAAAGGAAAAAGTTTGTTCCTAAATCAAACTTCTGCTTTGTGTAATGCAACAGGAACACCACCAGTCTGACCATATTAACTGTTAAAGAAAACCGTCCTAAAACTTTTTCACCACTGAGGTGCAGCAGGAGGGTAAAACTGGGAGCGAACTGGTTAACAATAAGTACATAATATCAACTTCAACCACAAAAGGCACATCAATTTTCTTCTCCAGTCTCCACTTTTTTAACGCTCTTTTTACTTTGCTGCAGGACAACCACTCAGGGTAAGAGGCAGTGGAGTTAAAGACCTTGTCCAGGTCAATCAATTGATCGAAGTACTTGTGACAACAGTATATTAAAGTGCTGATCACTGGAGAGCTGGTGAGGAGCGAGCATCATACAAAAGAACAGTATTGGTGTCTGGTGTAAGGTACTGCAGTGAACACACCACAATGTAGCAGGATGATGATGAGACGATGACGACGATGATGATGATGATGATGATGATGATGATGACGATAATGTTGATATTCATGAGCATTAGTAGAAAAGCATTAGTATTTTGTTGGGGGGGAGAGAGAGAGAGAGAGAGAGAGAGAGAGAGAGAGAGAGAGAGATTATTATAAACTCTGACCTTAATATTTTGCAGGAGACATGCCCACAGGTTGTCCCTCAGGTAATGGAGAGCTGACAGTCACTTCTAAAAAGCTCCCAGGAGTCAGACATGGCAGAAACTCAGTGAGTATAATAATTTAGTATTAATCAGAATACACAAATTTAATTGAAAAGGCTAAACAAGAAAAATATTACACATGCAGAAAAATGAAAAAAGACTTAGCAACTCGAAACACATTTGTAGGGATTTAAATGCATGAACAGGTGAAGAGGTAGATTTTACCAACCCTCAAGGAGACAAATGAATTAAAACATGAACTATCTGTGTCTCTATCCTGGGAACTATGATAGAAATAGGTAGGTTGTGAGTTCGAATCCCAGGTCCACCAATCTGACCTTTAACCCTCATTTGCTCAGTTGTATAATGATAGAATTTTGTTTTGGGTTCACTTTATGAGAAGAAGTTGGGTTTGTGCTGTCTGCCAATCCAAGCTGATATATATGGGAGAAAGGTAGTGCCAGAAGAACCAGACAGAGTCGGGGTACGAGTAGCAATGCCTTTCAGAGTTTATTGAGATAGACAGGGAGTATTTCTGCAAACCAAAGATGTCATTATCCAGGGGTGACAAAAGGACTTCAACAATCGGCATAAAAGGTGTCTAGAAATGGTTGCAGAGGACACTACTTATAAAATAAGATCCATTGTAAGATGCTCTGGATAAGGGTGTCTGCTAAATGCCAGAAATGTAAATGGTAGGAGGTACTACGGCTCTGTCACTGGAGGGGGCGGGATCTACTCTAATGTAACTGTGAGTGGGTGGGATTTACTCTCCTACTGAAGTAGTGCAGCTCTGTCATAGGAGTGGGCAAGATTTACTCTAATGTGACTGGGATTGGCTGGGATTTACACTCATGGGACTGGGATTGGGTGGGATTTAGACTCATGTCACAGTTAGTGGATGGATTTTACTCTCATGTAACTTGGACTGGGCTGGTTTTACTTTCATGTGAATGGGAGGGTTTTACTCTTGAGTCACTTGGAGTGGGTGGGATTTACTCTCAGGTGACTCTGAGGTATTTACCCTCATGGGACTGGGTGGGATTTATACTCATGTCACAGTTCGTGGGCAGATTTTACTCTGGTGTGACTGGAATTGGGCTGGTTTTACTTTTATGTGTCTGTGAGTGGGGCGGGTTTTACTCGAATGTGACGGTGAGTGGGTGGGATTTAATCTTCTTCCATTTACAGAATTTCCAACAGGTCTGTTGGACACTTGGCCTGTATAAATAGACTTTATTAAAAGAGTCTGGGGGGGGCACAGTGGCTTGGTGGTTAGCACGTTTTCCTCACACCTCCAGGGTTGGGAGTTTGATTCCCGCCTCCGCCATATGTGTGTATGGAGTTTGCATGTTCTCCCTGTGTCTCAGGGGTTTCCTCCCCTGGTCCAAAGACATACATTGTAGGTTGATTGGCGTCTCTAAATTGTGTGTGTGATTGTGTGGGTGAATGAGTGTGTGTGTGCCCTGCGATGGGTTGGCACTCCATCCAGGGTGTATCCTGCCTTGATGTCCAATGACGCCTGAGATAGGCACAGGCTCCCTGTGACCTGAGTATGGATCGAATAAGCGGTAGACAATGAATGAAAGAGTCCAGTGGAATTTTGCAGCACTGGGTTATTTCCTTTTGCCGAAACCCAGGATCAAAGCAGGGACCTTTAGATCTTCAGGCTAACGCTCTCCTAACTGAGCTATTTCGGCAGTGTAGCAGCAGTACATCATCATATCATTCAGTTGTTACACCTACAGCTCAGCTCTTGGCAGCAAGTCAAGTCAAGAAGATTTTGTTGTAATTTCAAACATATATAGCTGACTCCAGGACCTTGGTGCTAAATAAAACAACACAGAGCTAAAGACAAGTATGTTGTCCTAAAGTGCAACATTGCAAAGACAAAAAGACACACGCATTACAAAAAGACACAAACACACAAATTACACAAATACACAAAATAGTGCTGACCAGTATACATTCTGTATACAATGTTATACAGTGCAGTGTGCAAAATCCTGTGCAGACTAACAGTCTAACTACTTACACTAACAGCTTTAGACCTTTCCTCTCTGAAAGCATTAACAGTCAAGCAGCTCACACTCAGCATATCAGACCTCATATAGAAAAAGAATAATATCCAAAATCTGAAAACATTTTATAGATGGGAAAAAGCACAAATCAATCAATAAATATTTACACATATACACACGACGAACAAGAGCAACAAAACACATCACCGCCATTTTTTATAACGTGGCATTTTTCTGAATTGTCTAATTTACCCCCACAAAAACTGAACTCAAATACAAACAGTAAACAAGAAAAATGGTTTCATTTGGACTGTGGAAATGAAAATATAAAGAATACACAATATAAAGACGATCAAAAATCATCGCCATACTTCTGCTCTCTGTGTCAGAATATTGCCAGACATCGCTTTTCTTCATCAGTGCCATATTTTCTCTGTGACTTCCTGTTAAAACTGGAACACAAAACCTGAGAATCATGACACAAATAATCACGATGTGGTAATCAAACGGCTTTTGAATTTGCCTTGACTTGTTTAGAAGCCTGATAAACCTCTGTTTTCTTTACTACACTCACACACACACACACCTGCATTCATAAATACTCCACGAGGTGAATGAAGTCTTTTTAGTGAAAAAGAATTATAATAACGATAATGATAATTGTAATAATAAGGCAGTGATGAGATTGACAGACACTTGTGAATGTATTCATCAACACCTTGCACAACTTCTCGGTTCTACGAATTAGTTCATTGGCTTTGAAATAAAACCTCTGATTGATGCAAATCAGGGTTTGAATAAATTCATGAAACATTATTGCCTGGGGTGTGTAGGGCGCAAATAAAACCACGCCACAGCACCTGTTTCTTCTGTCTAATTACTGCTGTCTTCATTATTTCACATTTGAGACTCTGTTCTTTTTGCCATCTGGAGTTTTTTCGTTTTGCAATCTGTTTTTTTTTGACATCTACATGGAAAAAAATCCCCATTAGCCAGACATTTCATTTCTGTTTTGTGTTATAACCTGGAACGTCACGCAGAGTGATCAGAAGTAAAATCTGACAGAACGTTATGCTATACGCTAAAAGCACATTTTAGGTGTGTAATGAAATGGACCCAAGCATGACCCGGTAGCTGAAAGGCAAAAAAAGCTTTGAAGCCACCAAGTGGCGCACTCGAAGCAACTTAAACGGCGCCATTTTTAATAATGAATCTTTTTTTCCAAAGAAATTTTCCAAATCTGATTTTGTGTGTGTGTGTTTGAGAGAGCGTGAGAAAAAGAGATTCTGATCTGTTCTGCTCTGTTCTGTTTTGCTCTGTTGTGCTTCTATGTTCTGTTCTGTTCTGGTTCTGTATTCTGTTATGTTCTGCTTCGCTCTGTTCTGCACTATTCTGTTCTGATCTGTTCTGTTCTGTTCTGCTTCTATGTTCTGTTCTGTTCTGCTCTATTCTGTTCTGATCTGTTCTGTTCTGCTTCTATGCTCTGTTCTGTTCTGCTCTGCTTTGTTCTGCTCTGTTTTGTTCTGCTTCTATGTTCTGTTCTGCTTTTATTTTCTGTTCTGCTCTGTTCTGTTCTGTTCTGCTCTGTTCTGCTTATATGCTCTGTTCTGTTCTGTTTTGCTCTGCTTTTATGTTCTGTTCTGATCTGTTCTGCTCTGTTCTGTTCTGCTTCTATTTTCTATTCTGTTCTGCTCTGCTTTGTTCTGTTCTGCTTCTATGTTCTTTTCTGATCTGTTCTGCTTCTGTGCTCTGTTTTGTTCTGCTTCTTATGTTCTGTTCTGCTCTGTTCTGTTCTGCTTCAATGTTCTGTTCTGTTCTGCTTCTATGCTCTGTTCTGCTTCTATTTTCTGTTCTGTTAAGTTCTGCTCTGATCTGCTCTGCATTGTTCTGTTCTGCTTCTATGTTCTGTTCTGCTCTGATCTGTTCTGCTCTGCACTATACTATTCTGCATTGTTCTGTTCTGCTTCTATGTTCTGTTCTGTACTGCACTTCTTTATGTTTGGAGAACCTCGCTGTCTTTAATCTCCCGAAGAACTTCACAATCTTTAAACTCTGGAAGAACTTCACCATCTTTGATTCACTTGAAGAATGACAGATAAGTAGTTCACATGAGTTTGATGCAACATTTAGTAAACTTGGAAAAAGTATTTGAGCAGTATTGTATTCACTTAGAGATTTTACTCCCCTGTGTGTGTGTGTTAGGGAATAGTCCTGATGGCAAGATCTTGAGAGAGATAGAGAGACAGAGAGAGAGAGAGAGAGAGAGAGAGAGAGAGAGAGAGAGAGAGAGAGAGAGAGAGAGAGAGAGAGAGAGAGAGCCTTTAAGCCTCAGAGATCCCAATTCCAACATTTTAGTGTAATCTGCCGAAGTCATGCACTAGCAGGAGCATAAAATTTTTTCTTCTTCTGGCCTGATCTCCTCTGAAGTGCACCAGACTCATTCTCAATCAAGTGGAACCAGTTCAGGATGGCTGAGAGACATGGCACATTGTCATGCTAGGACCACTAGACCGCAGCTATGAAGAAATGTGCATTATGCAGTACGCGGATGAGCTATTAGTGTGTCACCGAGGACGTTCCACACTCCACCACACCTCCACACCTCCACCTCTGACCTGGGCTGATGATACGAATCATGTTCAGTCAGCTGATCTGGGCTGGACTCAGGGTTGTGACCTCCCTTAAGGAACGCAGGGTAGTTAAAAAAGATAGGTGCAAAAAAAAAAAAAAAAAATAAAATAAAATAAAATAAAATAAAATAAAATAAAATAAACAGATAAAATACAATTCTTGTAATGATAATAAATGGAATAAGTCCGATACTGCAAAAAGCTTGAGTAAACATCTGTATAAAATATCTGTAAAAGTAAACATCTGTATAAAATATCTGTAAATAAACATAAAATGTTTAAACTGTGAAAATAGGTACTGCTTAATAGCTGAAACAAAAGAAGAGGAAGAAGAAGAAAGTAGCAGTAGTTGAAATAGATGGATACATATATTAATGAATTAAACTTGAGTGAGAATATTGTTGTGCAGTATGTAAACATTGGTATGTAGCAGCAATATTAGAGTTCTCCTCAGTGCTCTGTAACCGGTGAGGGATTTCTGGCTGCAGATATGCTGGATGATTTGTAGATTCTGGTGCCACTCTGGAGACTCCAGAAGGTTTCTGAAAGCAGTCTGTCTGAGTTCCTGGGATCTATTCCTCAATCCAAATGTTTCATGTGAACCTGCATCTCAGAGATTTTGTGCAGCTTATTGAATAACTACACAGATAAGCAGGCATGCAGGTATTTTAAAATATATATTTGAATATTTAATAATAAGAAGAATAAGAATAAGAATAATTAATAATAATAAAACATTTTAGCTTTAGCATTTTAGCTTTAGGCAACTTTCTAGACACTCAAGGTCACTATACAAATTCAAACAAGTAATAAATAATAAAATAGCAGTAAACAACAACAGAAAATACGGACAGTCATTTGACTAACTCTTAAACATTTGAGTGCAGCCTAAGATCATGTGGAATAAGCACTCCTGAATAAATAGGTTTTCAGTCGTGTTTTGAATGTTACCGATGTTTTCCGGGAGAGAATTCCAGAGAAGAGGAGCAGTACGACTAAATGCTCTAGCGCCCATGGTGGTTAAACAGGCAGGGGGTAGAGTACAGGAGGGAGCGTAGAAGTGTATAAGAGATGAAAGGTTTAGTGGAGCAAAGTTATGAAGAGCTTCAAAAGTGAGGAGAAGAAACTTAAAATCGATCCGGTTTTTAATAGGGAGTCAGTGGAATTTTGGGGGGGTAATGTGGTGCATGATGGGAGTCTGGGTTATGACACATGCAGCAGAGTTCTGAATAAGTTTGTGAAGAAGTTTATGTGGTAAGCCAGATAAAAGTGGATTACAGTAATGGATGTGGGAGCTGACCAGCATGTTTAAGAATGGCAGCGTGGTGAGGTATGGGCGGAGACGAACAATGCAACAGAGATGGAAGTCACATGATCTGGAAAAACACTGTTGATATGTGACTCGAAGGACAGACTACTTATCAAAGATGACCCCCAAGTTTCCAACCTGGGCAGAGGGAGAAACTGAGGAAGCATCAATATAAAGCGAGAGACTGTTGGACTTGGACAGAGTAGATTTAGAACCTGTGAGGAGAACCTCAGTGTTATTATTGTTAAGTTTGAGAAAGTGAATATGTTTTAAGTCATATTTATGAGTATATATATATATATATATATATATATATATATATATTTATATATATATATATATATATATATATATATATATATAAGGCATGCGGAAGGATATTAGAGATGTACAACATCACAATAACATTATCTGTATTTTTATCTTTAAATGTCTTCATACAGGGGTTTAATCTGAAAGGCATTATCGTATTTTTTAATTAATTAATTAATTTTTTCCCACTTTTTTTTGTAAAAAGGGCTGCTGCTTAAATTCGGCGTACGCTTTACCCCAGGATTCCCTTAATCTGAGACGACTATCATTTTTAAAGAACGTAAGTAACTGTTCTTTTATTTCACTGTAAGTGCATTTCAATTAAAGAGGAAGGAATGGAAACAATATTGGGAGATTTTTTAATTGATTTTGAACCAAAGAGAATAATAATCCCTGCTCTTCTCTCCATCACTGCCTCATAATGTGTCTGTTATCTAATGTGTTCATCTGTTCTGAGTTTATTCTATTCACAACCTGCTGTATTTTTTATCTAATGGACGTGATAATATTGAAATCTCCTCAAGTCTATGTATTATTATTATTATTATTATTATTATTATTATTAATAAAAAATTTAGACAAAAAAATACAACAAATGCAAAACACAGTACCAGGGGTGATATATTCATAGAAAAGTCCCAAAAAAACAAAAACACGCAAATGTTTTTTCCACATAAATGTTTGTATCTTCTTCTTAAATGTTGAGATCAAACCCATTTCTGCTCTCTGAGGTGCTCCACATGCTTGTTCATCTAAAAAGCAGCTCAGATTTGATCTTCAACCAGTAACATTCTGTGTAAGGTTCTCCAACAGAGGGAAAAAACACGCGTCTAAAACACACCGAAAGCCAACAGACTTCTGACTCATTTTATATCAGACTCACAGCCAGAACATCTTTTGTTTCTTTATTCTTATTGAAAACGTCCCATAAATCCATTTCCTTTCAAGTGGCAGATGGATCACCAATGTACTAAATTTGTACACATTTCTGAGCCACGTTTCCTGTTGCCTGGGCTCTCTGTGAAGATTATAGATTACTTCAGTTTGTTGTTTGTTGCCTGAACTTTGAACGCTGCCTGAAAAACCACATGAACATTTTACGCATTTCAAGCATACATTTACAAGAATACAAGTCATACACCGCTGCACCAGCTATCTCTGCACTAGTGGCCTTCTATTTATGTATTTATTTATTTATTTGACCTCCTCCTGCACAGGAGATAACCGGCAGCTGCTCGTGCACTCAACGCTACGCCGCTGAGAAGTGAATGAAGTGGAGAATATGCAGATATTCAGAATATTTTAATGTGAACTGACGCCAGACCTCATCCCCCATCTGACAGGTACTGACTGACGATCTTGAGATTGGAGATTTCAACCCCAAAGTGCCCCAATTATAACTCCTTCAGTGCAGCTGTGAATCCTTCAACTCGAATTTTTTTTTTTTTCATGTGAAGAACATGTGCTTGCGCTCAAATTAGTCCTGCACATGCACAAACCATTAATCAGTCTTTTTCTCACTCTTTCATTTACACTAATAGTGTAAAAGTCGCCGACCGATCAGGGAAGGTTATGGAAATTTTCGCAAATGCTCGCGACTTATTAATTCGTTTGCACACAACAAGCCCTAGATTTATTTGCTCATGGTCTCTCAAACCAAAGATGTTCAATCAGGGACTTAAAGAATATTGGAGAGCAATATTTTTCACTGTCAAAATCTGGATTCTGATTGGTCAGGAGGTGCAGTCACAAAATACAAGTTAACATGGGCCAAGCAGAGGATTGTGTGAGGTTCTGGGCTGTTTTGTTTTGGCCGCTAGAGGTCCTCGTGGAGCTCCTTTGCATGTGCAATTAGTGTATTGCTTTCACATGTGTCTCGTTTGGGTGTGTGTATTTAAGTGTGTTTGTTTCTCTTTAATTGTCTGTAGTCAGCTTTAGAGGTTATGTGGCCGGCTTTTCGGGTGGGCCTTTGGTGCTGTCTCTGTTTTGCGCTCGGGCTTCTGGATCTGCCTTCTTCTCCTCTGGAGTTCCTCTTTCTGTTTGTTTTTGTTCTGAGTTCCGAGTTTCGAGTTTCAAGTTCCGAGTTTCCCTTTCAAGCTTCCCTTTATGTTTTGTCCTTTTCATTGTATTTTCATCCCTCCAATGATGATCACGGACCTAAGGAGCCCTATAAGGAGCACTAATAGAGCACGAAGACACCAAAAGCCTGACAGATTGGCCAAGTTTTAAGTTTTTAATGTCTTAATAACAAATGATTGGTCAGGAAATCAGTAAGAATGAAACAAACTGACAGGTGAAGTGAATAAGACTGATGATCTCATCATGGCACCTGTTAGTGGGTGGGATATATTAGGCAGCAAGTGAATATTTTGTCCTCAAAGTTGATGTGTTAGAAGCGGGAAAAATGGATAAGCGTAAGGATTTGAGCGAGTTTGACGAAGGGCCGAAGTGTGATCAGAGACCACTGGATCAGAACATCTCCAAAACTGCAGCTCTTGTGGGGTGTTCCTGGTCTGCAGTGGTCAGTATCTATCAAAAGTGGTCCAAGGAAGGAACAGTGGTGAACCGGAGACAGGGTCATGGGCGGCCGAGGCTCATTGATGAATGTGGGAAGTGAAGGCTGGCCCGTGTGGTCCGATCCAACAGACGAGCTACTGTTGCTCAAATTGCTGAAGATGTTAATGCTGGTTCTGATAGAAAGGTGCATGATGGGTCAGGGCTGTTTTGGCAGCAACACAATATTAGGCAGGTGGTCATAATATTATGCCTGATTGGTGTATAAATTGGTTCGCAAAATTCAAAACGTTGAAAATGGTGGAAAATCTAGTATGGCAGAATTTAACACCAGTGAGTGCATTATAAGTGAAATAAACCTTGAAGTTTGGCCTGTTGGTGATGCTACAGAGATGGATGGATTGACCACAAATTTCATGCCTGAATACTTTAGACTGTCCTCTAGCAATGTGCCAAATTTAATAAAAATCCACCAAGGGGTTCAAAGGCTGCCATAGACTCTCTGAGGAGAATGTATATTAACAATAGATTAATAAATAAATAATAAGAAGAATGCAATAGATGCTTAGCGCCTTTGGTGCCCCTAATTAACTTAATTAAACTGAATCTTTTAACTTTAAATGTTTAAGCCTGTGTCTAAACCTGCACACAGCTCTTTATTGAATTTATTATGCATTGACTTTTCAGAGTGAAGCAGCTTTTCCGTTCCAGCGGCTTAAACATCTCTCCACATCACACCTCTTCCTCTAGGCTTTAATACTGGAGTAATGCATTTACTACTGTATTTCTCTCCAGATATGTTTCTAGCATTTCCTCTAAAGCAAAAGCAAACCAGTAACTGGGGAACAGGAGTGCAATTAAATAAACAGTTTTGGGCTAGCTCCTTTTTTTCCCCCTGTAGTACCTTTGGTCCGTAGTACTGAATCACAGTAACTGTTTCTATAGTAACAGCTTATTCACAGGGGATACGCTCCAGATGAATGGAATAAAACCTTCATAAATGGATTCATGGATATGGCGAGGTTTTCCGTAAGGAGACATTTATTCAATATTTTATAGAGGGAGCTTCGAGTATCATAGAGCTGTAACTGACATCTCTGTAACTTTCTTTCTAACATGACAAGCTGCGATATTTTGCCTTAATTAACTTAAGAGGGGAAAAAATGAGGACGGAGCGAGTGCTTAAATCTACTGTAATGTATCTAAGTAGTAGATGTTAAATGTTACTAAAAAAGATAAACATAACAATGTTCTTTTATTACTAAATCTTTGACCAATGTGAAATAGAACTCTCTGGGATGTACAATTATAGGTAACGAATCAACTCCGGAGAGGTTAGAGTTCATTTCATCGGTGTTTCTTTTCTCAGATATTCACTGCTGCTCTGATCTCCAACAGCAAAGCGGGTTATTGTGAGGAAAAACACCCGCTGTCCACTTCCATGCACTTTACCTTTTCTTTCACACAATAACTTACGCACGTCATTAGAGCTGAATTGCCACCTGGTTGTTAAGATATTTTCAGCCTGAGTGGAATAAAGACAAGATTGACCTTTGTGCTGGTGCAGAGTGAGCGCTGACATCATGAACACATTTAATGTGGATTTCAATTTTTCCCTTTCTTCTGTTTACAGAAAAGTCCGATTGTAAGGCTTAATAATAGGAAATGGAAAGAAAAAAACTTTCCATCCTAATAAAGAAAGTCAAGACCGGAAGTCTGATCCGAATCAGTTTGCACAGTCTAGTTAATGATAGATAACTTTTAAATATTGTTTTGAAATGAATTATGTATCTGATGTGCCATCTCCAGTCCTGTGGTTTGGTTTTTTAGGAAATGAACCAGGCTAAAAATAAGGTGAGCTAGTGAGCTAGCTAAGCGCATTCATAATGTCTGAATAAACCGAACATGTTTAAGATCGTTATCCACTTCAAATAAAGTTTCACATGGTCTTCGTGACCTCAGTAAAATGTCATGAGCCGTGGTTTCTGTACGCTGCATCATGCGTAAATTTGTACAGCCAAAAAAAGTTGATATTCTTCGGAGACATTCATGATTGATGTGACACCGGGTGTGTTGTGATTTTGGGTTTATTGCAGTTCCTGATGCTGAAAAAACATTGTTTGTCATTTGATGTTAATCATCGAATAAAGCCAACAGACAGCTAATGGGTTGAAAAACTGACTAAAGTATCCGAATTTGCATATAGTTTCCAGGAAGTAATATTTTACTTGGCACTTTTATGCTGTGTAACATAAACTACCCCCATTTTAGCACAAATTACCCCCATGCTCAACTTAATTGCACTGGGTTCATCTCAGGTGTGGCAGAACAGAAAACTGGTCATCTGAAGTGGCTCTGATCTCTGGGTGGGAGGGGCTTACTCTGACCCCTCCTCCAGTCGATCACATTGACAGAATCCAATCGTGGGAGTCCGTGAGATCCTCCAAGTCTGTTACTCCTCCATGTGTAGCAATGATTTGAAAATAATCGTGATGTGTCTCAATAGGAAGTGAATGTCGGTAGATGATGTGTCATAGAGGAGAGCAGGCAGGCAGGCAGGTGAACCTGCAGGTGATGGAACCTGAGAAGAAAATGGACAAAAAAATCAAAAGGAAGAAGAAAAAGACCACACTTTCCACACAGTGCTGTGAATACCATACCTCTGAGCACCACTAATGCAAGTCCTTTTTTTCTTTTTTCTTTTTCTGGTGGGAATTAAGCTGCCCTCCCGGCGAGCTGCTGAGGGTGTAGGGATTGACACAGCCACATTAACACAGGTGGTGCTTTGCTTTCAAATACAGACACAAACACAAAGCATACATTTGCTTTGTGGGATCCTTGTGGAAATGTATCACTGGAACACCAAACAGCAGCGAATCAGCATCAATCTGCACTCGCTCCCCGGAGGCGGATAATCTGAAAGAAAACGACTGCCACTGAACAGAGAACTCGGTTACGGTCGAGCCAGAGCGTTTCATGCTAACTTGCTTCGTGTGTTTATTC
The DNA here is from genome assembly GCA_033459395.1 of Hemibagrus guttatus. Taxonomy (NCBI): domain Eukaryota; kingdom Metazoa; phylum Chordata; class Actinopteri; order Siluriformes; family Bagridae; genus Hemibagrus; species Hemibagrus guttatus. Next base: position 18,802,712 of record JAUCMX010000021.1, on the reverse strand, counting down.
CCTGGAACTTGCCTGGCCTCCGGCTAGGCAGTGAGTCACGACCCAGCAGTACGTTGTGAAATCACGGCTTGAGGGCGACTCGTCATCACGCCTGCACTCTTCCACCTGACAACAAGCTGCACTTCACTTTCTGAAAAAAAATCCACACTTTTAATTAGCTTCAGCTAGTTTCGTTTCGTTTTATTTGACTCAGAATCGATTGATTATTCAGTCGATTCATTTCCAATCACATCCTCAGTGACTTAAAGTTACTGTTTAATAAATAAAACATATGTTTATATGTTTATGTATATGTTTATATCTACTTCATTATGCTGTAAAACAGTTTTCAGATTTTTTCGCAAAGAAGCGTAAACTCCTCTGTCCTGTAGATGTCGCTGACACTGGAGACTCTTTCTTTAAATGTTAAATAAAATAAACATCTCCTGACAGAAAACTTCACATCAACGATTTCACACGATCTGTTTAGCTGTTGCTATAGAAACTATAAGGTTTTAGAAAAGAAGGAGAGTGTTCATATTGTAAGGAGGGCGACCCTTGGATAGTTAAATCCATAGGCAGAGTTTTATCGAAGAACATAGCGAAATAATCGAAAATCGAAAGGCAGAGGCAAAAGCGGTAACAACAAGCAGAGAGTCCAAAAACCAGAAGATCAATCCGCAATGCAAACTAATCAATAACAAAACCTAAAAGTGAAAAAATCAAAAAACAGAGAAGAAATAATGGCAGAAAACAATACAAGGCTTGGTAATGCTGTCGAGACAGATACTTCCTTTGCATTGTATGCTAACAAAGCATGAGTTTAAATGCCAACTTAACCTGAAGTGCTTGTGTAACCCAGAAGTGGTTAAGCGCTACTGTCAGAGCTGCTGTTATAGAAAACTAATCAACATGGGATATGTCATATATTATTCTACATTCCTTCTGACTGCCTTTAAAGACGTAGCACAAAAGTTTTGAGCTTTTTTATTGTTGTGAGTTATCAGTTATTGCAGAAGTTTACGTCTGACTAATTAGATTAATAATATTAATATAAAAGATTAATAATCGGTGGCCAGAAAACCGCCATTTTTCTTTGCAGAACAAGTGATTGATGGAGGATAGATGAGTTGTGAACAGTGTACACACACTCAAATTACAAAAAAAACCCACCTTTCAGGTTTAAATCCAGCAAATACGGCAAGAAATTAATAACTGCAAGTGCCATAATCTCATAATCCGCTCCCAGCTGTCTGCCTTTCAGTTACTCAAGTGCTGGTTATATTGCCACTGATCCTTTCAGCTAAAGCACGGACTTCTACTGTCTGCTAAATACAGAGCCGAGTCCTGGAGCTCCAGAGTGATACGTGCATTGAACGTTAATGTTAAGCAGAAGATTTATGGTGTGGATCAGAACCTCATGCTTCACTTCCAGCAGATGATACCCTGAGGATCTCAGCTTGCTTTCAGCCATGATGGACAGACCCACTGAAGAAAGCTGCAGTCAGCTCCAGTCTTCATGATGTCATGGTATGAGTCCTCACAAGTTTAGGCAGTTTACTTTGTGTCTAAATCTTCAGAAATGACAAGAAGCTGTATTGCTTGATAAACATATTTCTAGATTTTTGGACCTCTCTCCTGCTCCATTAGCAGCTAAAGGAGATTCTCTATGTAAGTACTGAATATTTACAACACGATTAGAGGCTGGTTTTGTAATTTTGTCAACCGTTTCCAGCAGAAATCTGGCACATTTTATACTGTGTTCCTCAGTTCTTAGCCCACTTATTGTTCTTTATAGACCTGGTTGCCCTTGGTCATATCACTGTACGGCATGGTCGAGTTAAATCAAAACATTTTTTATAAATTTTTATTATTTATAAAGCACATTTAAACACAACAATTGATCCAAAATGCTGTAAGTAATATACTATAACATGGTATAAAAATGTGTTTTAAGAGAAGCTTTAAAAACAGCTTAAAATGGAGCAAACTGCTCAATTGCTCCATATCCATTTAGCGGTTTTAGTGGTTTTCCATCTCCATTTAGTTGTTAGTTACAAGATCTTAGCTTTCTGTTAGGACAGGAAATGTGAAGAAGGTCAAATATGGAACTGTAGAGCAAGACCAGAGAGAGCTTTGTGTACATAAATAAGAATTTGTGAACTTAACAGGTAGCCAGTGAAGGGATGCCAAGACAGGAGAAATGCTGTATGATCCTTCTTTTTGGTTCTTGTTAATAATCTAGCTGCTGAAAGAGAGATAAAGCAGCATGCAGAGGATTGCAGCTCTAGCTGTGTTGTGATAAAAGCATAAATCACAGACTGCAGGTCTTGTGTTGAGAGAAACTTTTAAGTTTGTAACAGACTTTAAACAAAAGAAGCTTCCCTTCACAACAGCGCTAATAAGAACACACACACACACACACACACACACACACACACACACACACACACACACACACACTCTTGTTCTCAATCACCTCACACTCATTCAGTTCATTGTGAAGTATTGCTCTCTGTCCTGATCTTATTTGAGTTACCTGATTTCTGTCTTTTGCCTGGACCTTCTTGTATTTCTGCCTGTTTTCTTTTTACTTTTTGGAATTGTTTGCATTCACTGCCTTTCCTGCATTTGTATCCTCTCAGAATCTTATCATCTAAGAGAAGAAAGAGGACCCCTTCTGAAATGGTAGGCAAACCTTCAATAATTACATCAGTTTAACCTTCATTCTGCCGGCAAATTAGAATGCTAGCGTACTGGTAAAATGAGCTTAAAAAGGGATGCTACTATTTAAAATAACTGGTAAATAATGTTGGTTGTCATCTACAGGGTGGTGAAAAATCCACAGAGGAAGCAGATAGAGTAAACAGAAAACAACAGAGGGCCCAAGATGGAACATTGAGGAATACCACAAAATAAAGATAAAGAGGCTGGAAAAATTCCTTATATTTACTCAAAAAAAGAAGCAAACTACTGTACATGCAGACCCACTGATGATCAAGATGTTATATATATGTAAAATATATATTCATACAAATGATATTAAGACCTGAAAGGCTGTGCTAATTGCTTCCTGAGCCAGCCTATAGATCATCAAATGCATGTAATCTCTGAAAGTTTTTGTTTTGCTCTATTTAAAATCACTTGGATTTATAAGGTCTTTGGTTTGAGACGATCATACAATGTGAACTCGGCCATTCAATATCCACCTTCTGTTTGCACTGGGAGAGAAAAGAATGGACTCCAAGCCTCGTTACCTTGAGCCTGAGAGAGCAGGTAACCATTAGATGTAAATGCTCTGCAAAGCATTTATAGTGAAGCTCTATAGAGATTTTATAATGGATTTATTAATATAAAGTTTCAGAAGCTTCAGAGAGCTTTAGCTCTCGGCTTGAGCACGGCCGAGAGCTAACATTGTAGCATTAAATGTTCAGTGTTTTGTAACCGCTAGCTGCGTGAAACGTGATTAATAAACGGTACGCCACAGGCTGAAGATCAGCTAGTGGACGTGTAAGAAGTGTGAATGTATTATATTTTAAATGTTTTGTTATAATTAAAACCAGCCCATCTGAAACTGACAGTCCTGTCACGATCACAATCACCGAGATCAGACTTTCACTTCATTCTGATGTTTGATGTTCGACATGAACATTGCTTGAAGCTCACGATCTGTATCTGCATGACTGATTTTTTATTTTTTTTCAGAATAATGAGTTTAATAGATCTTGAGACCTTGTATACTTTAAATAGTGGAGGACTGTGAATATAATGAATATTCTGAGCCTTTAAAATGAAGTCAGGTGCCAGGAAAAGCTTGAGAACCCATACTTTAAGGGTTCGAGATGTTATAAAATGTATTTTATCTAACTCTAGACGGTCCAGATGGATGAAATATGAGGAATGATGTATTTTTATATTATTTTCTCTCTCTCTCTCTCTCTCTCTCTCTCTCTCTCTCTCTCTCTCTCTCTCTCTGTCTCTCGACTGTGATGTCCCATGTTGTCCATATTGTAATTGGACACATTCAAACCCACACGGAGAACCACTCCAGACTGGCAAACAACATTTCTGTTGTGTTGTGATCTCGTTTTTTTCCCTCAGCGTTCATCTTCCACAGCAGGACTGAGGGCAATGCAGCACGGCTGCTAATTTACTCAAGGCCATGCGGTGAAGCATATTCCTGAACATTTGATGATGTTGTGTCAGGAAAAAAAAAGACTTGGCATAAAGGTTAAGCTAGTTATGTGTTTATTTTGTAACTTGATTTAATTAAATGGAGAAGCGCGAAGGTCATGTGTGAAGAGTTTTAAAAAAGATGACCACCACCTCAGTGCCAGAACAGAGAAGAGTCTTGAGTGCCTACCTCTTACCCTGAGAGATGGTGGGACCAGTCGAGCAGTGATAGTAGATCTGAGGAAGCAAGGTGCAGTGTGAGGAGTAATGAGAGCTTTGAGGTCCATTTTTGGCTTTGTAGGCAAGTATCAGTCTTTTGAATGTGATGAGTGGAAGCCAGTGGAGAAGCTCAGCATGGGGTGGTGTGGGAGAACATAGGCAGGTTGAAAACAAGTCATATAGCTGAATTTCGAGTCGTTTGCAGATCTTGGAGGTAGACCTGCCAGGAGAGAGTCCTGTCTCGAAATGACAAGAGACTGAACAAGCACCTGAGCAGCCTAGAAAAAACTGCCTTCAGCTGCTCCCTGTTCAGGGTCACCACAGCGGACCACTGCATCCAGTGGCTGGGGTTTGGACGTTGGCTGGGAATTCAACCTGGGCCTTCCACATGGTAGGTGAGAAACCTACCACTGGGCTACCAATGCCCAAGCGCCTGAGCAGCCTGTGTGGATAAAAGCAGGCATGTTTTACAGAAGCAACCGACATGAGGGTGTACGAGGAAAAGGACAGTCCATGGTTACCTCGAGATTGTGAGCACTGGCTGAATGGAAGATCAGAGAGTTGTCCATAAAAAATATTGTAAAATCCTGACCTGAGGATGAATCACCAATAGCAGGGTTTTTGCAGTTTTGTAGCCGATGAGCTCAGACATGCTGTATATCTACTGTGTGTTTATTTGGTTAATATTAAACTTTATTATATGGTATGTGTTTCTCAACACGACAGACAGACCCGCGTCCTTGGGGAGAATGCCCTTGGGAAGTAACCTTGTGAGAACAAACAAACGCGACAGGAGAATGGAGAAGGCTCACACTTACACGGCCAAAAGTTTGTGGGCGGAAAAAGACACAAGAGCACAATGAGACACTATTGTGCTTTTTATAGGTGAAATATAAACTTCGGCTAAACAGAATCCTGGGGTTGTGTAGTTTGTGTGTGTAGTTTCACACTGCTCCTACTTACCACTGAATCCTGGTTAACACTGAATCCTGGCTCTTCATCATCTGATCTTTCACACTCTACATTCCTAAGCCCTGGATTAACCTTCTACTTATTTGCATTGTTACACGTGTGAAAAGTGTTTAGAACGACGACGATAACCCGGGGTTAAATGCAGCGTGAAAATCCCTGGTGCTTCTGATTGGTCAGAGGGTGCTGATTAACGTTTTTCTAACAGCAGCTCTGACTGTAGCGCAGGTTTAAACGCATGCACTCGTTCTGATACCTTATCGTTTCTATAGCAACAGGGATGTGTTCACCTCACACACCAATTAACATCAACCAATTTTTAAAAATGTCTCTAAACATTAATGTGCAGAAATTTCCTTCCATGGATCAGAGAACAGAAACCAACAGCCCTCTTTCAATCTTTCTTTCTTTTCTTTCTTTCTTTCTTTCTTTCTTTCTTTCTTTCTTTCTTTCTTTCTTTCTTTTTTCTTTTTTTCTCTCTCTCTCTCTCTCTCTCTCTCTCTCTCTCTCTCTCTCTCTCTACCTTTCCCTTTACTTTCCTTTACTTTCTTTCCTCAACATTACATTTATCTACAAATACATAAAAAGTCTGTCATTCTTTTATAAGTATATAGTTTATGTTAGCAGGTGCTTGAACTTAAGGCCAGTAAAAGTATCAGTGTTTTATCCCTCACATATTTAATCAGGATAAAATGGAGCTCAGTGTTGAAGGTTCTCTTTAATATAGAATTATTTGGAGTGACGAACACAGGACTATGATCTAAAATGCTTTAAGGGTAATTCTAAGCTGCTTTATTAATACGCTAATGGTTTGGGAAGGTTGCTTTATATTCTGCTGCAAGGCAACGGGGCAAATCGAGTTTATTTTAAGAAAATCGACTGCTGTGCGGTTTATTTTGTGTGATTTTGTGCGATCAGATATGTTACTGTTACTTTTGTCAGCACTTTCACAATTCACAACCCGTACGTCATATTCACCCTGACACTGTTTTTACAGGAGGTGATGGATGTGAGACGATATACTGGCATGTGTTATTTTGTCTTGGCAGTGCAAACTCGCACCCCTGTAATAACTGCTACATATGCCTGCCGTTGTGTGTTAGATGCTCCTTCTGACATTTTAACTCCATGTTCTCGCTCTTTTCTTTGCAAGTCCAGGTCACTTCCTCAAGGTGAAGACAAACGCTGTCTCTCTGAGTGGGCTGGACTCAGGAAGGAATGATGATGGAGGCTATACTGTGACTGATACAAACACACAACCTACAGTATGTCCATTAACCCTTTTTACTAGACGCGAAACGGAACGGAAATGGACTTATCAGTATAAAGAAATGAATGATGTTCTGGCTGAATGATGAGTTTGATATAAAATGAATGAATATAAAATTGATATAAAATGAATCAGGACTCTGTGTGAGACATGTGTTTTTCCCTCTGTTGGAGAACCTTACACAGAATCTTACTGGTTGAAGATGAAATTTGAGCTGCTTTTTAGCTGAACAATCACTCGGGGCATCTGAGAGCAGAAATGGGTTTGATATCAACATTTACTTTGAAGATGCAAACATTTCTGTGGACAAAACTAACCATTTTTGGTTTTTTTGTAACTTTTCTATGAATATATATTAGGCTAGAGAACAACAGAAATACTTATAAACACTACAAACTCTACACTACAAACAACTGAGTGTCTACTTTCATATGAGCTTCATATTAACCTCCACTGTGGAGTGGAACATGACCAAGACACTCAATCATCAACATGGACATAACAAAACAGGAGCAAACTCCATTTGTTGCTGTGTTACAAGAGGAATAAAGCACTAACAACATGCTGCTGGAGGAAAATTTAATTAACCTCATTTCCCCTCACCAGATCATCTTTGATTCCCTGCTTAATTCTTTTTATTCTAAGGTAAAGTTGTGATATTATTATATACAACATGTTCAAGCAGCAACTATCACTTCATCTAATAATCATCGAGTCGTTATTTCCGCTGTAAAATCATGGTTTTTGACGATCGTTAAGTGCATTGACGTCAAATGCAGAAAGCTATCTACAGAAAATTAGTGGTAATTATGACCTGTATGCCTGCTTATTAAATACCATACTGATGAGCGTTGTGTTATTTGTCTCCGAGGCTGCGTTGACGCAACGTTACACTCTTAATCCCATTCCTTGTCTTTTTTGTACACGGATGTTTTCATCATCAAGCTGCCTCTTGCTGAGTTAAATTATAGAGAAGCCTCTGAGCTGAATGGAATGTGATTTCTGACCACTGCTACACTACAATCAACGAGTGGATTGTTACCTGATTGGTTTTAATTGCTGTTATATAACATGGAATTGTGAAATTCTTTTTTTTTTTTTGGATCGTTATCATACACAAGATCATGAGTTCAGGTTTAATGTGTACACACACACACACACACACACACACACACACACACACACACATAGACAATGTAACTATTTTATCAGGCAAAATCATGATTAACAATCATTCTCGCAATTGATGTATTAAATGGCAATTATAAGAATAACACAAAGCTGTAGAATGCTGCATTGTGATTGGTTGATATAGTTTGGTTAAAAAAAGCAGCTCCGATTTTAGTGCAGCTGTAAATCACAGGTTTAGATCATATTATAAAGCACTCGTTGGTTCATCATGCGGCAGATACTATACGTGATCGTTAGTATGAGAGATGCCGTGAGCAGAATATCGAATGTCAGCACTGAGAAATGATAGGACTGCATGGATTAGATTCGAGAAGTGCTAAGTGTGCTAAAAGGATCAGGAGTATAAGCATCGTTAGAGCTTTGTGTTTAATTTCCTCATGTCAAGCCGAAGCGATTAACGGTTCAGTGTAAAGTATTCTGAGCAATTAGTATCTTTAGACTATTCAAAGCTGTGGCGACCCTGAACAGGGAGCAGCCGAAAGCAACTTCTAGACTATTCAAAGCAACCACCTCACGAGGTTCACGAGGCCATCCTCAGCAGCAGCGAGTAATTTTCAGGGGAACAGGAAACCTGAACTGAAGCAGGGCATCAGGATGGACAGACAGGTCTGGGGTCAGATCAAGTCAAGAGGCTTTTACTGTCATTTTGACCATATAGAGCTGATACAGTGCACAGGAAAATGATACAACATTCCTCCAGGATCCTGATTTTGCATAAAGACACAGAGCTACATAAGACAACACTGAACAAAGGAGGACAGAAGTTGTCAGGATGGGGAGAGAGAGAGAGAGAGAGAGAGAGAGAGAGAGAGAGAGAGAGAAGGAGGGAGAGAAATAATACAGATTATTATGCTCTTGTAGTGTAATAGTTTATGAAGATTCTGTGCAGATAATAGATAATTAAAGTACTATTTGGAATAGCTGATAAGAATACTAATTAGAATAGTTCATTAGAACACTAATTGGACATGAACTCGAACAGCTAAATTAAACACTAATTAGACATAACATGGAACACTATTTGGATTAGCTCTTTTAAACACTATTTGAGTTAGCTAATTATATCACTATTTGGGTTAGCTAATTGGAACAATATTTGGATTGGCTAATTTGAACACTAATTGGATCAACTAATTGGAACATTAATTTGATTACCTAATTGGAACACTAATTGGAACACTAATTTGATTACCTAATTGGAACACTAATTGGAACACTAATTTGATTACCTAATTGGAACACTAATTGGAACACTAATTTGATTACCTAATTGGAACACTAATTGGGAGGCTGTTCTCTAACTACAGGGCTTTATAAAAGAAAGCTCTGTCTTTTGCTATAGCCTTCACTATTCGGGGTACCAGCAAAGAGCCTGCACGTTCTGATCGAAGTAGGCATGGAGGGAAAAAAATCACTCAGGTACCGTGGCATGAGACCACTGAGTGATTTATAGGTCAGTAGGATTATTTTATAATTAATGAGAAATTTGATTTGGAGCCAAAGTAGTGTAGATAGGATAGGAGTGATGTGTTCATATCTTCTGGTTCAGGAAATGATTAATCAGGACTGCTGCATTCTGGACTAACTGGAGCATTTTTACGGATCTACTGGAACATCCAGACAGTAAGGCATTACAACAATTCGACTAGGTTTTCTGTGTCGTGTAATGATATTCTATTGATTATTTTAGCAATATTTCTGAGATGAAAGAAGAATACTCTAGTGATATTATCTACGTGAGCTTCAAATGAAAGACTGGAGTCAATAATCACACTGAGGTCTTTTACTGCTGCACCTGATGAAACAGAAATGCCATCCACAGTTACTCTGTAATCAGAAAGCTTACCTCTGTCTGCATGCAGTCTCAGCAGAAGTCCTTCTGTCTTGTCAGAATTCAGTAGAAGGAAGTTAATAAGCATCCGGTGTCTAATGTCCTTTAATCATTCCTCAACTTTATTAAGCTGGTGCCTTGCATCTGGCTTTGCTGAAACATCCAGCTGTGTGTTATGAGTGTAGCAGCGGAAACTGATAGCATGTTTATGCTACTCTCAATGAGCCTAGAACTGAGCCTTGTGGAACACCAATATTTACTTTAATATGCATCAACAACATGTTATTTACTGATCATATACACACTGATAACCATCAAACAAATCACACCTGAGTCTGGAGAAGTTCCTATAACAACATTTGGAATGCTGTGATCTCTAGGGTCATTTATTATTTATTTTTTTATTTTCATTTATTTATTTAATTTATTAATAATTCCAGTGGTACTGAGGATTAGAGGAATGTGGAACATGCTGTTATGGGAAAATAATAGACTATAGTTATTTAACTATAACACACCGTCTTTAAATAATACACTACATAACACTGTATTAGAACCAACACATTGAGAAGGGACATAACCACGTTTCTGAACTCGCCTGTTTAAATTAGGAATAGAATGATTTATGATGGTGACCCCAGTGTTTTAAAGGTTCAATGTCTGTAATATGTACAAACATCACACTACCTCTGATAACATTTCTAAAGTCTGTAACATTCCCATCAATGCTTTTCTCTGTCAATTTCTTCTTATTAGAAAAACCTGGCTTTTAGTTGCTATGGAAACCAGCTCTGACATTCTCACCCTGAAAACCTGCATGGGATTTTTTTTTTTTTTAAGTTTGTTTTGAAAATTATAGTTTTAATAGATAGCTAATTTGACTGCACTTATTGACCACCAAATTAACAAAAAAAAAAGAAAAGAAAATCAGCCACAAGGAGCACAAGCACCTAGTGTGCTTCATGTGATAATTATGGATCAATGGGTTATCTATTATCTATTTTTTATTGATTTATTTTTTGGTGTGTCTTTTTTTATTATTATTATTATTTTTAATTATTATTAATTATTGCAGATGACATTGTGATCTGTAGTGAGAGCAGGGAGCAGGTGGAGAAAAACCTGGAGAGGTGGAGGTTTGCGCTGGAGAGAAGAGGAATGAAAGTCAGTCGTAGTAAGACTGAGTACATGTGTGTGAATGAAAGGGAGGGAAGTGGAACAGTAAGGTTACAGGGTGAAGAGGTGAAGAAGGTACAGGAGTTTAAGTACTTGGGGTCAACAGTCCAGAGTAATGGAGAGTGTGGGAAAGAGGTAAAGAAGCGAGTGCAGGCAGGTTGGAATGGGTGGAGAAAGGTGTCGGGAGTTCTGTGTGATAGGAAAATATCAGCGAGAATCAAGGGGAAGGTGTACAGGACAGTGGTGAGACCGGCCATGCTGTATGGTTTAGAGACAGTGTCACTGAGGAAGAGACAGGAGTCAGAGCTCGAGGTAGCAGAGCTGAAGATGTTGAGGTTCTCTTTGGGAGTGACAAGATTGGACAGGATTAGGAATGAGTACATCAGAGGGACAGCTCATGTTGGACGTTTGGGGGACAAAGTTAGGGAGGACAGATTAAGATGATTTGGACATGTTCAGAGGAGGGAGAGTGAGTATATTGGTAGGAGAATGTTGGACATGGAGCTGCCAGGCAGGAGGCAAAGAAGAAGGCCAAAGAGGAGGTATATGGATGGAATTAATGAGGATATGATGCTAGTGGGTGCAAGTGTTGAGGATGCAGAAGATAGGGATAGGTGGAGAGAGATGATTCGCTGTGGAGACCCCTGAAGGGAAAAGCCGAAAGAAGAAGAAGAAGAAGAAGAAGAAGAAGAAGAAGTAGAAGAAGAAGAAGAAGAAGATTATTTTTAATTATTATTATTTTTTATTTATTTATTTATTTATTTTTTAATAATTTAATTAATTATTATTATTATTTTTGTAGAACCAGCATGTTAATTTATTTATTAAGGAAAAAGTTTTTTTTAGTAGTAGCAGTAGTAATAATAATAATAATAATAATAATAATAATAATAATAATACACCATATTTTATATAATTTTACATTTATTTGATAAGGAAATTAGTTTTTTTTATTGTGCTGTTGCTGCTGCTTCTGCTGCTGCTGCTGATGATGATGTAAGCAAAAGAATAAAATAATTCATTATTTTAATAATGCAGTATTACTGAATGCAGTATGAAGCCCTTACACAGGACTCATTTGCAAGGTGAGAGTAAGTCTACATATGCATTATCACACACACACACGCACACACACACACGCACACACACACACACTTGGGCTACTTAAGTATGTTCCCAGGCGGTCTCTCAGGTCATCACATCTCTGTCACATTTCATTAAGCCTCCTGTAGTGTCGGAGATGACCAGCTGCCCATCTCTTATTAAGGGTAACAGGAACATTAATTCAAACAGAAGTCCATTCTCATTGTTCAAGTTCTTTGAAATGTAGTTCTTTATGTTCTCTCTTTTTTATAAGGAGGAAGAGGAGGAAGGGGGTCTTTTTTCTGTATGCGAATGCAATACCCAAAGGAACAATGAGCAGCACTGAGGCTGCTCCCCTGACAGCCTCCAGAGGGAAACACTCTGTGTGTGTGTGTGTGTGTGTGTGTGTGTGTGTGTGTGTGTGTGTGTGTGTGTGTGTGTGTGTATGTGTGTGTGTGTGTGTGTGTCTCTCTCTCTCTCTCTCTCTCTCTCTCTCTCTCTCTCTCTCTCTCCTCTCCCTCTCCCCTCTCCAAGATCTTGCCATTAGGACTATTCCCTAACACCCACATACACAGAGGAGTGAAACTTCAAAGTAAATACAATACTGCTCAAATACTTTTTCCAAGTTTACTAAATATTGCATCAAACTCGTGTGAACGACTTCTCTGTCATTCTTCAAGTGAATCAAAGACGGCGAAGCTCTTCCAGGGTTGAGTAAATACTGTGAAATTCATAGTATTTACATAGTAAAGACTGTAAAGAAGTGCAGAACATAGAAGCAGAACAGATGGTGTTATGTTAACAACAGATGGTGTGGAGATGTGCAGGTTGTTGAAAAGCACTGTTCTGTGGACATTGAATTTTTAATGGTGAAGTGCAGACCCTTTTATTTACCGAGGGAGTTCAGCACTGTGTTTCTGCTAGCTGTTTACATTCCGCCAGAAGCCGATCATGTGACTGCCCTGGAAATTCTGCACAACATCATCAGCAGACAGGAGACTGCACATCCAGATGCGGTGTTCATCATGGGTGGTGATTTTAATCATTGCAACCTCAGGAATATTCACCCCATGTACCACCAACATGTGTGCTTTCCAACAAGGGAGGATAACATTCTCGACCAAGTGTACAGCAACGTAAAAGACGCTTACAAGGCCATACCACGGCCACACTTTGGACAGTCAGATCACATCTCAGTGTTTCTCTACCCAGCCTACAAACAACTCCTCAAGTGAGCCCCCCCAGTAAATAAGAATGTTAAAGTATGGAATGAAGAATCAGAACTGATGCTTCAAGACTGCTTTGAGAGTACAAACTGGTGTGTTTAAAACTGCTGCTCTAAGAGAGGACTCTACTGTGGACTTGGAGGAGTATGCTGCAGCTGTAACCGGCTACATCAGCACAGGCACTGAAAACATCATTCCCACAAAACACTGCAAGATCTATCCCAATGATAAACCTTGGATTAACTGTGAGGTACGGGCCATGCTATGTGCCCGCTCCACCGCATTTGTCTCAGGAGACATTGGGGAATACAAAAAGGCCAGATACAACCTATGCAAATCAATCAGGAAGGTCAAGAGAGACTACAGTCTGAGGCTGGAGGGATACTACACCACTGCAGACTCACGGCGCATGTGGCAAGGTCTTTAGCACATCACAGAGTACCGGCAAAGGAGTTAAGGAGACATAACTCCCAAGATCACACTCCCAGATGAGCTGAATGAGTTAAGACTCTGGCCTCAGAGGGCATACTGGCCACACCACTCACCGTGTCATCAGCAGAGGTGCGCATGGCTCTGAGGAAAACAAACTCACAAAAGGCAGCCGGTCCAGATAACATCCCGGGGCGGGCAGTCATGGTTTGCTCGTCTGAACTGGCCGACGTGTTCACGGACATCAAGTCCACCACCATCATACCTCTCCCAAAGAAGAACACTGTGACGTGCCTGAATGACTATCATCCCATTGCACTCACCCCAATAGCGATGAAGTGTTTTGAAAGGATAGTCATGTCTCACATAAAAAGGAACGTTCCAACCACCTTGGACCCATTTCAGTTTGCATATCGACAAAACCGGTTCACTGAAGATGCTGTCAATGCTGCCATCCACACAGCCCTCACACACTTGGAGGGTAAGGACATATATGTGAGAATGCTATTCATCGACTACAGCTCGGCATTCAACACAGTTTTTCCACACAGGCTCTCTGAAAAGCTCCTCACCCTCAGACTGGCACCCTCTCTCTGTAACTGGGTGCTGAACTTCCTGGCAGACAGACCCCAATCAGTCAGAGTAGGAAACCGAACATCAGGCATCAGAACTGTGAGCACAGGGACCCCCCAAGGATGTGTCCTAAGCCCACTGCTGTACACCCTCTTTACCTATGACTGCATAGCCTAACCAACACCAAGGTAATAAAGTTTGTGGATGATACCACAGTCATCGGACTCATTACTGGTGGAGAGGAAACATCCTACAGAACGGAAGTAGCAGGTCTGATAGCCTGGTATCGGGAAAATAATCTCTCCTTAAATACAGATAAGACCAAGGAGATGATTATTGATCCTAGGAGAAAGAGGAAGGAGCAGCACACCCCAATCTACATCAGTGAGACAGAGATAGAGAGGGTGAAAACCTTCAAATTCCTTGGAACCTACATCAGCGAGGTCTTCACCTGGTCTCACAACACTCAGCAGCTCCTGAGAAGATCCCAGCAGCGACTGTACGTTTTAAGAAGGCTGAGGAAATTTGCCATGTCAACCGAGATCCTCAGCAACTTCTACAGATGTACAGTTGAAAGTGTGATCACCAGCTCAATCACAGTGTGGCACGGAAGCTGCACTGTCCAGGACAGGAAAGCTCTCCAGCGTGTCATAAAAACTGCACAGTTCATCTGTGAAGCGGCCTTCCCATCACTCCAGGACATTTACAACACCAGGGTCATCAGGAGGGCCCACAACATCATCAGGGACCATACACACCCACAACACAACCTCTTCACACTTCTGCCGTCTGGGAGATGCTACAGCAGTGTGAGATCAAGAACAAAGAGACTCACAAACAGCTTCTATTCACAAGTCATTAGACTCCTGAACAACACTTAACACCACTACCTCACGCCCCATCACCCCCACTGACTGCTGCCACAATACATACTGAGCACCTTATTTAAGTTTTAATCTGTATATACTGTGTCTTTTAATTTTTTTTATTTTAATTTTTTTTATTTCATACATTTCTATTATTTATTTTTATTCTTTTTGTAAGGGAGATGTGCAAGTAAGAATTTCATTGTATGGTCTAAATCTTTGTGTTTTCACTGTGCATATGAAAATAAACCTCTTGAATCTTGAATCTTCAAACAGAGCAAAAAGCAAAACAGAACAGAACACAACAGAAAGCAGACCAGAACAGAAAGCAGAACAGAGAAGCAAAACAGAGCAGAACAGAACAAAGAAGCAGACCAGAACAGAAAGCAGAACAGAACAGAGAAGCAGCACAGAACAGAGAAGCAGCACAGAACAGAGCAGGTCAGAGCAGAGCATAATATTGCAGAACAAAACAGAGAAGCAAAACAGAACAGAGCAGAACATAGAAGCAGAACAGAGCAAAGAAGCAGAACAGAGCAGTGAAGCAGATCAGAACAGAGCAGAACAGAGCAGAATAGAACAGAACAATGCAGAATGGGTATTGTGTGGAGCATAACAAAACAGAACAATGCAGAACAGAGCAGAACAGAACAGAGCAGAGCATAATAGTGCAGAACAGAACAGAGAAGCAAAACAGAACAGAACAGAACATAGAAGCTGAACAGAGCAGAACAGAACATAGAAGCAGGACAGAACATAACCTAAAAGCAGAACGGAACAGAGCAGAAAATGGAAGCAGAACAGAGCAAAGAAGCAAAACAGAACAGAGTAGAACAAAACAGAACAGAATAATGCAGAATAGTATAGTGTGGAGCATAATAGAACAGAACAATGCAGAACAGAACAGAGCAGAACAGAACAGAGCAGAATAATGCAAAATAGTATACTGCAGAGCATAACAGAACAGAACAAAGCAGAACAGAGCAGGGTAGAACAATGCAGAACAGTGCAGAACAGAGCAGAACAGTGCAGAACAGTGCAGAACAGAGCAGAACAGTGCAGAACAGAGCAGAACAGTGCAGAACAGTGCAGAACAGAGCAGAACAGAGCAGAACAGTGCAGAACAAAGCAGAACAGTGCAGAACAGAGCAGAACAGTGCAGAACAGAGCAGAACAGTGCAGAACAGAGCAGAACAGTGCAGAACAGAGCAGAACAAAGCAGAACAGTGCAGAACAGAGCAGAACAGAGCAGAACAAAGCAGAACAGTGCAGAACAGAGCAGAACAGTGCAGAACAGAGCAGAACAGTGCAGAACAGAGCAGAACAAAGCAGAACAGTGCAGAACAGAGCAGAACAGAGCAGAACAGAGCAGAACAGAGCAGAACAGTGCAGAACAGAGCAGAACAGTGCAGAACAGAGCAGAACAGTGCAGAACAGAGCAGAACAGTGCAGAACAAAGCAGAACAGTGCAGAACAGTGCAGAACAAAGCAGAACAGTGCAGAACAGTGCAGAACAGTGCAGAACAGAGCAGAACAGTGCAGAACAAAGCAGAACAGTGCAGAACAGAGCAGAACAGTGCAGAACAAAGCAGAACAGTGCAGAACAGAGCAGAACAGTGCAGAACAGAGCAGAACAGTGCAGAACAGAGCAGAACAGTGCAGAACAGAGCAGAACAGGACAGAACAGAGAAACATAACAGTAGATAAAAGCGTCCTGATGAGCTGAATTCCAGATGCCTTTCATTCAACACAAAGATCACAGCAGAGCGATGCGCTCCAGCAAAATATAATTTTCTCTCAGTTCTTTGATTTCCCCAATCAGAATTCCAGCCTGGTGGTTCTGTGTTTTCTTCTTCATTTGTGTAGCTCCTTTTCAATGTCAAGTCCAAAGCTTGACACGTATGTGATCATTTCAGTTCTTTTCATCACCACTTTGTTCAATTTCACGGCGAATGACAAGGAATTTCCACAAATTACAACCTGCTATAACCAATACAGCACAGAAGTTCACAGAGGCAGTTGTAGCGTCCAGCTTCATTACACAGGATATAAAAACAGGCAACCGTTTGAGCCTGGAAAGATTTCTGATGTATGGAACAAAACAGGAAATGTGTCTAAACAATAAATCCCATAACTAATCGAATCTCTATAATTACATTACACAATTCACTCAAAAACTGACATCTGGGTGCTGTTTGATCAAAATAATGAGATTATTTTGAAGGCATGTATACAGTATTATAAATCACTCTGAACCAAATCTATGGTAACAGTTAAAAGAACTCAATATATTTTTGCTAAAACAACAAAAAAAAACCCTGTTATCAATTATTTTTTTGCTCTTGCTCTGATAACACAACTCACTGGTCAGTTACCACCGAAGACATTAAGGAATTAATGTAAATGTTTTTGGTAAAAGTATTTTATCCTACTTGTATATATTGGGCTAATAGTGATGAAAAAGTATTAGTTTTGTTTAAAACAGTTCTAATTTCAGCGGATGCTGCTTACTGAACCATCTGAAAAAGCTTAGTAATGTTCAGACTTGAACAATAGTTAACTGGTTAGAAATTAAATGGATATAAAGGCCTAAATTCATTTGACATTTCCGCACTAGTCGCTTAGACAGAACACTTGCTTTAAGGGTTATTTCACGGATATTTTTTTTTCAGCGATAAAATTACATATTAGCCATTTTGTTCAAGTGAGTGTGCGAGAGAACACTGCGAATTGTGTCAAAATAAATGAATAAACTCTTTATATTTGGAAAAAGTTTCAATATAGAATCATTTTTAAGGGTTTCATCAAAAACAAAAGTATTAATACTTAATAATATGAATGAATAAAAAATATACGTAACTCTACATCTAACTAAAATGATTACATGATACCTTTTCAGAATAAAGGCTTATTTGGAAATAATTAAAGAACCCTTGGGTTCTATATATAGAACCCCAATGAACCTTTTCTTTTTCCTAAGAGTACACTAGCAAACCCTTAAAGGTCCTTCGAGATTTATCCAGATATTGATTGAATTTAATTAAATCTCATGTTAATGAATTTCACCGCTTTTGAAAATATTTATTTTTCTCGCAAATGAATATTTTAAGCTAAAAAAAACAAGCTTGGAGGCTCAGAACTTTACGCTACAGACACAGACGAAGATCTGCTAATGTCACCTTGTTAATCTGATGAGTTTATAGATTTGTTCTATATTGACATTTCGAAATGATGATGTCTGACTCGCGTGTCACCTTCATACATTACAGTACATTTGCGTCTCCCTGGAAACAAACTCAAACAGTTTAATAATTAGTGAAAGTTAATGACGGAGAGCATGGTCTGCTTTTCTCTTGATATGATCGGCGGTGTGGCGGAGAAGGTAGAGCCGTTTATCTGCTTCTTTTTTTAATAATTAGGGGAGAGCAGGGCACAACCTAAAACTCTTTCTCTTGTTTGTGGACAAGTACTTAAGATTTATACTTATACTATTATCACAGCGGGCATTAATTTGCTGTTTAAATCGCCTCAGAATCTTCAGTATGCGATTGGGGTGACATTTGTATTGCAGTGATATTACATTTACAAATCTGTACATACCGTTAAAGATATTTTTTAAACACGTTCCGTTTCTGTCACAACAAGCTGTGGGTATGTTTCACATAAATAACTTCACATAAAAGAATGAAAACAGCATTTTTCCTCCTACCAGTCCACTATAGTGTCCACTTTACCTTGGAAACTAATAATTAAAATGCTTCATAATTTAACGTGTGAATCTGATGCTTGATTGAAACGTGACTTTCCACTAGAAGGTTATGAAGAATGTGAGTTTTAATTTCCTGAACTCAACACTGTTACCTGAACACATTCATCCTTATGAAAGATCTAGAATATTCCACAGCGAAATTCCACAGAAAGTTGAACGGACATGGAAATGTTTCCATTAGAAATGGAATGAAGGAGATTAGCATAAATTTGATGGAAGCTAGTTTTGCGTGTTTGGTAAATGTATGCTAAAAACAAATCCAACCCTGTTAACCTTCATTTAAGAGCGAAAGGCACCCAGTTTGAATAAACAAATCTTGTCAAATCTTGTCAAATTGCCTGAGACCATTTTCTTTTTCTGGTTAAAAGCATGATTCAATGTTGAATAAAGAGTATTAAAGAGCTACACGGAGCTCCGTGTGTAGTAACACCTGGCTACAAAACCGACTACATGTTTATTGGAAGGTGTATGTTGTAAAAATAAACTTCATTCTGAATTTTTTGTTACTGTTATTATTTTGTTGTGGTTGTTTCAGTAAAAATGGGAAACAGTAAAATAGGAAATGTTATTTTTAAATAATTTTTTTCCAGACTAGCATCCATCCATTTTATGCTAATCTCCTCCATTCAATCTCTAATGATTTGGAAACTTCCTCTCGAACCTCCTTTTCAACTTATGACTTGTGGAATATTGCTTGTGGTATATTATATTTTATAGGGATGAATGTGTTCAGGTAACAGGCTTGAGTGAAGGAACTAAAATGCATGTCCTTCATAACCTGTTGTGTGGAAAGGGACAAATCCAAATATTCACAAATCCAATTTTTTATTATCATTTTTTTAATCGATATTTTTAAAGGTATTTCAGTCATTTTCAGAGACCTGGAAGTAACAGACTACAAATCTGTTTATGTAAATTTTTGCGTAATTAAAATATTCTTGTTTAAACACAGAACTACGAACTGTGTACCTGATGATTCGTCCCTGTTTATCGCCACATTCTCAAGTCTAAAAAGCGCGTAGCTATACGTATTAGCCGTACATCAGTCGTTAATACTGATCTAATCTTTAAGCTACTGCTTAATTCCTGATACACAGATCATTGATTAGCCCCAAAATTAATCAAACAAGCATCTCATATGCATAAAAGAAATAAACCTAACATACACAGAGCTTTTTACCTGTTAAACCAGGATTTGTGAGCTTAACACACACACACACACACACACACACACACACACACACACACATATATATATATATATATATATATATATATATATATATGCATATATATATTTGACTTCTGCATCTAGAGCAGTGACTTTCAACCACTGTGCCGTGAAAGATCGTCAGGTGTGCCGTGGGAAATGATCCAATTACTAATTGTGCCTGGCAGAGTATTGAAATACTCCTCCACATCAGTAGGTAGCGCAATAATGACCTTGTTAATTCATGACAATAGTAACAAGAACTCTCTATATAACAAGAATATGTATGCCCACATGAACACAGAGAAACATGCAACTTTAATAAAGAAAAAAAAAACAAAATAGTGTATGAGAGAGCCCAGGTTTCATACTGAGAGACTATAAACAAATTGAGAGATAACATTTTTCATTATATATACTGTTTTAGGTGGGGGCATTGGTGGCTCAGTGGTAGGTTTCTCACCTATCATGCAGAAGGCCAGGGTTCAAACCCCAGCCACTGGATGCAGTGCTGGTCCTAAGCCTGGATAAAAATGGGAGGGTTGTGTCAGGAAGGGCATCTGGTGTAAAACCTGTGCCAAGTTGGTGTGCGGACCAGTTGGTCCGCTGTGGCGACCCCAAACAGGGAGCAGCTGAAAGCTTCTTCTTCTTCTTCTTCTTCTTCTTCTTCTTCTTCTTCTTCTTCTTCTTCTTCTTCTTCTTCTTCTTCTTCTTCTTCTTCTTCTTCTTCTACTGTTTTAGGTTACAGTGTGTTATTTTTCAAACCTTTTTGGTTGGTGGTGTGCTGTGGGATTTTTTTAACGTAAAAAATGGGCCATGCCTCATAAAAGGTTGAAAAACACTGATCTAGAGAAATGATCACAAACAAGCATCCGTTAGCATATGGGGTTTCGAAGAGTGGCTGTTTCGAGCATGGCTCTGTTTTTGTGTGTGTTTTTTTAAAAGATCTTTGTTTTTAATTAAGGTCATGTATCATGTCAAATCAGTTGTTGATGGGTTTTTTTTTCCTACACTAAGATAAACGACCTCAACTGTCATGGATAGGAGGTGGAGGAAGAAACGAGTGCAGAAACATGAACTATAACAAGACAACAAGACGCACACAAGAACACAGGAACATGAAGTGAGCTCGACAAACCCGGGACAATGTGTTCACCAGAGACGGGACATGACTCAGGTGTGTATGAGACTGTGAGGTGCAGGGGCTGATGGGTAATGTAGTTTTGACATATACATGTTTAATGTTCATCAGTATATACGGCTTCCAGGTGGTCCAGCGGCAGGATCCCTCATACTCAAAGGCACGGCCCGGGTTCGATTCCTGGGCAAGGCACCCACCCAGCCACTGAAGAGTTAATTCTCAGTGCTGGTCCTAAGCCTGGATAAAAATGGGAGGGTTGTGACAGGAAGGGCATCTGGAGTAAAACCTGTGCCAAATCAAGTGGACCAGAAGTGATCTGCTAAAAAGTGGACCCTGCCATTGTGTGGGACAAATGCTAAGATTAAAAAAGTTTCATCTATATATATATATATATATATATATAAGTATATATATATATATTGATGAAACTTTTTTCATCAATTATATATAGCATATATATATATATATAAACATACAGTACTGTCCAAAAATCTTAGGCAATAATAATAGTTTTCCTGTCATTTAATTGTTAAAGAAAGGGGCATTGGTGGCTCAGTGGTAGGTTTCTCACCTATCATGTGGAAGGCCCGAGTTCGATCCCCAGCCACTGGATGCAGTGCCGGTCCCAAGCCCTGGAAAAATGGGAGGGTTGTATCAAGAAGGGCATCAGGAAGGGCATCTGGTGTAAGGGCATCTGGTGTAAGGGCATCTGGTGTAAGGGGGACACGGTGGCTTAATGGTTAGCACGTTTGCCTCACACCTCCAGGGTTAGGGGTTCGATTCTCACCTCTGCCATATATGTGTGTGGCGTTTGCGTGTTCTCCCTGTCCCTTGGGGGTTTGCTCCCCCGGTCCAAAGACCGGGTTGATTGGCATCCCTAAAAGTGTGTGTGTGTGTCCCCTGCAATGGGTTGGCACTCCGTACAGGGTGTATCCTGCCATGATGCCTGAGATAGGCACAGGCTCCCCGAGAATAGATCAGATAAGTGGTAGACAATGAATGAAAACAGCTCCATTACTATCACTTCAAACACTGACGTGTTGTTTAGACAGGCAGTGTGAGTTTCTAACCTTTCGATCTTAACTTGGAAAAATGAGAGCAATTGTCTACAGCGAGGACATTATTAGGAAGCTGATGTTACCATGGTGACTGAAATTTGCTTCTTGTTGAAGATAAATTGTTCATTTATCTATAAACTCAACTCCTAACCAAACAAGCTAATGAACTAATTTTGCATCATCAAGCTAAACAAAATGACAGTGTAAGAATGTTTTCTCTTCCATTAAACACACATTCTAGTTTCATGGCTTTTATTTGTGTATAAACTCAGTGTACAGTGTATTAAATCCTGACCACCTGCTCATCCCTAATACGATCCAATCAGCAGCGTAATGCACACAATCACACAGATACGAGTCTCTCCATAGTTAACTATTTAAATACTGATTTCTTATAAAGACGTTATTCCATGGACTGTTTTTTTTTAGTATCTTCTTTTCCAAATCTCAATGTCCAGTTTTCCGGCATAGCAATGTGGGAGTAGCCAAACAGGTTGCAGCGTTGAGATTCTGTGTCTTATAATCAGAAGAAGGTAGAAAGATATTTGGTCCATGAAGTTTTCTCTAAAGAGAAATGTGTTATGTAACATTTATGTAAGGAGTCTCCAATGTCAGAGTTAAAGGCAGTGATGGTACAAGTGATTAAGGTTCTGGGTTGTTGATCGGAGGATTGGGGTTCAAGCCCCAGCACCACAAAGCTCTGCTGTCGGGCAGTTGCGCAAGGCCTTTAACCCTAAGAGATTACTAATTTAATTAAAGATTAACATCAAGTTCAGCCTTGAAATGAAAGAAATGACATCATTTAAGCAAAAAAGAAAACATCCTTTTCCAAGACAAAATGCAGGGTGAAGTTGTAAGAACACAGGGTTTTTTTCCATCAGGCGTGTGATGAATTTCTCTCCAAAACAACCTGAAAGATATCTGCTTAGAGAAAAGCTCAACGTGAAGCAACAGTAGGAGCAGAACATTTTGTGGATCTTAAACATAATTTACATAACTTAAAAGGAGAATTGTGTCAGGAGAGAGCAAGGAGCCTATAACACAAGCGGGAAATGTGTACTGACAACCAGCATGACGGTGTGTGGTGTTAAAACCACAAAAAATAAACATCTTGTACCATTAGCTTTTATTTATAATTTTATTTTGTATCGTTTCATATCAGTGACTTTAACCGTGACATGAAAGCCAGTGGCAAATGTGCTGGTTTGTGTGTTTTATGAAGTGTTGATCTCTCCGGTGTTTACACTGAGTGGTGAGAAAAACAAAAAGAAAGCAATTCTTTAACTTATTGATGAGAGATCTCAAAGGAGAGAACATCCAGACTGATAAGTAGCTACAGTAACTCAAATAATAATCAAACATGCTCAGCAGAAAAGCATCGTAAGGTTTAAGAAACTGCTGATCTCCAGTAAAGAATCTCTAGAGTTAGACAAAATGGTGCAGAAAACAAAAAACATCAAATGAGAGACAGTTCTGTGTCGATAAGAGATGAGAGCTATCAGGAAGAATAAACAGTAGTAACTCATATAATGATTGTTTATAGCCATGGTGAGCAGAAAAGCATCTCAACATGAACAGAACATACAAGCTTGAGTTGGAGGAGCTACAACAGCAGAAGAGCAGATCATGTTCCTCTCCTATCAGCCAGGAACAGGAATCTGAGGCTATCATGAGCACAGACTCACCGTTTTCAATCAGAATAAACAAATGAATGATGTTCTGGCTGTGAGTCTGATATAAAATGCATCAAGACTCTGTTGGCTTTCGGTGTGTTTTAGATGCGTGTTTTTCCCTCTGTTGGAGAACCTTACACAGAATTTTACTGGTTGAAGATCAAATGTGAGCTGTTTTTTAGATGAACAAGCACTTGGAGCATCTCAGAGAGCAGAAATGGGTTTGATCTCAACATTTACTTTGAAGATACAAACATTTGTGTGGAAAAAAATAACTTTTTTGGAACTTTTCTGTGAATATATCACTCCTAGTAGTCTAGGGAAAAACAGAAATCCTGAGTGTCTACTTTCATATGAGCTTCATATTAACCTCCACTGTGGAGTGGAACATGACAACACACATCACCACACATACATTACAGCACAGCCGAATTCTTTTCTTCACATATTCCAGCTGAGGAAGTCAGGGTCAGAGCGCAGGGGCAGCTTTGATACAGCACCCCCGGAGCAGAGAGGGTTAAAGGCCTTGCTCAACAGTGGAGCTTTGTGGTGAGCCTTAACCCAGAGCCTTAACCACTTGAGCCACCACTGCCCCAAACAAAGACACTCAATCATCAACATGGAAACAACCAAACAGGAGGAAACTCCATTTTTTGGGCTAAACACTTTTAAACTGTAACAGATGCCAGAAGGTCAACTTTCAGGCTTTTGCAGTCATAACCACTTGAACTGTGAAAGAAATTTGTTATCATTTCTTCTGTTATTATTTAAACTTAATAATAGTAGGACTCTATTGAAGGCAAAAAGGTTTTTATTCCTGAGTTTACCATTCACTGAATACATTAGCTGGACTCTAAGCTCAAAGCTGGCTTTATTACCTCGATTTGATTTTTCATTGCGAAACCTTTTGGTTCATGATTCTTTAATGATTTCTTTTTTTGTCACATTGGACTGACAAAAAATGATTGAAAATCCAAGAAAAGACTATTTGACTTACCTTTCAAACCTATATAGATTTTTCCACCCATTAACTATTCAAACACTGATTTATTTATATTTTTAAAGACATGATGTCAGGGACTCTTTTTTTGCAGTGTTCATGATTCTGTATCGTATAACCAGAAGAAGGTAGAAGGATATTCCATCCATGAAGTTTCTATAAGGAGAAATGTGTTTATGTAGCATTTATGGAAGGAGTCTCCAGTGTCAGCGGTATAGGCAGTGGTGGTTCAAGTGGTTAAGGCTCTGGGTTGTTGATCAGAGGCTCAGGGTTCAAGCCCCAGCATTACCAAGCTCCACTGTTAGGCAATTGAGCAAGGCCCCAAACCCTCTCTGCTCCAGGGTGCTGTATCATAGCTTCCCCTTGCGCTCTGACCCTGACTTCCTCAGGTGGGATATGTGGAGAAAAGAATTCCACAGTGCAGTATTGTATGTGTGGTGCTAATATAGGCTACTTGCATTCAGTTCTTCTTCTTCTAAAGCTGAGGTACCTTTTCTGAAATGTTCAGGACAATACAAGTTTACGCTTCTTTGCAGCTTCTCGAAAACACGACAAGTCAAGAAAACATGTTTTATATCTGCTAATAACATAAGTGAGAGCAAGAACTTGTTTCACAGACATTTCACAACATTAACTGTAGTCATCAGTGTCAGAGATAAAGCTGTTTACTGACATCTTCAGGACAGAGAAGTTTACGCTTCTTTGCGGTTTCTTGAAAACACAGGTTGGTAAAGGAACCACTTTTTATAGCTGCTAAATCGTAAGTAAGAACATGAACTCACTTGTTACTGAGCAAAAAAAATCTGGTTTGTGAAGAAAAGTCCACATGCTGTAGTTCTGGGTGTTGTCCTGGTGAAGGACAACACCCACTGTGTTGAACGGTCTGCAGGAAGAAGCTCATTCCTCATTCTCTCTGTGTTGGCCTTCAGGGAGTGGAAGCTCTTCCCTGACTGCAACAGAGAGAAGATTTCATTGTTCACCTCATGTCTGAGGTCCTTCACTATCTTCTTGGCCTTGATCCTGCACTGCTTCCTGCAGATTGAGTGTAGGTCAGGGAGCTCGGTGTGGATGATACGCTCAGTTGATCGCAGCACCCTCTGGATTGCCGCAAGTCATGCTTGGAGCTGTTCCTGAACCAGACCGTGATGCTCTCAGTGAGGATGATTTTGATGGTGCAGGTGTAAACATTCCATAGCACCTTAGAGGACAGTGTAAGGCTTCTTAAGCGTCTAAGGTGGTAAAGATGCTAACAGGTCTTCCTCACCAGGGTGTGATGTGACAGGACCATGACAGGTCTGCGTGATGTGAACACCCAGGTATCTAAAACTATCCACTTTCTCTTCAGTGGCTGGAATCTCTTCACCTGCTACCATCAACTCCTCCTGTCCTTGAGGAGGTTGTTCTCCAGGCTCCAGATCTCCAGGCTTTTAACCTTTTCCAGGTAAGTCTTCACATTTTTGGTTGTTGTCAGATCACAAGCATGACAGCAAACATGACTCCGGTGGTACTGCCTGTGGTTTACTCTTTGTTGAATATTGAACAGCTCAACATAAAAACCCGACTCAGTGAACAATGTGTACTCAAACGACTCATTAAACAGCACCCAGGAAGCTAAGATGTGAAAAGGCAACATATAAAATTATAAATAATTCTTGACACAGCGATTGATTATGATACCATTACAGCTATTTCCTTAAAAAGTGCTCAACAAAAGAGAAGCCGTGTGAGTGGAAATTCTTCAAAGTCGTTTGCTCTACAAAGAGATTACTCACTTAATTAAACCTTAACATCTATTTCAGCCTGGGAAAAAAGAACGAGAAATTAAAGAGACAACATCATTTAATAAATTCCAGCAAAAAAAGAAAACATCCTTTTTCAAGCCCAGATAAAGAGATTGAGGAATGCAGGAGGAAGTTGTAAAAACACGTTTTTTCCCTCAGGTGTGTGATGAATTTCTCTCCAAAACAGCCTGAAAGATATCTGCTTAGAGAAACGCTCTGCGTGAAGCAACAGTAGGAGCAGAACATTCTGTGAATCTTTAACAGGAGTTTATAAAGTGAAAGGAGAATTGTGTCAGGAGAGAGCAGGGAGCATATAACACTAGTGGGAAATGTGTACTGACAACCAGCATTATGGTGTGTGGTGTTAAAACATCATGCAAGGCAGTAAGTACTAATAATCTTCACTATTTCTTGTTATTTGTTTGACAACTGTAGAAAAACAGACTTGTACTGCATGAACTGAAATGTACAAAGTCTCCAGCTCATAACAAATATGCCAGAATTTGACTCACTGACTCAAATGATTCACTGAACAATGAATTTCAGTCATGACTGAATCAAACTCTTAATAACAGATGATTCACTGATTCAAACACAGATTCACTGAACAATGAATCTCAGTCATGACTTTACTGAATCAAGCCCTTAGGGACAGATGGTTCACTGATTCAAACACAGATTCACTGAACAATGAATCTCAGCCATGACTTTACTGACTCAAACACAGATTCTCTGAATGACATTCACTGATTCAAATGCTGATTCACCCAATGACAGAGGAATCTCATTCAAGACCAAAAGGATTCAGTGATTCAAATAAATGAATCTTGACTATGACTACAATGATCTGTTGATTTAACCCTTTTCTTGCTGTATGACAGAGAGGTGACTTTAATGTCTTGACCAAAACAACTCACTGATTCGAACACTGATTCACTGAATGACAGAGGAATGAATGATTCAAAAAATAAACGTTAAGTGAATCTTGATTATAACTATAAGGATTTGGTGATTCAAACACTGATTCACTGATTGACAGATGAATGAATCTCAGTCAAGATCGAAAGGATTCTCTTCAGAATTCAAACCATGATTCTGTGAATGACAAATGATTCACTGGGTTAAACAGCAGAGAAGTAAATATCAGTCTTGACCAACAGCACCCACTAATTGAAATCATGATTCTCTGATTCACTTATCCATCACTGATTCAATAAATGACAGAGGATTGAATCTCAGTCATGACCAAAACGATTCACTGATGCAAGCATGGACTTTCTGAATGACATATGATTCACTGGTTCAAACACTGATTTACTAAATGAAAAACGATTCACTTAATGAGAGAGGAATGTACCTCAGTCATGACCAAAAAGATTAACTGATTCAAACACCGATTCACAGAATGAGTGATAAGTGAATCTTGACTATGCCTGAAAGGATTCACTGATTCAAACACTGATTCACAGAATGACAGCTGAGCCAGTCTTGGTCAAAATCCTTCAGTGACCCAAACACTGGTTTGGTGAGCGATAGAGGAATGAATCATAGTCATGTCTGAAATGATTCACTGACTCAAACACTAATCCACATAAGCAGATAATTGAATCAGCCTTAAACAAATGGACTGATGATTCAAGCAAAGGATTTTTTCACCTATATGCACTTTATACATTACTGTGGTGTAATCCATTGAAAAGAAAGATAATTAACTGCGCATGATGCCATAGACTCGCTTTGACAATTGGAGAGGTGACATAACCTTTCACTTCACCATGGTTACAAGACAAACCATACATTTCTTTTCTATTTCAGAATTTGCATCTGTGCTTAAAGCTGAATACTGTATAATTTATAAATATGGTTTAATAATGTGTTTAAAGGTAAGGAACAGAAGTCAAAAAGAGAAGGATGTCAGAGCTCATTAAAAGTTTTTATTCAGTTCAGTTTGTCTTGTCGATGTTTTAAACAAATAAAAGCATCACAGGAAATTCCATATAGATGTAAAATAGGTAGATTAAGTAATGCTAGTGTTCAATAAAATATTAAAATCATACTAAAGCATCTTAAAATAATCTAGCCATGGGGGTCACAGTCCAGTGACTTCTGTGCCGGTTCCAAGCCCGGATAAATAGAGAGGGTTGCGTCAGGAAGGGCATCCGGCGTAAAACATTGCCAAATTTAACCATGCGAATCGTTAGTACGAATTTCATCCCGGATCGGTCGAGGCCCGGGTTAACAACGACCGCCATCGGCGCCGTTGACCTACAGGGCGCCATTGGAAATTGGGCTACTGTTGGTCAAAGAAGTAGAGGAGGGAAGAGAGTGCACAGACAGAGCGAGAAGAGGAAAGGTAAGAGTGTAGGACTGAGAATAGGAACTCTGAATGTTGGTACTATGACAGGGAAAGGTAGAGAGCTGGCTGATATGATGGAGAGAAGGAAGGTGGATATTCTGTGTGTACAGGAGACCAGGTGGAAGGGTAGCAAGGCTCGTAGTATAGGAGCAGGATTCAAGCTGTTTTATTATGGTGTGGATAGTAAGAGAAATGGGGTAGGTGTGGTCCTGAAGGAGGAGTTTGTGAGGAATGTCCTGGAGGTGAAGAGAGTGTCAGACAGGGTGATGAGTCTGAAGTTAGAGATTGAAGGGGTGATGTTGAATGTTGTTAGTGGTTATGCCCCACAGGTAGGTTGTGAGTTAGAGGAGAAAGAGAGATTCTGGAGTGAATTAGATGAGGTGATGGAGAGTATTCCCACGGGTGAGAGAGTGGTGATAGGAGCGGATTTTAATGGACATGTTGGTGAGGGGAACACAGGTGATGAGGAGGTGATGGGCAAGTTTGGAGTTAAGGAAAGGAACCTTGAAGGACAGATGGTAGTGGACTTTGCTAAGAGGATGGACATGGCTGTGGTTAACACTTATTTTCAGAAGAGGGAGGAGCATAGAGTGACTTACAAGAGTGGAGGTAGGAGCACACAGGTAGACTACATCCTATGTAGAAGAGGCAATCTGAAAGAGATTAGTGACTGTAAAGTGGTAGTGGGAGAGGGTGTAGCCAGACAGCATAGGATGCTGGTGTGTAGGATGACTTTGATGGTCTGTAAGAAGAAGAGGTCAGAGATAGAGATAGAGAAGAAAACCAAGTGGTGGAAGCTGAAAAAGGAGGAATGTTGTGAGGAATTTAGACAGAAGTTGAGGCAGGCTCTGGATGGTCAGGTAGTGCTGCCAGATGACTGGGAAACTACAGCAGAAGTGATCAGGGAGACAGGGAGAAAGGTGCTGGGTGTGTCATCTGGAAGGAGGAAAGAAGATAAGGAGACTTGGTGGTGGAGGTTAGCCAAGAAGAAGTGGGACATGGACAGGACTGAAGAGAATAGACAGGAATACAAGGAGTTACAGCACAGAGTGAAGAGGGAGGTGTCTAAGGCCAAGCAGAAGGCATATGACGAGTTGTACACTAGGTTAGACACTAGAGAAGGAGAGAAGGACTTGTACAGGTTAGCTAGGCAGAGGGATCGAGATGGGAAGGATGTGCAGCAAGTTAGAGTTATTAAGGATAGAGATGGAAGGGTGCTCACAAGTGAGGAGAGTGTACAGAGGAGATGGAAGGAATACTTTGAGGAGCTGATGAATGAGGAAAATGAGAGGGAAAAAAGAGTAGAAGGGGTGAACTCTGTGGAACAGAAAGTAGATAAGATTAGAAAGGATGAAGTCAGGAAGGCTTTGAAGAGGATGAAAAGTGGAAAGGCAGTTGGTCCTGACGACATCCCGGTGGAGGTCTGGAAGTGTCTAGGAGAGGCAGCTGTGGAATTTTTAACTAGTTTGTTCAACAGGGTTTTAGAGAGTGAGAGGATGCCTGAGGAATGGAGAAGTAGTGTGTTACTTCATTAGAGAGCGTAATGAAGTATGGAGAGTCATTAGGGTGTAACGACCAAGGAAGGTGAGAGTAGGGGGAGGAAGTCCTTAGGTGTGGTTTTTCTGGTGGACCTGTGAGGAGGTCTTGAGCTTCTTGGGGATTGATGAAAGAGCAACAAAAATAGGAGACAGGTTGTGCCTAAGACCTCCATCTTTGTTGAGAGAAGGGTTTTCCACCTGGATCTATATGGCCTCCTTCACTCCTCTCTCAACCCAGTGGTTAAGTCTCTGGGTTGTTGATCAGAAGATCAGAGTTCATGCCCCAGTACTACCATGCTGCCACTGTTGGGACCTTGAGCAAAGCCCTTAACCCTATCCGCTCCAGGGGCACTGCATCATGGTTGACCCTGCGCTCTGACCACAACTTCCAAAGTTGGGATATGTGAAGAACGAATTTCACAGTGCTGTAATGAATGTTTGAATTGAATTCAAAATTTTTTTTTCAATTCAATTTTATTTGTATAGCACTTTTAACAATGGGCATTGTCTCAAAGCAGCTTTACAGAACATAAGAAACAACAAAAAGCATACTGCAAAAAGTCCTAGATGTTAGACAAAATCATCCCTAGTGAGCAAGCCTGAGGCGACCATCTAAGGGAGTATGAGGAAGAAACCTTGAGAGGAACCAGACTCAAAAGGGAACCCATCCTCATTTGGGTGACACCGGAGAGTGTGATTATAAATTATTATAAACACAGAACAGTGTGATTATAAACAATGTCCTTTCTGCAGTCATGTACAGTCAGATGTTTGATGCAGATACAGCATATGTAGAATATTACTATGTGTGTGCATTAATTAGGATTATTAGGATTAGAATTATATGCTTCTCACTGAAGGTCTACTGGAGCTGGTCCATCTCTGGATGCCTCAGGATCCTCGCAGGGTTGGCCTCTTCTCACTGAAGGTCTACTGGAGCTGGCACAATCTCTAGATGCCTTCGGGATGGGTAGAAGAAGGGAAACAAGTGGAAAGGAATTAGCATAGCTGCTGTTCATAATATTAGCAGGCACTAGATGATAATGTGCATTTAATCAGATGTACTGGAACACAAGGTTATGGGATGTATTACGTGTATTTAATCTATGTTTAAACTGGGAGACTGTGTCTGAGCCCTGAACACTGTCAGGAAGGTTATTCCAAAGTTTAGGAGCTAAATACGAAAACGCTCTACCCCCTTTTGTAGACTTTGATATTCTGGGACCTACCAGATGTCCAGAGTTTTGTGATCTTAAGGAGCGTGTTGGATTGTAACGTGTTAGAAGACTGGCTAGACATGTGGGAGCTAAACCATTTAGAGCCTTGTACGTAAGTAGTGCTAGTTTGTAATCAATTCTAAACTTAACAGGTAGCCATTTTAATGCCTGTCCCTGAATACCTATGTGATTGTATAAGTGATCTACGAAAATGTTATGATCTATAGTGTCGAATGCTGCACTAAGATCAATTAAGACTAATAATAATATTAAAGAATAATATTGAGATGCAGCCTTGTTCCGAAGCTAAAAACAAGTCATTTGTGATTTTTACTAGCGCAGTTTCTGTGCTATGATGGGGCCTGAAACCTGACTGAAATTCTTCAAGGATATTGTTTTCCTGTAAGAAGGAGCATAATTGAGCAGACACAACCTTTTCTAATGTTTAGATATAAACGGAAGGTTTGAAATCGGTCTGTAATTTGATAATTCATTAGAGTCTAGTTTAGGTTTCTTAAGAAGAGGCTTAATAACTGCCTAATTGAGAGATTTAGGGATGTAAATATAACAAGGAAGTAATAATGTTGAGGAGAGGCTCTCCAGCTGTATGTATCACTTCTTTCAGCAATCTAGTTGGAATTGGATCTAACAAACACGTTGAATTAGCCGTGGTGATAAGTTTATACAGCTCTTCATGTCCTATACCTGTAAAGCAATGTAGATCTAGGTGTGGAGCTTTAGGTGGGACTGGATCACAAGATGCTGTCAAAGGTTGAATATCCAGTATTTTTTTCCTGATACTATCAATTTTTTCGGTGAAGAAGTTCATAAAGTCCTCACTACTAAACTGTGATGGAGTACTCTCTTCAGATATCTGATGTTTTGTTAGTCTAGCCACTGTACTAAATAAGAATCTGGGATTGTTTTGGTTTATTTCTATCAGTTTGCCAAGATGCTCAGCCTTAGCAGCTTTCAGAGCCTGTCTATAGCTGGACATACTGTCTTTATATGCAATTCTGAAGACTTCTAATTTAGTTTTTCTTTACTTTTGCTTGAGGTTACGGGTTGCTGCTCTCTTGAGAGCGTGAGTATGACTATTGTACCATGGTGCAGGTGTTTTATCTCTGACCTTTTTTAATCGGATGGGGGCAACAGTATCTAGTGTGCTGGTGAAAATATTGCCTACGGTGTTAGTCACTTCATCTAGACCATCTGCATTTAGGGGTCTAGTAAAAAGTCAAGACAGATCTGAATCTGTCTTTAGTGGATGGAATAATAGTTCTACCAAATCAATAACATGGAGAGACGTGTCTAATATGTTCTACAGTTAGAGTGTACACTAAGAGGTGATGGTCTGTGATATCATCGCTTTGAGGTAGAACAGCTATATCAGTGACATCTGTTCCATGTGATATAATTAAATCTAGCGTATGATTAAAACGATGAGTTGGTCTATTAATGTTTTGTTTAACCCCAGAGGAATTTAATAAATCCGTAAATGCGAGTCCTAAAGCATCATTAGCTTTGTCTACATGAATGTTAAAGTCTCCTACAATCAACACTTTGTCAAAATTAATCAAAAGGTCTGAGAGTAAATGTGCAAACTCTTTAAGAAAATCAATGTAGGGCCCCGGGGGTGTATATATGGTGGCCAGAGCAAGAGATAGAAGGGATTTTTTTTATGTATGTCTGTGAGTGCAACATTAAGGACAAGCACTTCGAATGAGTTAAACCTGGGTTCTATTTTCTAAGTAACAGTAAGAAAATTGTTCTAGATTGTTGCACCACCTTCACCACCAGTCTAATGGGGCTCATGCTTATAGAAATACCCTGATGGAGTAGACTCATTCAGACCAATGTATTCATTTGGTCTAAGCCAGGTTTCAGTAAGGCAGAGTGCATCAAGACTATAATCTAAGCTCATATCATTAACAATAAGTGCTTTCGGTGCAAGGGATCTAATGTTGAGAAGCCCAAACTTTAGAAATTGTTTTTGTTTGCTTATTTGGCCTTTTTTGGGTTTAATTGTGATTAGATTATTTCGAGAACTTTTAAAATTTTATTCTTTGATCTCACTATTTGGGGAACAGACACAGTTTCTATAAGATGAGCTATGTGTGCACTTGTATTAATCTGGTGAGTTGAACCATAGCTATCATAATTGTAATCTGAGGTCTGACTTACCAGTCAGATGGTATGTAGTGTCCTGGAAATGTTGTCCGAGAGGACTTCTGCTCCAACTCTGCTTGGGTGCAGGCCATCAATACGGAGGAGCCTAGGACGCTCCCAAAAAACATTCCAGTTATCAAAAAAGGGTAATTTCTGATCTTGACACCATGACTGTAACCATTCATTAAAAGCAAATAGTCCACTGAACCTCTCGATTCCTCGCTGGAACATAGGAAGTGGTCCTGACACGATGATCCTCGTCGTGGGCGATGTGCTGCGTACCTTCTCAACCAGGGTCCTGAAATCCTTCTTCAGCATCTCTGTCTGCCTCAGCCTGGTATCGTTTGTGCCAGCATGGTGGACCACAGCTCCGATGTTCTTATTCAGGATCGCGGGTACCTGTGCAGCGACATCAAGAATATGAGCACCAGGAAAACAACGAGTGCGCACCTTACCTTTAGCCGTGGTAGCATGGACATCCCGGATGATGGAGTCTCCAATGATCATTGGGTTGCATTCCGTCTCTCAAAGGGGAGCAAAGCGGTTCCAGGTCAAGATCTCGAAAATGGGTGGCAGCAGAGGGGGAGAGGTCCTCACGCGGGGCTTGGCTCGTGTCTTCCGCTGCTGCTGCATCCAGGCTCCGTGGTACCCCGATGCTGGAGTGAATGAAACCTGGGCATGCCGCATCCTTGGTGCACTGGGTCTGGGCAGAGAAACAAGTGGAGTTGAGGTTGTGGGAGTATTTGTTTCATGCAACGAATTTACCTGGGACAGGTGAGTGTCAGTACGGGACGATTCCAGCATGGTTTTCTGCTGTCGCAGCTGGGCCTGTTTCACCTGTAGGTTGCGGATCTGCTTCTCCACGGCCTCCAGCTCCAAATCCAGCGAGTGCAGCTCAAATGTATCCTCACCTGCACTCAAAGACAGACACACAATTGACATAGTGTTTAAGAGCAGTAGTACAACAGAGATAATTGATGTGAGAAACATAAACAGCTGGGCTAGTGATGCTAATGGGCTAACCGGCTAGAAGCGGGTGTTCTGGAAAACAAATAAAACTAGCGATATAAAAAGCGTTTTGAGTGAGTATATTATAAGATACTATCAGCTGTGTTCACCCTTCGTAAGAAGGAAAAAAATTATAATATAGGTGTCAGGAACAGCTGGACAGTTCCCTGCCAGGCCCAGAGAGGGCACTGGCAGGTGATATTCCGAAGCCTGCTTCTTTGTGTGTCTTGTCTTTCCCTGCCTATTGTTCTCGTTCCTAATTGTGTCACCTGTTTCCAATTAGTCCTAATGTTTTGCCCTATTTATAGGAATCCTTGCGTTCATGTCCCTTGTTGGTGATTGTTTACGTGTACTGTGGATTTTGTGTTAAGGCCTGGCCTTGCCTTGCCTTGCCTTGCCTTGCCTTGCCTTGCCTTGCCTTGCCTTGCCTTGCCTTGCCTTGCCTTGCCTTGCCTTGCCTTGCCTTGCCTTGCCTTGCCTTGCCTTGCCTTGCCTTGCCTACGTTTTATTTCTTGTTTTGTTTTAGACCACGTTTTGTCCAGTGTTAGGTTAGTTATCCCCTGTCTAGTGTTTGTGTAATAAAAGCAGCACTTCGCTGTATCCTGCATCTGGGTCTCTCTTTCCACGGCGCGCAGGCACATGCACGCGACACCATGGAGGTCCGGGTTTGAGCCTCGCACAGGGTGGGGCACCCGGATGTGACAATAGGACTGGATTAAGATAAAAATATTGAGAAATTTTAAGTCAGCTTGGCAGAGCCCGGAAAAACACGTCTGACTAGGGCAAAAGTCTCAACTATGAATAAGTATCAACTATGAGTTGTCAAATTGACAATAACCAAAGCATTTTCTTCTCTGGCCGAGATGTGTAAATTATGTGTGACAATGGGATTGTACATTATTTCACAGTTAAGTTACAGTACATAGCTGTAGAAGAGTAAAGAAACAGTACTGAGTATTCCAGCAGGAACTCGTGCTCTCACTGCTGCGGTCTGGGTTCAATTCCTGGGCAGGAAACCAACCCAGACACTGAGGGGTTAACTCTCTGTGCTGGTCCCAAGCCTGGATAAAAAATGGGAGGGTTGCACCAGAAACCTGTGCCGAAATCAAATATGATGATCGGATGATCCACTGTAGTGACCCCGAAAACGGAGTAGCCAAAGGACGACGACGACAACAACACCTGAGTATGGTGTATGTCCTTAATAAGAGTCCTGGGATAATACAAGCACAGTATAATACAGTTCTGCAGTACCAGATTTTACACTGATGCAAGGGTGAGACTTGGACATACATGTTTTTTGGGACGTGTGAAGTAACCAGCAGATCTTTAAATGCAAATAAACCATGAAAAATATCCATCCATTTGTCTTCTGGGAGCTCAGAGTCTAACTCAGGGGACTCTGGGCACAAGGCAGAGATTTGAATTTAAAGATGCTATTCAGAATACACCATTATAATCTAGCCATGGGGGTCACAGTCCAGTGACTTCTGTGCCGGTCCCAAGCCCGGATAAATAGAGAGGGTTGCGTCAGGAAGGGCATCCGGCGTAAAACATTGCCAAATTTAACCATGCGAATCGTCAGTACGAATTTCATCCCGGATCGGTCGAGGCCCGGGTTAACAACGACCGCCATCGGCGCTGTTGACCTACAGGGCGCCGGTGGAAATTGGGCTACTGTTGGTCGAAGAAGTAGAGGAGGGAGGAGAGTGCACAGACAGAGAGAGAAGAGGAAAGGTAAGAGTGTAGGACTGAGAATAGGAACTCTGAATGTTGGTACTATGACAGGGAAAGGTAGAGAGCTGGCTGATATGATGGAGAGAAGGAAGGTGGATATACTGTGTGTACAGGAGACCAGGTGGAAGGGTAGCAAGGCTCGTAGTATAGGAGCAGGATTCAAGCTGTTTTATTATGGTGTGGATAGTAAGAGAAATGGGGTAGGTGTGGTCCTGAAGGAGGAGTTTGTGAGGAATGTTCTGGAGGTGAAGAGAGTGTCAGACAGGGTGATGAGTCTGAAGTTAGAGATTGAAGGGGTGATGTTGAATGTTGTTAGTGGTTATGCCCCACAGGTAGGTTGTGAGTTAGAGGAGAAAGAGAGATTCTGGAGTGAATTAGATGAGGTGATGGAGAGTATTCCCACGGGTGAGAGAGTGGTGATAGGAGCGGATTTTAATGGACATGTTGGCGAGGGGAACACAGGTGATGAGGAGGTGATGGGCAAGTTTGGAGTTAAGGAAAGGAACCTTGAAGGACAGATGGTAGTGGACTTTGCTAAGAGGATGGACATGGGTGTGGTTAACACTTATTTTCAGAAGAGGGAGGAGCATAGAGTGACTTACAAGAGTGGAGGTAGGAGAACACAGGTAGACTACATTCTATGTAGAAGAGGCAACCTGAAAGAGATTAGTGACTGTAAAGTGGTAGTGGGAGAGAGTGTAGCCAGACAGCATAGGATGGTGGTGTGTAGGATGACTTTGATGGTCTGTAAGACGAAGAGGTCAAAGATAGAGAAGAAAACCAAGTGGTGGAAGCTGAAAAAGGAGGAATGTTGTGAGGAATTTAGACAGAAGTTGAGGCAGGCTCTGGGTGGTCAGGTAGTGCTGCCAGATGACTGGGAAACTACAGCAGAAGTGATCAAGGAGACAGGGAGAAAGGTGCTGGGTGTGTCATCTGGAAGGAGGAAAGAAGATAAGGAGACTTGGTGGTGGAATGAGGAAGTTCAGGATAGTATCCAGAGGAAGAGGTTAGCCAAGAAGAAGTGGGACATGGACAGGACTGAAGAGAATAGACAGGAATACAAGGAGTTACAGCGCAGAGTGAAGAGGGAGGTGTCTAAGGCCAAGCAGAAGGCATATGACGAGTTGTACACTAGGTTAGACACTAGAGAAGGAGAGAAGGACTTGTACAGGTTAGCTAGGCAGAGGGATCAAGATGGGAAGGATGTGCAGCAAGTTAGAGTTATTAAGGATAGAGATGGAAGGGTGCTCACAAGTGAGGAGAGTGTACAGAGGAGATGGAAGGAATACTTTGAGGAGCTGATGAATGAGGAAAATGAGAGGGAAAAAAGAGTAGAAGGGGTGAACTCTGTGGAACAGAAAGTAGATAAGATTAGAAAGGATGAAGTCAGGAAGGCTTTGAAGAGGATGAAAAGTGGGAAGGCAGTTGGTCCTGATGACATTCCGGTGGAGGTCTGGAAGTGTCTGGGAGAGGCAGCAGTGGAATTTTTAGCTAATTTGTTCAACAGGGTTTTAGAGAGTGAGAGGATGCCTGAGGAATGGAGAAGAAGTGTGTTAGTGCCGATCTTTAAGAATAAGGGTGACGTGCAGAGTTGCAGTAACTATAGGGGGATAAAGTTGATGAGCCATACAATGAAGGTATGGGAAAGAGTAGTGGAAGCTAGGTTAAGGAAGGTAGTGGAAATTTGTGAGCAGCAGTATGGCTTCATGCCCAGAAAGAGCACAACGGATGCAATTTTTGCTCTGAGGATTTTGATGGAGAAGTATAGGGATGGTCAGAAGGAGTTGCACTGTGTGTTTGTAGACTTGGAGAAAGCATATGACAGGGTGCCAAGAGAAGAGCTGTGGTACTGTATGAGGAAGTCAGGAGTAGCGGAGAAGTATGTCAGAGTGGTGCAGGACATGTATGAGAGGAGCAGGACAGTGGTGAGGTGTGCTGTAGGTCAGACAGAGGAGTTCAAAGTGGAGGTGGGACTGCATCAGGGATCGGCTCTAAGCCCCTTCCTGTTTGCTATAGTGATGGACCAGTTGTCAGAGGAGGTCAGACAGGAGTCTCCTTGGACAATGATGTTTGCAGATGACATTGTGATCTGTAGTGAGAGCAGGGAGCAGGTGGAGGAAAACCTGGAGAGGTGGAGGTTTGCGCTGGAGAGAAGAGGAATGAAGGTCAGTCGTAGTAAGACTGAGTACATGTGTGTGAATGAAAGGGAGGGAAGTGGAACAGTAAGGTTACAGGGTGAAGAGGTGAAGAAGGTACAGGAGTTTAAGTACTTGGGGTCAACAGTCCAGAGTAATGGAGAGTGTGGGAAAGAGGTAAAGAAGCGAGTGCAGGCAGGTTGGAATGGGTGGAGAAAGGTGTCGGGAGTTCTGTGTGATCAGAAAATATCAGCGAGAATCAAGGGGAAGGTGTACAGGACAGTGGTGAGACCGGCCATGCTGTATGGTTTAGAGACAGTGTCACTGAGGAAGAGACAGGAGTCAGAGCTCGAGGTAGCAGAGCTGAAGATGTTGAGGTTCTCTTTGGGAGTGACAAGATTGGACAGGATTAGGAATGAGTACATCAGAGGGACAGCTCATGTTGGACGTTTGGGGGACAAAGTTAGGGAGGCCAGATTAAGATGGTTTGGACATGTTCAGAGGAGGGACAGTGAGTATATTGGTAGGAGAATGTTGGACATGGGGCTGCCAGGCAGGAGGCAAAGAGGAAGGCCAAAGAGGAGGTATATGGATGTAATAAATGAGGATATGAAGCTAGCGGGTGCAAGGGTTGAGGATGCAGAAGATAGGGATAGGTGGAGAGAGATGATTCGCTGTGGCGACCCCTGAAGGGAAAAGCCGAAAGAAGAAGAAGAAGAAGAAGATTCAGAATACACCATTATGTCATTGCACTGGTGGAGGAAACAACAGTACCTGGAGGAAACCTCTAAAATACAGGTAGAACATGCAAAGGTGTTAGACAAACTAACCACTAAGTCACTGTGTAACCACCATCAACACTATCTGCACCATCAGCACCATCAACACCATCAGCACCATTTTATTTTATCAGATTATTTTTTCCACCATCCTTTTTTTAAACTCAGGAATGCATGTGTAAAAGATAAATATAAAAGTAGATGGACTTAATCACACAATTTTTAATTAAAGTACAAATTATAAAATTTTGGGGAGTTACAGCTTTTCTGTTTGCTCGTATTAGGAGAAAAGAATATTCGAATGCATCTGCTTCCTGAAATGACTTTTCAATGCCCGATTTAATGCATTTCTCAAATTCTAATAGCTTGATGTTGAGATATTAGTAGATATTTGATATCTAGGTGTTCAGTTTTAGACAACTCCTATGTTCAGCAGCTTCATGCTCTTTAACATCTGCTGCATGCTTCATCATCACACAGGAACCGGTGGAGTTTCTCACTGTGAAGATGTTAGCTGTAAAGCTTGACAGTCTTTCCTGAAGATCTGTGATCAGCGATGGCTACGTATCCAACATCGCATGTTCCACCAGTCGACAGGTACGACAAAAGTTTCTTTCACATCCGCTCACACACAGAGAGAGAGAGAGAGAGTGAAACTGTGCACCATCCGAGAAGAGATAAAGGCCAGAAGGCTTTAAAAGCTTTTGCTCCTGAACTGCTAATCAATGTTTTCCATTTCAGAAAAAAAAGCGAAAAAGAATTGTTAAATAAGTGCTAATGCTCATGTTCGGCTCATCCAGTACAAAGGCAAGGCCAAACCCTGAATCCTGTCAAATTTGAATAGACGAACTTGTTAAAAGCCTCTTTTTGATAAAATACCTGAGCT
Source organism: Hemibagrus guttatus (assembly GCA_033459395.1). Classification (NCBI taxonomy): domain Eukaryota; kingdom Metazoa; phylum Chordata; class Actinopteri; order Siluriformes; family Bagridae; genus Hemibagrus; species Hemibagrus guttatus. The sequence continues at coordinate 18,762,270 of JAUCMX010000021.1, read as the reverse complement.
GGTGTGAAGTGAGGATCATTTAGGAAATGTGTATATTCTTTCTGATTTTTTTTTTTTTTGCTGAAATAACGGTAATGTAAGGTGAATGATGGTGAACTGTACAAACATTTTTAGCTTTAGATAGGTCTGAAACTAAAACTTTTTTCTTTATTTCTCAACCAAAAGAAACTTTTTAGGATTTTTAAAAAGCAACAATCCAGTTTCTCTCAAGTTTTTCATTAGAACGCTCTTCAATATTTTGATGATGATGATGTGATGGTGATGGTGATGGTGATGATGTGATAATGATGATGGTGGTGGTGATGATGATGATGATGATAATGATGATGATGAAGATGATGATGGTGATTGTGGTGATGATGATGATGATGATGATGATAATGATGATGATGAAGATGATGGTGATTGTGGTGGTGATGATGATGATGATGATGATGATGATGATGATGATGATGATAATGATGATGATGGTGATGATGGTGATTGTGGTGATGATGATGATGATGATGATGATGGTGATTGTGGTGATGATGATGATGATGATAATGATGATGATGATGGTGATTGTGATGATGATGATGGTGATTGTGGTGATGATGATGATGATGATGATGATGATGATGATGATGATGGTGATTGTGGTGATGATGATGATGGTGATAATGATGATGATGATCCTTTTCTCCCTCTATACTCACTCTCTTGGCAAAGTTATATCCTCACATGGATTTTCATACCACTGCTATGCCGATGACACCTAACTTATCTTCTCCTTCCCTTCCTCAGATACGACGGCTTCTGTTCAGATCTCAGCGTGTCTGGTGGACATTTCATCTTGGATGATGGCTCATCAGCTGAAACTCAATCCCAGCAAAACTGAGCTGCTGGTCACCCCAGGTGATCCATCCCCAGCCCAAGACCTTGCAATATCTCTGAACAACGCCATGATTTCCCCTTCAGCCACTGCTCGCAACCTTGGGGTGACCATGGACAATCAACTGTCCTTTTCCTCCCATGTCGCTAATGTGACACGCTCATGTCGGTTTCTTCTGTACAACATCAGAAGGATTCGGCCATTTCTCTCCACACAGGCTACTCAGGTGCTTGTTCAATCTCTGGTCATCTCGAGATTGGACTACTACAACTCACGTCTGGCAGGTCTACCTCTGAACGCAATTCTCCCACTGCAAATGATCCAAGATGCAGCTGCACCACTTGTTTTCAACCTGCCTAAGTTCTTCCACACCACCCCACTGCTGCGTTCCCTCCACTGGCTTCCGGTAGCTGCACGCATCAGATTCAAAACACTGACGCTTGCCTACAAAGCCAAGAATGGACCAGCGCCATCTTACCTCAAAACTCTCGTCACTCCTCGCACTGAACCTCGCTCACTCAGATCCACTAGCACTGCTCGACTGGTCCCGCCATCTCTCAGGGAAAAAGGTAGGTATACATCTAGACTCTTCTTTGTTCTGGCACCGAGGTGGTGGAGTGAACTTCCCCTAGATGTCCGAACAGCCGAGTCACTGACCGTCTTCAAACGGCAACTGAACACCTACCTCTTCCTGAAACACTTAAACTAGCTCTTATTTTTCCCTGTTTATGTATTATGTGGTATAAAAATAAATAAATAAATAAAATAAAACAACTCAGATTTTAGTCTTGACCATTACATTACTCTCTCTTTCTTATGTTCTCTCTCTCTCTCTCTCTCTCTCTCTCTCTCTCTCTCTCTCTCTCTCTCTCTCTCTCTTTTTGAAATGAGCAGTCTCCATAAGTGGCCAGTTCTTCATAACTTCATTTTGACTGCAGTTATAGAAGAGTAATGATTTATAATCAATCTCTCTCTCTCTCGCTCTCTCTCTCTCTCTCTCCCTCTCTCTCTCTCTCTCTCTGTGCATGCTTGGAGTGTTTGGGTGTCGGTGAGGGGTCACAGGAGGTGAGAGCTATCGTGCGCTTTTTTTCCGTTTTCCTTTTTTCATTTTTCTCAATAGAGCTACAGAAAGTTTATTAGTAGTGATTGTGATGAAGTGTACCTGATTGTCAGGTGAGTTAGGTGAGTTTTAGCAGGGCGGGAGCGGGATGGCGTCCCTCGCGCAGAGGGTAGCGTCACCCCTCTCCCTCCACAATGGCGTCAGGTGTGTACCGGCAAACGGTGTGACGGTGGAGGAAGTATTACTGGGAATAGGAAAGAAGATGGGATATGACAGTATATCATCGGCTTCCCGCATGAACAAAGCGGTGGTGGTGTTCGTGAAGGAGGAGAGTCATGTGAGTCACCTGACCAACGTCGGGATTGTGGTCAGTGGGGAGTTTGTTTTAGTCTCGCCGCTGATTGCTCCGACTGTCCGTGTAACTGTCTAACGTGCCTCTGTTCATTCCCAACGGGGAAATTGAGCGGGGGCTAACACGCTACGGAAAGTTAGCGAGTGCGATTAGAACAGTTCCTCTAGGCTGTAAAAATGGAGCTTTAAAACACGTCATGTTTTTTAGGAGACTGGACATGTCGTTTAGAGTGGGGTATGAGGGGAGAACATACATGGTGTATGCTAGCACAGGAAATATGAAATGTTTTGAGTGTGGGGATGTTGGACATAAGAGTCTAGCATGTCCACATAAAGCTCAGGCCTCTGAGGAGGCACCTAGTCAGGGCAATGAGAGGGCAACTAGGCTAGGAAATGGGGAGGAAACCAGGCAGATAATTGAGAAGGAAACTAGGCAGGGGAACTACAAGGAAGCAAGTAGGAAGGTAGGCAGGAGATTGAGGAGGAAGATGGGCAGGAGATTGAGGAGGAAGATGGGCAGGAGATTGAGGAGGAAGATGGGCAGGATGGTGGAGTTCAACAGAGCACTGAGGGAGACGGTAGACTGAATATTGAGGAGTCAACCATTACAGATAAGGTTGCAAGAGAAATGGAAGGTGTGCAGACTGTAACTACAGATAAAAGTAGAGCTCAGGTTGTTGAGATCACAGAGACAGTGAGCGATAACGGAGACGAGAATATTGTAAATTTGAACATTGAAATGGTGGAGCCAGAGGCAGACGACATAATGAGTGAAGTAGATGAGGTTAGTGGTAGTGAGGGAATAACTGGTGCTACAGGAGAAAACACGTCAAAGTGTGAAAACATGGATGAAGCAGAAATGAGGGATGAAGACACGCTATCTGACACTTCGGATGTTGGGTCACAGGCATTAGAAGACACATACTCTCTGGAAGAAATTAATCAATTTCTAGACACAACCTTTGGTAAAGTAGTTGAGATAAAAGAATTTTTTCCAGATGTAGATAAATTTATAGCATCAGTTTTATTATTACAAAAGACGGTGAGTCATGAAGCCCTAGACAAGAAAAAAAGGTTTAGACTGAAAAAGATGATAACGAAACTGAGGAAAAACAAAGTAACTAGCTAGATGGACAAGTCACACCTGGTCTCTCTTTCACTCCACTGTCTCTCTTTCCTGTCTCTGTCCTTTTTTTCCTTTCTCACATGGAGGTGTTCAAAGTAGGGACTTTAAACATGAATGTGGGAAGGGACAGGAATAAATTAATGATGGTTACCAAGTTTATAAGTATTAAAAAACTCAATGTTACTTTTTTACAAGAAACACATACTGACACAGATAATGAGGTGGAATGGGGAATGAGGTGGAAAGGGGACATTATTATGAGTCATGGGGCGAGAAACAGTGCTGGGTTGCCATTTTATTTTCTGAACACATTAACAATGTTTTAGAGGTAAAGGAAATAGTGAAAGGAAGATTATTACTAACACAAATAGAATATAAAGAAACTGGTTTTGTTTTTATAAATGTATATGCTCCTAACTGTGGCTCAGAGCGAATGATTTTTTTCTCAGAGCTTAAGAAAATCATGGACTAATATGATGACAGTGTGTGTGTTAGAGCTGGAAATTGAAGAAAAGTTCCTTCAGTAGTCTTAGCCAGTGGTGGGATGTGGGGAAGGTTAACATAAAACTGTTGTGTCAAAACTATACCTCCTACTCAACAACAATGCTGAATAACACAGTGAAAGATTTACAAAGGGACATCGAACTCTTAGAAAAACTAATTATGGACAGCAATAACACTGCACATGAAGCTGGACTAAACAAGAAAAGACATGAACTCAGCTCCCTATTACAGGAGCAAGCAAAAGGAGCACTGATCAGAGCGAGATACTGCTCCATCAAAGACATGGACTCTCCCAGCACCTTCTTTTTCAACCTGGAGAAAAAAGGCATTCAACAGAAGACGATGTGCCACCTTCGTCGTTCTGGACGGATTCATCACATCGGATCCTGCTGAAATGAGGAGGCTGGCGAGTGACTTTTATAAACAGTTATACAGTGCTGAGAGCTGCGATGCTGAATCTGCTGAGGATTTACTTAAGGAACTACCACAACTACACGAAACACAAAAAGAGGAATTAGACAGGACAATCAACCTCCAAGAACTCACAGACGCAATGTCTCAGATGTCCACGGGACGGTCCCATGGAATAGACGGATTAAACTGTCGCTGTTTTGTCTTGTGGTGATGATCTGAGCTGGTGGAGCTCCAGTACCGTACGGTGGTTATGTCGATTTAACATCATGACTACGAGTATTAACATGTAGGCTGCTGATTTTTTCTGTGTCCTTTCCTGTTTGTGCTGGATTTTAATTTATAATTTGTCCTTGCAATAAGTAAATTAGCTAAAGTTATATGGTACAGTACTTCAGGGGGACTGATGCACTGAAGGAAAAAATGTCAATTTCTCTCTTCCAATTGCATCATTTAATGATTTTTGCAACCCAAGGCATGGTTTTAATGATATTTTCTTTATGACCTGAGGAGTTGCACCTCCATTGCACTGGCTGGAGTGATTATTATTACATTCTTGTTTTGTTTTGTTTTTTTCTTACTAAAATAATTAATGAATGCCCAATCCTTATGAATTGTCATATTTCTATAGATGTTTGTGTATAGATCGTTTACGGTCACGAATGAGTGGTTAAAGCTAAGACGGAAACAAGAATTTTAATAGCCTCAGGGATTTTTTAAAATTATGCAAGAGAGCAAAAGCGAAGCAAAATTATTGAGTAAAACTCAAAACATGAGATCAGGAAGCTTTCTTGTGTCATGCTTTCTTTACATTTCTGTTTATTTTTCTTTTCAGATTTTTCTGATCTAGGTTTATTTTTTAATACTTTTTAATGGGAGCAATTAGATACACATTTCACTATCGAATACAAAAAGAGAAGAAATTAGTATTCAAAGCTGTGTCTGCATAAATACCTTTACAGGAATGAAAAAATAATAATTTTTGAGTGTCACCATGGCACCCAAAATGTCAACGTTTTCTAGCACTGATACAGGTTTTACATCTGGTCGCCGACAGCATGAGAATATATGAGTTAAACAAGACACATCTGCAGACTAATAAAAGAAATCAAGGAGATGATTCATTTGCATTCGAGTCATAAACTCCAAAAAATATACCGTAAAAACTAACATTAGTTAGGGTCCTACACAAAAATTTGAACCCCAGCAGCATCCAAATGATCAGATCTCTTGATCCTTGAGTGAGGATCTCTTCCTCTCTCACTTGTGTTGCCAAATAGAGAGAAAGCCCTCCAGAGAACCTGCTATGTGAAGCCTCTGAACCCCACTTCCTCAAGCAAGCACCTCATCTTCCAGCCCAGTTTGAGGCAGCCACTGACCTAGCCTTCATACTTTCCTTTTCTTCTTCTTCTTCTTCTTCTTCTTCTTCTTCTCAAAGATCTCCTCCATTTAAAAAAAATAAGCTTGTGTTGTGGATCAATCCTTCTCTTTCCAAAAAGTCTCTGTTTTAAAAAGAGGATAAGAGTTTGGCTGAATTCCAAGAACTTTGCTGAAAATTATGCTTCATTTTACTTCCTCTTATCTTCAGTATTTTGGATCAGTTGATGTGGAGGTCATTCAGTGAACTTTAACAGAATGAAAATCCAGCAGTTATGCCAGCAAGTGCTTGGTGAAGAAACTTAAGTGAATAGAAATAAGTGTAGAGAAGCAGAGAAAGTATTGAAAAGAGAGTGACACAGTGTATAATGTTGTTTAGGGCAAGAAACACTGCGTACTCAAGCTTCGTCTTTATTTCATATCTATACACTTAATAATAAAGTGTTTTTTGTTTTTTTTACTTTTACTGAACTCACACACAGAATTACCAATCAATTAGCCAATAATAAAGCGAGAAAACATTTAATATGAACACCAAAACATCCAGCCAATAATCTGCTGTCTATCACCTGAATGTTGAACACGCCGTATTTCACAAATGCACCAAGAATGAAGAAAATCCTCAGGGTGTGATGTCAGCCGAGCGAAGTTACCAAAGCATGGCACCTTCACGGTCATCCCACCTGAGAGAGACTGTCTTGTCCATAGACTCCCAAATGATCAAGATGCAACAGGGGATTGAGTAGCTTAGTGGTTAAGGTGTTTGAATCCCAGGTCCACCAAGCTTCCACTGCTGGGCTCCTCAGCAAGGCACTCAATTGTATAAATGAGATAAAAATGTTAGTTACTCTAGATAAGGGAGGCTGCTGTAAATGTAACATGGAAATGACATGATATTTAATTAATGATAAGTGTTCAACAGGACAGTCCTGGCATTTCTAGATGATTTAAAAATATATATATAAATACGTGACCCCACACCATTTTTTTATGGCCATAATGTTGATGCCAAATCTGACAAAGAAAAGAGATAAGGTTGAAATAGTCTCACTCCCCAAAAGTAAGTTAAATTAAGGCTAGAAGACAGAAACTGAAATAGGACACTTGTTTCATTCACACTTCCAAAACATCAATGATCAGACTTTTATAAAATAACATATAAATTGAATGGCATCACTGTATCAACTAGGTTGCCATTCCCAATCCCATTTTATCCACCACCATCACCAGTCCAGTGCTAGACAGTTAAATGGATCTTATTAGCCACTGACCTAGCCTTCATACTTTCTTCTTCTTGTTGTTCTTCTTCTCCAGGTCTCCTCCATTTGCTCCACCCACTGTACAATATGTTCCAGTATGATGACATTCAGATACGAGGATGATGTCTGGTCTCAGAGTCTTTGTGGCAGTAATGCTGAGGGAACATGACCCCGCCTGCCCAAGTCTACCATCAGGTGCCAATCCTGACCCATGTGGAGAAGGTGGAGACCCTGATGGTGTTTCTGTCCATCATTGAGCAGCTCATGAGTATTTTCTGGACCAGGCACCTTTCTGTCTCATCTCTACAGCCATGCTGGTACTCTCTTCCTCAACAGCTGTTCTGACCTTCTCCTGGACATGTGGTGCTTATTTTTCCCCATGCCTTGGTGTAATGATGGGTTATGAAGCTTCTTATTCCTACTCTTTCCTTTTTTCTCTGATCCCACCAGGTCTCCATGGTGCAGCAGAGATTCTGTGGCAGAGTCTTTGTGGCATTAATACTGAGATAACATGATCCATCTGCCCAAGTCTACAATCAGGTGCCAATCTTGAGAAGCCCTGATGGTGTATTGGGGCTTTTTGCGAATTGTCTAACAGAATCGATGGCAGGTTTTGAGGGCTTGAACTTGCAGCAGATGGAAATAACACTGCAACTGTTGTGTCATCAGTGGTATCAGCCTTCAACCCAAAGCAGCTGAAGATGCACTCCAGGGTTCTGTGCCAAAGAGCACCATCTGGTGTTTCTGCTAGGCTCCAGCACTGCAGGTTTGGTCAGATGAAGGAGGACATTGTAGACTGCCTGAACCAGGAACTTTATGCAGTGTGGTTCTGTCCACCATTGAGCTTCTCATGAGAATTTTCTGCCTACTGCTTACTCCCATCTGGCCTGGACGCCTCGCTCTCTCATCTCTACAGCCCTGCTGGTGCTCTCCTCCTCAACAGCTGCTCTGACCTCCCCCTGGACTTGTAAGTGGTGCTTACCTTTTTCCCTTGGTGTAATGATGGGTTATGAAGCTTCTTATTTCTACTCTTTCCTGTTTCTCTGATCCCACCAGGTCTCTGTGGTGCAGGCAAGATTCTGTTTCACTCCTGTTCAAAAACGTTTGACAGCATAAACACAAAATCTTGGTCTGACTAGAATAATAATTTGATTTCTTTCAATACCTTGTATGGCTCTCAGTATGAATTTATTTTGGAAATTATTAGACGACAAAAATAAACATCACAGTTTGAGTCAGAAAGACAAATAAATTCCAGGAAACGTCCCCAAATAACAGCAAAATAGCTACTTCTACTTCTCAATACTTTGTGGATTTGCCTTTGTGGATTAAGAGCAGAAACCTTTTTTTTGAGCAACTTTTAGATAAGTTTTAAAGTGCATTCGATCCGGCAGGTTGATGAAAACTGACAATCTCGTCTAGATACTGAAGATTTGTACCAATGAGCTGCTGCTGTAATCATCTTCCTAGAACTATTATTCACAGTCTGCTCACACTGAACATCCTTTCAACACTGGGAGTGGAAATTCATTCATTCATTCATTCATTGTCTTCCGCTTATCCGGAGCCGGGTCACGGGGGCAGCAGTCTAAGTAGGGATGCCCAGACCTCCCTCTCCCTAGCCACTTACTCCAGCTCTTCCGGATTGACCCCAAGGCGTTCCCAGGCCAGCCGAAAGACATAGTCTCTCCAGCGTGTCCTGGGTCTTCCCCGGGGCCTCTTCCCGGTGGGGCATGCCCGGAACACCTCTCCAGAAAGACGTCCTGGAGGCATCTGAAACAGATGCCCGAGCCACCTCAACTGCCCCCTTTCGATGCGGAGGAGCAGCGGCTCTACTCCGAGCTCCTCCCGAGTGACAGAGCTCCTTATCCTATCTCTAAGGGAGCGCCCCGCCACCCTACGGAGGAAGCTCATTTCGGCCGCTTGTATCCGGGATCTTACCCTTTCGGTCATGACCCAGAGCTCATGACCATAGGTGAGAGTAGGCGCGTAGATTGACTGGTAAATCGAGAGCTTCGCCTTCCGGCTTAGCTCCTTCTTCACCACAACAGACTGGTACATAGACCGCATTACTGCTGCTGCTGCACCGATCCATCTGTCAATCTCACGATCCATCCTTCCCTCACTCGTGAACAAGACCCCGAGATACTTAAACTCCTCCACTTGAGGAAGGACCTCCCCTCCAACCTGAAGGGTGCAAGCCACCTTTTTCCGGTCGAGAACCATGGCCTCGGATTTGGAGGTGCTGAACCTCATCCCAGCCGCTTCACACTCAGCTGCAAAACGCCCCAGTGCATGCTGTAAGTCCAGGCCTGAAGAGGCCAACAGGACAACATCATCTGCAAAAATCAGCGATGAAATCCTGTGGTCCCCAAACCGGACTCCCTCCAGCCCCTGGCTGTGCCTAGAAATTCTGTCCATAAAAACAATGAACAGAACCGGTGACAAAGGACAGCCCTGTCAGAGCCCAACATGCACTGGGAACAGATCTGACTTACAGCTGGCAATGCGAACCAAGCTCCTGCTCCGGTTATATTGAGACCGAACAGCCCTTAACAGAGGGCCACGGACCCCGTACTCCCAGAGTACCTCCCACAGAATGCCACGAGGGACACGGTCGAAAGCCTTCTCCAAGTCCACAAAACACATGTGGACTGGTTGGGCAAACTCCCACGAACCCTCGAGCACCCTGTGGAGGGTATAGAGCTGGTCCAGTGTTCCACGACTAGGTCAAAAACCGCATTGCTCCTCCTGTATCCGAGGTTCGACTAACGGTTGGACTCTCCTCTCCAGTACTCTAGAATAGACTTTCCCTGGGAGGCTGAGGAGTGTGATCCCCCTATAGTTGGAACACACCGTCCGGTCCCCCTTCTTAAAAAGAGGGACAACCACCCCGGTCGCCCAGTCCAGAGGCACTGTCCCTGACTGCCACGCTATGTTGCAGAGACGTGTCAGCCAAGATAGCCCCACAAAATCCAGAGACTTAAGGTACTCAGGGTGAATCTCATCCACCCCCGGTGCCTTGCCACCAAGGAGCTGCTGAACTACCTCAGTGACCTCAGCTTGGGTGATGAATGAATCTACCTCTGAGTCCCCGGCCTCTGGTTCCTCTACAGAAGGCGTGTCAGTAGGGTTGAGGAGATCCTCGAAGTATTCCTTCCACTGTCCGACAATATTCCCAGTCGAGACCAGCAACTCTCCATCTCCACCATAAACAGTGTTGGCAGAGAGCTGCTTACCCCTTCTGAGGCGCCGAACGGTCTGCCAGAATTTCCCCTAGGCCGTCCGATAGTCCTTCTCCATGGCCTCACCGAACTCCTCCCAGACTCGAGTTTTTGCTTCCGAGACCACCACGGCTGTAGTCCATTTGGCCTGCCAGTATGCCTCAGCTGCCTCCGGAGTCCCCCGAGCCAACCAGGCTCGATAGGACTCCTTCTTCAGCTTGACGGCATCCCTTACTTCCAGTGTCCACCACTGTGTTCGGGGATTGCCGCCACAACCAGCACCAGAGACCTTACAGCCACAACTCCAGATGGCTGCCTCAACAATAGAGGTGGAGAACATGGTCCACTCGGACTCAATGTCCCCAACCTCCCTCGGGATCTGGTTGAAACTCTCCCGGAGGTGGGAGTTGAAGACCCCCCTAACAGAGGGATCAGCAAGACGTTCCCAACAGACCCTCACAATACATTTGGGCCTGCCAAGTCTGTCCGGCATCCTCCTCCGCAAGCGGATCCAACTCACCACCAGGTGGTGATCGGTTGACAGCTCTGCCCCTCTTTTCACCCGAGTGTCCAAGACATGCGGCCGAAGGTCAGATGACATGATCACAAGGTCGATCATTGATCTCCAGCCTGGGGTGTCCTGGTCCCACGTGTACTGATGGACACCCTTATGCTTGAACATGGTGTTTGTTATGGACAGGCTGTGACTATCACAGAAATAACATTGAGAAATTATACTTAAGTGAAGGTGCTATGCAAAGGAATCAGAATTTCAGATCTCCCATTCATCAGCACTGCAATCAAACGCCACCCATCAGCTTCAGCGACTTCAACAGCTTGATGGAAATGTTGTGAATGCATAAATTCTGCACTCTAATTAACCTGAACACACTCCCATATGGCACGACCCCCACCTACACAAACATTGCGAAGATAAAGTTCTCCACATGGGTAGAAAAGGCATATCGCACTTCAGAAACATAGTGTGTCTAAACAGCACCTTTACCTCATTTCCATATCTAGCCAAAAGCACTTCTTCTCTCTGCTTGACAATTTTCTACAACTCAGATCCATTATGTGTTTGAAAATCAACCTAAAAGAATGCACATTAGACTTTCCCTCCTTCCTCCCATTAGTATCATAACTTCTGAACATCTCAGCAACTAAAATCCTATACAGTTTTCCATCCATTCTCTACATCTCTTGATTTACTGGCTTCCTGGAAGCCCGGAGCTTTTCCAAGGAGTCCCGGGGCAGGATGCTAATCTATTGCAGGGCACAGTTACACACATGTTCACTTTAGAGATCAGACTCAGGACTGAGGGAGGAAACCCCAGGGAGAACACTCCACACGCATGGCGGAGGTGAACCGCCAGCCCTGGAGGTGTGACACCACCAAGCCCCACAACCACACCCCCTCCTATACAAATATATAAACTTTTATAACATTTCTGGCATTTGGCAGATTCCCTTTTCCAGAACAACTTACAATTTATCTCATTTTATACAACTGAGCAATTGAGGGTTAAGGGCCTTGCTCAAGGGCCAAGCAGTGGCAACTTGCTGGACCTGGGATTCAAACTCACAACCTTCTTATCATTATCTAATCTCAAACTCTACAGTTAGCAAAACATGTAAAGAATGAGACGCTGACTGAGCAATGACACCCAGAAAAGAGTTCTGGAAATATATTTATAATCACTTTCTTTTTTTTTTTTTACTCATCTCACTGCTGTCATCTCTGGCTGGCTTCGTGACGATTTTTAAAAGCTGTATTGACTGAAACGGTAATTTCGTGAATGCTTCTTCATGAATGTTTACCGAAAATTTTAGTCAGATCAATAGATTCACTAAACTCATGTCACCTCATGTCACAGCTGTCAGCCCTGAAATCAGATAATTCAACGGGAAGCTTGTGTGTCAGCCAAGACAAGGGGGTGAGAGAGAGAGAGAGAGAGAGAGAGAGAGACAAACAAATCTCAGATGACAGCTAATACAAGAGCGTCTGAGCGTCATTAACCAATCAGCCCAGCTCTGATTTGAGCAATCATCCTAACAGGGAGACTTGTGTAGCTTCAGCAGAGAGAACCCTCATGCTATCAAGGCTTTTGTGATTACTTGTGCAGCGCTCTGTAATCTGCAGGGATCGCAGGGGTGTGTGAGGTGGGGATGTTGGGGGTAACAAGGCTAGGACACACGGATGGCTCTCATTTTAGATGTAGGAAAAGGCCAAAGCAATTGGCCTGACCTCAGAGGAGACTGACTCACTGCCATTCTGTCTCATGTCCTTCAATTTCAACCTCTGTCCACTTCACTTTGTCTTTCATTTTCTTTCTGCTTGTCAATCGTTCTCTATAGCACTCATTCAGAGCAGACGGGAAAAAAAAAACAAAACTCCGGCACAAACCAACGAAATATTTCAGACACACAGGATTGAAAAAGATATATTCTTTCAACATCTTAAATTTTGATCTAGTTGAAATGTAAATGCTGCTGTCATACTCCATTACCCATGAGCCCCCCTGCATGTCACGTTTCCTACCACTCGCACCTGTCATCTCATTTCGTCCTGATTAGCAACAATATTGTCATTAGCATCTGATTGTCAAGGTTCTGCTGTTATTGTCTAGTCACTTCCATGTTTTTGGTTTTCTGCCTATGCTTTACTTAATACAAAGAAAGAGCTGCGTTTACATTCTATAGGTGAAATAATAATAATAATAATAATAATAATAATAATAATAATAATAATAATAATAATAATAATAAAAACTAATCTGATGCAGAAAACTGCTGAAAGATAAACCTGCTTCAGATTGTTGAGCAAAATGGTTGAAATCACACTGTATTTGAAAAGTCCATTATATACATCTCAAAATATATTTAAAAAATCTGGCTGATAAATTCATGTAAAATCTTATAAATATTTAACAGTTTATTCTTTGTTCATTCATTTTGAATTTCTTGTCACATACAGAGTTTTTTTTTTTTTTTCCAAAGTTGTTATTTTGTTTTTTGGATGTTATTTTATTTCCAGATTTGTTTTTTTTTTTTTATATTTTGTTATTTTTTGGATTTTTTTTGGATATGTTACTTTGTTTTCTTATTTATTTTGTTTTCGAATTTGTCATTTTATTTATTTTTGTTTTGCTCTTCTCGGCCACCGTACAGTTACGGACAGCATGCAACTCGCAGTGAGATAAAAACCCGGCCGTTCCTCAGAGACTCTGCTTACAAGTAAACTACATTTAAGGAATAAATTATAAAAAGATCTAAAAGATCTAGAAATAAAAAGAGCTTTTACAATCTGATGTGCAGTAGGTCACATGTTAGCATGTAGCAGCATGGTGTGCAAGTCTGTTTCACGTAGTTCAGTGTTCTTAATCCTTTCTTTATAACTTTCATTTAAATTCCTTTCATAAAAGTTGCATTTAAATGTCCTTTTGCTTTCTAGGAGTTGATACACACATTGTATACAAATACAGTGACGATAAAGGGGGGGGGAAGAGAGCAGGAGAGAGAGACAGCGGGAGAAAGAGAGTGAGGGGGAGAGAGAGAGACAGAAAAGAGAGAGAGAGAGAGAGAGAGAGAGAGAGAGAGAAAGAAAGAAACAGCGGGAGAAAGAGAGAGAGAGAGACAGCGGGAGAAAGAGAGTGAGGGGGAGAGAGAGAGACAGTGGGAGAAAGGCAGCGAGGAAAAGAGAGAGAGAGAGAGAGAGAGAGAGAGAGAAACAGCGGGAGAAAGAGAGAGAGAGAGACAGCGGGAGAAAGAGAGTGAGGGGGAGAGAGAGAGACAGTGGGAGAAAGGCAGCGAGGGAAAGAGAGAGAGAGAGAGAGAGAGAGAGAGAGAGAGAGAGAGAGAGAGAGAGAAAAAGCGGGAGAAAGAGAGAGAGAGAGACAGCGGGAGAAAGAGAGTGAGGGGGAGAGAGAGAGACAGTGGGAGAAAGGCAGCGAGGGAAAGAGAGAGAGAAACAGCAGGAGAAAGAGAGAGAGAGAGACAGTGGGAGAAAGAAAGCAAGGGATAGAGAGCGGGGATAAAGACAGCGAGGGAGAGAGCAAGAGAGAGAGAGACAGCGGGAGAGAGAGAGAGCGGGAGAAAGACAGCGAGGGAGAGAGAGGCAGAGAGCGGGAGAAAGAGAGTGAGGGGGAGAGAGAGAGACAGTGGGAGAAAGGCAGCGAGGGAAAGAGAGAGAGAAACAGCGGGAGAAAGAGAGAGAGAGAGACAGCGGGAGAAAGAAAGCAAGGGAGAGAGAGCGGGGATAAAGACAGCGAGGGAGAGAGCAAGAGAGAGAGAGACAGCGGGAGAGAGAGAGAGCGGGAGAAAGACAGCGAGGGAGAGAGAGGCAGAGAGCGGGAGAAAGAGAGTGAGGGGGAGAGAGAGAGACAGTGGGAGATAGGCAGCGAGGGAAAGAGAGAGAGAGAGAGAGAGCGGGAGAAAGAGAGAGACAGCGGAAGAAAGAGAGCAAGGGAGAGAGAGCGCGCGCGATAAAGACAGCGAGGGAGAGAGCAAGAGAGAGAGAGCGAGGGAGAGAGAGAGAGAGAGAGAGCAGGATAAAGACAGCGAGGGAGAGAGCAAGAGAGAGAGAGAGCGGGAGAGAGAGAGCGAGGGAGAGAGAGAGAGCGGGATAAAGACAGCGAGGGAGAGAGCAAGAGAGAGAGAGAGCGGGATAAAGACAGCGAGGGAGAGAGCAAGAAAGAGAGAGACAGCGGGAGAGAGAGAGAGCGGGAGAAAGACAGCGAGGGAGAGAGAGAGAGAGAGACAGCGGGAGAGAGAGAGAGACAGCGGAAGAAAGAGAGCAAGGGAGAGAGAGAGAGCACGCGATAAAGACAGCGAGGGAGAGAGCAAGAGAGAGAGAGAGAGAGCGGGAGAGAGAGAGAGACAGCGGGATAAAGACAGCAAGGGAGAGAGCAAGAGAGAGAGAGAGCGGGAGAGAGAGAGCGAGGGAGAGAGAGAGAGCGGGATAAAGACAGCGAGGGAGAGAGCAAGAGAGAGAGAGAGCGGGATAAAGACAGCGAGGGAGAGAGCAAGAGAGAGAGAGACAGCAGGAGAGAGAGAGAGAGACAGCGGGAGAAAGACAGCGAGGGAGAAAAAGAGAGAGAGAGTGAGAGAGAGAGCGGGAGAAAGAGAGAGAGGCAGCGGGAGAGAGAGAGAGAGACAGCGGGAGAAAGACAGCGAGGGAGAGAGAGAGAGAGCGGGAGAAAGAGAGCGAGGGAGAGAGAGAGAGAGACAGCAGGAGAGAGAGAGAGACAGCGGGAGAAAGACAGCGAGGGAGAAAGAGAGAGAGAGAGAGAGAGAGAGAGCGGGAGAAAGAGAGAGAGGCAGCGAGAGAGAGAGAGAGAGAGAGAGAGAGAGAGAGAGAGAGAGAGAGAGAGACAGCGGGAGAAAGACAGCGAAGGAGAGAGAGAGAGAGAGAGAGAGAGAGAGAGAGAGAGAGAGAGAGAGAGAGAGAGAGAGAGAGAGAGAGAAAGAGTGTTTGAAATTGTTTGTATTTAACAAAGGCTCAGCAGGGAACGTTGCAGGAGCACTGCTGTGCAGAACCTGAAACCCTACCATGAGTCTCCCTGGTTTCCTCCAGTAGCTTTGCTACACACCTGTTCTCCGAAAAAAGAACAAAAATACAGACTTTTTTGTAATGTTAGTTCATTACAGAGTGAAATCTAGGACACATCAATACAGTAAATATAACTGCAGTGAAACATATTGGATCAGAACTGGATCGAATTCCGTCAGAGCTGAGCTGTGTGATGTGTGAACAGTTTGGTGGTGAAGTGAAGTGAAGTGAAATGTTGCTCCTTTCTTTAATTTTATTATATTGTGTCTTGTGTCCTTCTATGTCTTGAGAATCGCACACATGCTGTAGTAAATACCTGGTTATTAATTTTGCTTAATAAGTTGTTTTTACTTCAAATGATATCATTTCCATCATACAAGTCGTTTTTCACGCGCAGGCGCCGTGAGGAAATCACTTTAATCTGGAAATTTCACACTTACTGGAGAAAATGGAGTTCAGTTGTGTCCATGTTGATGACTGAGCGTCTTTGTCATGTCACACTCCACAGTGGAGGTTAATATGAAGCTCATACGAAAGAAGACACTCGGGATTTTAAGCGTTTGTAGTGTTTTATAAGGATTTCTGTTTTTCCCTAGACTACTAGGAGCGATATATTCATAGAAAAGTTCCAAATAAACAAAAACGAATTTTCCACACAGATGTCTGAATCTTCAAAGTAAATGTTGATATCAAACCCATTTCTGCTCTGTTTAACCATCTTTAACCAGTAAAATTCTGTGTAAGGTTATCCAACAGAGAGAAAAACACACTTCTAAAACACACTGAAAGCCGACAGAGCCGTTTTCTCATTCTGATTTTCACAGCCTGAACATCATTCTTTTGTTTATAATGGATGAAAATGTCCCATAAATTCATTTCCATTCCATTTTCAATTGATTTTGCGACTGAGATTGAGATAAAATTGCTGACTCCCTGATCAGTGCCCTGACTAGTGACCTAGGGGCTGATTGAGTGTGTTATGTTGCCCTGTGAACAGATGCAGTGACCCGGCTCATTTTTCTCTGAGGAATCGTGTGTTTGCCTTCGCCCTCGTTGCTTAGTAGCAGTCGTATTAAAGGATTGAGTCAACTAGAAGAAAATAAAGCAAGTACTAGGTAGAGCCCAGTTACTGCTAATAATATTGCTTTAGATGTTTAAATTTAACACAATTATTTAACGTTATTTAATACAAAGACAAAGACATTCTGACCCCAGTCTGTTGAGGAAATGGTCTAGAAACACCACTGGTTACAGAACATGTGTTTATTTTGTTTTTGTATTGTATTTACAATATATTACCATGTGGGACTGCTGATTGCTATGGGTGGGGCACTTCCTGGAAGTGGAGTTGGAGTGCAAAAGAGAAGAGGAAAAGGAAGATGGTGGATTCTTATGCCTCCTTCATGCTAATTCTAAATGTGTGTAGTGTTACAGTGTACAAATGTGAAAATGTTGGCCTGTTACAGAAATGTCGACTTGTCACTGTAGCTGCTGAAAGAGGGTAAGTGTCTTTATCATGTGCCTCATACTTTTGGGCTTGGAACAGAGTTAAGAAGGTAGTTTGTAGGTTGCTTGAGAGGTTTAGGTGAGGTCACGTTGGTTAGGTTGTGCTGAGTTTTGTTCATTGTTTTGCTAACACCTGGAGAGATAGCTTTGTGTTTTGTTAGGTGTGTTTTTAAATGTAAAGACAGTTATTTATTTACTTATTTAATTCTTGACTAGAAATATACAGTGGGAATATTTTTAAGACTTTTATATCACATAGCATGAAGCGGTCAGTCCCCCATCATCCCATTCCTTCCCACTCACCTGGGAGCAGTATTGTATCATATGATGCACAGAAATTCTACAGATTTTTATTTTTAAAGGGTTTAAAAACTAAAGCCTGATGAAGCATTAAAGCTGGAAATGGAAAGTTAATGTGTTTAAGTGTTAACTGTTAAGTGCTGTTTGATGCTGTTTTTGATAAATAAATAGATTAATAAACAAAAACAAATAAATAAATAGCCTGAAAATATGAACATGAACTATGAAATATAGAAACCCAACATTTTTTAAAATTACTGCTTGATTTGGGAATCTTTCTTTCTTTCTTTCTCTCACTCTCTCTTGCTCTTTCTCTCCTTTCTCCTTTTTCTTTTTCTCTTTCTTTCTTTCTTTCTCTCACTCGCTCTTGCTCTTTCTCTCCTTTCTCCTTTTTCTTTTTCTCTTTCTTTCTTTTTTTCTTTCTCTCACTCTCTCTTGCTCTTTCTCTCCTTTCTCTTTTTCTCTTTCTCTCTCTTGCGCGCTCTCTCTTTTGCACTCTCTCTTTCACACTCTCTCTCTCTCTCCATTTCTTTTTCTCTCTCTTTCTTTCTTTCGCTCTTTCTCTCTGTGTTTCTCTTATTATTCCAAAACAAAAAACAAAAACAGCAAAACTGAAATAAATCCATTCTACGATTGAATTTCGTCATTTCTCTAAAGCTTTAATCCAAACTGACTTTAAAATCAGCAGCAACAGAACCTCACCTGATTCCCAGATATTCCACACCCCTAGGTAGAACTACAAACTGCTCAAACGATGATGTCATGTTTTAAAACATAAAATATAAGCAGGCAAATATCTGTGGTATAAGAGGAATAAAACGCTTCAGGATGTGTTATAGGAAAAATTCATCGCATCACTGATTATTTTACTGTAACAGCGTGACACGGAGTGGTTTATTCCAAATGTTACTCTGTTTCATAACTGCATTTTAATTGACCAAAAAATATTTTCATCAGCTTGATTCCAGAACGCCCCCGAGGCAGATTGCGCTCTCTCTCTCTCTCTCTCTCTCTCTCTCCTCTCTCTCTCTCTCTCTCTCTCTCTCTCTCTCTCTCTCTCTCTCTCTCTCTCTCTCTCTCTCTCTCTCTCTCACTCTCTCTCTCTCTCTCTCTCTCTCACTGATGGATGACATTTTTCAGATGAAAGTGTTAAAACCTTTTCACACAGTAGAAACCCCAGGGAGAATCTCCAGAGTCCACAGCAGGCTGATCTAAGCTGATTTATATCATTTGATTATCAGTTCTAAAAGTTTAATGTGTAGACGGAGAACATTATCAGAATGTTTAATAAGTCCTCGACGGGATTTGAGAGGGTTAAATCGTAACGTTCTGAAAATAACTTTACTGCAATGTTTGAAAACTAGCTGTAGTGAGAATCATTCAGTGACAAACCATCAAGGAGATGTGAGTTTCCATGCTCAGACATCTAACAGTGTTTAGAGAAAATGTAAAAGGTTGGTTTCGTTTTTCTGTTTCCATTTCCGGGGGGCACGGTGGCTTGGTTGTTTGCCTCACAAACCTCTAGGATTGGTGGTTCGATTCTCACCTCCGCCGTGTGTGTGGAGTTTTCATGTTCTCCCCGTGCCTCTGGGGTTTCCTCCAGGTACTCTGGTTTCCTCCCCCGGTCCAAAGACATGCATTTCCAAAGACAGGCAGCTCAGAGAGCAGCGAGAGAAACTCACTTCTTCCTGTTTGTGTTTCAGTTTTTATTTTATATCTATATGAAATGTATTTTGTTGGAAAGTGATGAATGCCACATTCACTCTCAAGGTTCTTTTCACTCGACTGCTTGCCATGGATTTGAGTTAGAAACGAAAGAGAAATAGGTCACTGTCAAGCAGTCTGTCTTTTCCAAGTCTGTCTTTTCCAAGGACAAAGTGGAATAATGCATACATACTTTTTTAACACTGTGTATGAATAGCAAGCTTTGTTTTTTTTTTTTTTATCGCTAAAAAAAACTTCTTGTGCCCCAATAAATCTGCACTATTCTGACTTTCTCCTGAGTTGCTTACAAAGGATTCTGATTTTGAGCATGCCAAGACATTTTGGACAATTTCATGCTCCCAATTTTGTGGGAACAGTTTGGGGATGACCCCTTCCTGTTCCAACATGACTGCACACAAAGCAAGGTCCATAAAGACATGGATGATGTGAAAGACATAGAGTCCTGACCTGAACCCCATAGAACTCCTTTGGGATGAATTAGAGCAACGGTCATTTCCTGAACTGAGAGATGATTAAGCTGTTTGCTTCAGACTTTATACAGATTTCCAATTTTTCATAGTGTTCCAGTCATAGAGCATTAAGGGAGATGACCACATCCTCCCACTCAGGTACAATGTGTCAGGCATGCTTTTGAACGATGAAGTATCTCCTACTCGATTAATTGAGGTTGGGTTGGGAAGCTTTGCCACACTTCTCTGACATTTTAATCATTCCTCAGAGACTCTGCACAGCAAGCCCTAAGCTTTTGGCACCTACTTTAATATTTTGTGATGATGCTGATGACACATCTGTGAGAAAAACACCTGGCACTACACCCTGCGAGA
The DNA here is from genome assembly GCA_033459395.1 of Hemibagrus guttatus. Lineage (NCBI taxonomy): Eukaryota > Metazoa > Chordata > Actinopteri > Siluriformes > Bagridae > Hemibagrus > Hemibagrus guttatus. Next base: position 18,742,178 of record JAUCMX010000021.1, on the reverse strand, counting down.
GAGACCCCTTGTTCCAGCAGTCTGGACACAATATGGGCCTGAGCACATCAGGGATTATAGTTTATTTATTCTCAGTTAAATGAAAGGAGGAATCATTAGGGCTTTAGATCAGGATGGAGTCTTAAGAAGTCAAGATCCAGTCCAAATAAAAGTGAGACCATGTCAAGAGACCATCGACACTAAAGACCATCAAGTCCTCCTTATCCAGAGCCATGTACAAAAGTGCTTTGACATCTAAATCAATGAATACATCAATACTGGATGCTAGGTTGCAGACTAAAGATACCATGAGCTTGAAACTCTGTTGAGAGGAAAAACACAATTTATTTATTTTTTGTTAAACAAACTGAAAACAAAAGAAATCATTTAGCAAGAGATAGGTCTTCACCCGTCATTTGAAGATGGCCAGTGACTCGGAGGAAGTTCTAGGAAAATCTAAGCAAAGTTCAATCCATCACCTTGGTGCCAGATGGTGGGACCAGTTGAGCAGTGCTAGAAGATCTGAGGGAGCATGGTGCAGTGTGAGGAGTAATAAGAGCTTTGAGGGCCATTCTTGGCTTTTTAGGCAAGTGTCAGTGTTTTGAATGTGATGGGTGGAAGCCAGTGGAGGAGCTCAGCAGTGGGGTGGGGTGGGAGAACAAAAAAAAGTCATATAGCTGAATTTAGGATTGTCTGCAGAGCTTGGAGGAAGACCTGTCAGGAGAGAGTCCGGTCTTGAAATGACAAGAGACTAAAGAAGCACCTGAGCAGCCTGTGTGGATCAATTCTTCTGCTCAAGATGCTCAAGAAGGTATGCTCAAGAAGGTATTACCCAGACAGCATGGTAACATTGATACAATGTTGAGTTTTGATCCAAACCATCATTTTGGTTGAGATTGACATTTCAATGTTTAAAGTGTGTAGGATCAGCATTGAAATTGTGATGAAAGTCGACAGCACACATGGGTGGAGACAGTGACATTGAACTAACAGTGATTTGTAGTTGATGATCAGAAGATCATGCAGGTGTGTATCTGTGCAGAACACTAGTGGGTGTTTCCCCATCAGTGGGGCGTGTCAGTTCATAATGGGCATTTTCAATCACTTTACCCGATTTGCTCTAATCCACTGGGGGCTTGGTTTAAGGATAGGCCTTCATGGTTTTAGTAAGTCTGTTGAAAAATGGTTGAAAAACATCTATTGTAGTTTGAAATTGGCCACTGATTGGTAAACGCCCATTTTGGTTTTGCATGTGCACTTCTCAGTTGTTTAATTGATGCTTCTTCATTAGAGAGAAAACACAGGTGCATCCTATACAGAAGTCTCGTGTGTTTGACATGCATGACCTCTCTGAGTTTCAAACAATGGTGCATATATCTTATTTCTGAGTTGTTTTTTTTGCATGCTTGTTATTTGCATTTGATTTATTGTTACTGAATCTAATAAGATATATTAATTAAAGTTATTAAAGTGTTGAAATAAACCGCTCAGGTAGCAAGGTGACATTGATACGATGTGGTGTTTTCATCCAAACCATCATTTTGACTGAGATTGAAATTTCAACTTTGATTTATGTTGAATCAACATTGAAATTTTGATGAAAACCAAGAGCCAAAATATGGGTGATGATGTGGGGGATTAAAAAGTGCATCACGAGTTTGTCTTTAGCCTTGATTAATAAAATTCCAACAATATTTAGCTGATCTCTAGAAGCCCATGAGCATGAATATTAAACTTTACATAGCCTATGTTTCTGTTACTCTTTGCATTTACTCCAAGGCCTTCAGTAGGAGGAGTTAAGGCTGATGAGGTTGGATAATTAGGGAAATGAGAAGCACACCCTTAATGATGGTGACATTGATCATACATTGAGTTGCAGTCCACAGAAAACCAAAGTTTTTTTTCCTTTTTGCTTGCAGCTTTATCAGGTAAACATTCATATTCCTCAAAGAGTATCAGATTTGCTGTATGTAACTGTTCACGGTAAAACTCAAAACAAAAGACATTTTCATGTGATCTTTAAAGAGATTAATTGGTTTGCATTAGTTAAATCTGCAGCTTTAATGAAATTGCTTTAATTGAAAATAATTAAGCTGTTCTTTTAAGCTAAACACAGAACACTTGTCACTTGCTACAATATGTAGTTTCTCGGTAAATTAGTTGCCATATAATTTACAACCTGTCAACATACTGAAGTCCTGCGTATTATAGCGCTTCCATTTACAAATGTTTATTGCACAAAATGTAAAAGATATTGAAGCACTAATAGATTTTAGATATAAAAAAAATTAATGATACTAAAGTCCTGTTCTAAATAACTGTTTTCATAAATTGTGAAAAGTAAATGTTATGTTTAATGTGACTGTATGTATGTACAGGTATGTATGAGAATTTAATTGACTTGCTTTTAAGCGATATCATGCTTGCTTTTTCAGAGAGCCCAAAAGAAAAGAGGCACAGTCTGACATACAATAACCCAAATTTTTAAAAACTTGAACTGTTGCACCACTTGTAGCAATAATGACTTCACGGTGGTCAAAGAGGCTAAATTGAAATCAATGATTAAGTCCGCAGAGTCAGAAATACTACAACAATTTAATGAAACCAGTGCACAAAATTCTGTCACAAGAAAACCATGTTGAAGCAGGAAAAAATGATGCCGAGTACCCTAAAGTTGTTCTAGAGTCAGCTGGTTCAGATTGTAATGATTCAGTCACAGATGAGTTCCCTGGTGCGGTGTCTGATGAGGTTCTGTTGCATCCAACCAATATGCATGATGTTAATAATGATACAGTCAACTCATCAGAGTTTGACTCGGATACTGAATCAGAAGCTCCAATGAGTGAGTTTCTTTTAAGGAGTTTGCGATATTGGGCCTCTACCTTCTCAGTCTCACTTGCTGCACTCAGTGCCCTTTTAAGTATTCTGCCAATGTTTCATCCAGAATTGCCCACAGATGCCAGGACAGTTCTTAAGACCCAAACCCATGTATCTACCATAAAGTTGGAAGGCGGGGAGTATTATCATTTTGGCTTGGCCAGAAATTGTGCCACACAGCTGGCCGATTGGAAAGAAGCTTCTATGGCCACCATATCCACCCAAAGACACAGCCAAGGTACGGGCTGCAGTTAAAAAATATGAGCTGCCTACTGAGGAATGGTTGTCCTATGAACCTGTTCGACACCTTGTAAGTCGAGGTAAGTGTATAAATTCAAATTAAGCATAAATTAAGTATAAGGTGGAATTAAATTGTGTACTTTAGTTATTACACTCACAAAATTTAACTTGCAGCCACATAGAAGAAGCTGAGAAGAGTTTGAAAAGATACCTACAGGAGAACTGCGACACAACTGACATTCAGTCTGATGAAGAAACTGAAGTTTGAAAAAAAGAAAATCCAGGTAACACCTGAAATTTCTTTGGTTTATTTTCAGAAGGGGGAAAAATTAATAAATGGCAAGGGGAAAGAATAATCACAAAAATAAAATTGCTAGATGTATCTGAAGTTTTCTTTTTCTTTTAGACCCAATCCCGTTTACAACAGAACATCTGATACAGAAGACGAAGTTAATAAAAAAAAAAACCCTGCCCAGCTCCTGGACTTCTATTTCCAGGTATAACAGTGATGTTTATGTAACCAAGACTGAGTGGCAAAGACACAGTATATGCAATTGTTCCATTTACGTGGACGTCCCAAAATGTAATTTTGCAAATGGTATACATGTAAAATCTGTTTCTCTGCAGTCTCCAACAAAATGCAGGCTCCTGTTCAATCAGCTTCCAGAGTCAAGACCTTTTGTCCAGCCTTCTATCAAAATTCTGCCTAACTATCCTTTGGAGTCCTCTGACCAGATGCAGCAGTTCTCCATACTTGACTGAGTCAAGCGACTCATCAGCCCTGCCTGCCATGTACCCCAGCCAGGAACCATCTTCCAAGGATCAAGAGGGTTTAAATTCCAGAAGTGCTTTGGCAGTTTTGCAATCAGACCAATAATTGCTTTGAGTTTAATTTCCAGCTTCCAAATTCCAAGCAGTTTACAACAATATACAATATTGTTTATCTTAAAATATATTTTGGATGCTAATGTGGAGTCTGTTCATTAGCACTTTTTTTTCTTGTTGCAGATGCAAGTGATTCTGCAAGACAGTTAATGAAAGGCAAGTGCAGAGAAGTTTTTCTACTTTCCTTATACAGTATGCATGTTAAATGTTTTGAACTGTAATGTTTTTATTCTCCACAAGATGTTGCTTTACAAAAGTTGATTTGGAACTTTGGGCAAACCCAAGGGAAAGTCAGGAATTCTTCAGACAGTCCTTGCCTTCAAAGCAACCTTTGCTACCATTGCCTGTCTCAGTCCCTCTGCACAATACTGAAGAGCTTGAGACTGCAGAGGAGATTTTACAATCCAGTGAAGCAAGGCAAATGATGCTTAGTGCTTCTATGTAGACCATTTTGTTATTAATCCGTTTTTGGGACATTTGGCATGTTCTCTCTTTGTGTACACATTTTGTATGGCAGGTGAGACACTTTAGCATAATTGGAGGAACCTCACTGGAAATGAGGGTCCGTCACATGCTTTCCTATGAGCTGGCATCATCAATAAATTGGGCTGGGAAGATGGTTAAAGAGCAGTCAAGGCAAAAGAGGGCATTCAAGCATACTTTCTTGAATATGTGTATATTTGGTGAGTTATAACTATCAATGATTTGAATTGTCCTTCTGCCTTTTGTGTTCCCAGAAATCTACCTTACTCTATCCAATATTTCCCTCTTCCAGTGCCTGCATTAATGTATACATTTTATATCCTGTTTTTAGATGCTTTGACTTTGCAGATGGGTGTGGGGGAAAAGTTTCACAATATGAATATATTCAGGCAGTCCAGAAATGGCTCCGATATGCACCATACCGTGTGGGCGGAACTGCATCAAACAACTACAACTGTTCCTTTGGTGTCTCCAGAAACAAATTAATTTTGTCATTTTATTTATTTATTTATTTATTTATTTATTTTGCTTCACTTTTGCATCTGTATGATATTATTATTATTATTATTATTATTATTATTATTATTATTTTTTCATGACCTAGTATGAAGTGCTTTCAGTTGATTGAATTAAAAGACAGCAAAAAAATAAATAAGAATGTGATTGAACCAGTGGAAAAGTGTTTTTTCTTTTCTTTTTTTTATAGTAGCTTGACCATTGATCCAATGGTATGAGCATGTTTTTTTGTCTTCAATATTATTGTTTCAACAAATTAGGGTGCTAAAGTGATGCTGAAAAAACATCACTTTGTAATGTGTAATCAATAATGGTACCATTGAATTCTGAAAGAAATGTCAACATTGAGTGTGCAAAAATGATGTTGAAAAAATATAGCTTTGTAATGTTTATTTAATAATATATAGATTAATGGTAAATTTCAACATTATTTCAACAGTAACTGAGGGTGCTAAAGTGATGTGATGTGGAAAAAATATCACTTTGTAATGTTGAATCAATGCTATTTCCATTGACTTATGGTTGAAATCTCAACATTATTTCAACAGTGCCAAAGACGTGTTGAAAAAATATCACTTTGTAATGTTTAATCAATATTATTACCATTGATTTGTGGTTAAAATATCAGTATTGCTTCAACATTAACTGAGGGTGCAAGAGTGATGCTAAAGCAACATCACTTTGTAACGTTAATTCAATGTAATTGGCGTTGACGCATCAACACTGACTCAACATTGTTTCAATGTGACCATGCTATCTGGGTCAGATCCACTAGCACTGCTCGACTGATCCCACCATCTCTCAGGGTAAGAGGTAGGTCTACATCTAGACTCTTCTCTGTTCTGGCACCGAGGTGGTGGAGTGAACTTCCCCTAGATGTCCGAACAGCCGAGTCACTGACCGTCTTCAAACGCTGGGCGAAGACCTACCTCTTCCTGAAGCAATTAAACTAGCTCTTATTTTTGCCTGTTTGTTTTATCTGTTGTATATTGATTAAAAAAAATTCCTCCCAACACAGTTGGCTGACGTGTTAATGTATTCATTAATAAAGCACTTTTGTACATCACTCTGGATACGAGCATCTACCAAATGCCAGAAATATAAATGCAAAACAGTTTTGTACAGCAGACTATTTTCCATTTGAGTGAAAAAATTTCGGTCATTCTTTTAAACCATTTTTGGATATTTTAACTGTTTAAGACTTCACAATCTGTTCAGTTCTCCTTAAACATGTGATTCATAATTTAACTCTAGTACAGCAGAATTTCTGCTTGGTGACATGAGTAAGATCAGATCAGTCTGAACTTCTGTCCTGAATAAATTTTACTCTATAAAATGCTCCTGTTTTAATTCAGAACTTTAGGTGAGCCTCAGTGGAGGAACTGAAGAACGTTAACATGTGCACATCAAAATTCGCACAGAGTAATATCAAATGAAATGCAAAAATCTCTCAAAAAAACGGGCGCAAATGACGACACAGACACACGGATCACAAAAACGCATTTCTTTTTATTTCATTTTCTTTAGTACGAACACTGTTTTACAATCACAGGTACTTTCACACACATGATCAGACACAAACAGCTGGATTACATTTCCTACTTCACGAAACAGACAGGAAACTAATGAGATTTGGATCAATAGCAAAAGTTAAAGAGACAAATATTTTCTTGCTGGTGCTATAGAGAAGAGAGCAAAGTAACACGGAGGTGGGGTTTGTTCAGCATATTTGTTTGAATATATTAGTTTTATATATTTATATATATATTTATATATATATATATATATATATATATATATATATATATATATATATATATATATATATATATATATATATATTTGTTTATTTATTTATTTGGGGAAACTGCGGCAGAAAGTAAAGGTTTTTATAGCAGATCTTTTCCCGAATGTAAAAATAATAATTCAAAACAACAAAAAAGCAATTGTGGTGTTTGGGGGGGGAGAAGCTTCTTGATATAGAAAGGTTTTATGAGAGATCACAGAGCAGGATGGAGTTATATAAGAAACAAAGCACTGAGTCTCAAGCTGGGTCTTGAGGAAGATAATCAACAATAGAATGGTGTGAAAACTGCAGGTTTAAAACAACACCTAATAATATACGATCTATTTATAGGTACATTTAATGGCTATGAAACAAGTTAGGTCTCTTTCTCAAAACTGACAGAAAACACATCTTGTTGCATCATGCTACAGAGAAACTGCAGAAACAGCTTCACCTCTGAAACTGGAGACTCCTTTTATAGATGTTTTTTACGTTAAATTTTATATGGACTGTCAACCGTTCAAGTCTCCGTAGCTGAGCTATTACTATGGAAACGATAAGATTGTAGAAGTGTTTGTTGTGATGCTAGCTCAACCCCTCCAGCTGTTCTCTATTTAGGGAAACTGATTATTTAGAAAGGAAAGAATTGATCAAACAAACATGTTTGCAGTGCTGATTTTTAGATTTTATTTTTAATTTTTTTTTAAAAATCCCAAAATTGTTGCCAATAGATGAAATTCATGTCAACCAAAATTCTTGTTTAGAAAATGTACTTTTTATAGAATAATTCACTTTGCAGTGTATCAATCATTTACAGTGGAACCTCGGTATATGAATGCCCTTCCTTATGAATTTTTGCCTGAAGAATTGAAATTTTTGCAAGAAATTCGCATCAGCATACGAAGCCTTTTTCAGCATACGAACAAACCTAACACCGGTACAAGACAGTGGTGAGACCGGCCATGCTGTATGGTTTAGAGACAGTGTCACTGAGGAAGAGACAGGAGTCAGAGCTAGAGGTAGCAGAGCTGAAGATGTTGAGGTTTTCTTTGGGAGTGACAAGGTTGGACAGGAACAAGTACATCAGAGGGACAGCTCATGTTGGACGTTTGGGGGACAAAGTTAGGGAGGCCAAATTAAGATGGTTTGGACATGTTCAGAGGAGGGAGAGTGAGTATATTGGTAGGAGAATGTTGGACATGGAGCTGCCAGGCAGGAGGCAAAGAGGAAGGCCAAAGAGGAGGTATATGGATGGAATTAATGAGGATATGAAGCTAGTGGGTGCAAGTGTTGAGGATGCAGAAGATAGGGATAGGTGGAGAGAGATGATTCGCTGTGGAGACCCCTGAAGGGAAAAGCTGAAAGAAGAAGAAGAAACCAAACACCAGCTAAGTTGCACGTACGTCCGGGAGCCGTTCAAATCTCATTTGCGTCAGTGGAAAGCTAAGCAAAGGCAACCGAAGCGAGTTTACGAATTTTGCTAATTTTTTTTCAGTCAGTGAAAGCTGTTGTGAAAGAGTCAACCCACTATACCAATGTTGCCTTCTGCATGCGTCAAAAGCTAGGTGATTTTTGGGGTGTTTTTTTGTTGACAGATTGGTGGCATGGGTGCTCTGTTCTATTTTTCTTTCTTCCTGTGAGGACCCTTGACATGGAATGCTTGGCTTGGGTCAGTTCTTTGTAAGCAGCCATACAGTTTAAATACGCTTCGTATTTGGAATATTGGTTGTAATGGAATGGATTATCTGCATTTACATTATTTCTTATGGGAAAATTCATTTCACAATACAAATTTTGACCTTAAGAACTCGCCTCCAGAACCAATTAAATCCCTATGACGAGGTTCCACTGTATAATTTAACAAACTTCATTGACTGATTTAAGTCATAACTACTCAGAGTCCAACATGGACTTTCTGGCAGTCAACCAAATGCTTAAAGTTAAAAATCTGAGCTTTCAATTCAAAGTTCAATTCTAACTATTTTTTTAAACTTTATAATATTTTATTAGGTATATTTAAATATGCGGGGGGGGCTTGGTGGTTAGCACGTTTGCCTCACACCTCCAGGGTTTGGGGGTTCGATTCCCGCCCCCGCCGTGTGTGTGGAGTTTGCATGTTCTCCCCGTGCCTCGGGGGTTTCCTCCGGGTACTCCGGTTTCCTCCCCCGGTCCAAAGACATGCATTGTAGGTTGATTGGCATCTCTAAATTGTCCAGAATGTGTGATTGCGTTAGTGAATGAGAGTGTGTGTGTGCCCTGTGATGGGTTGGCACTCTGTCCAGGGTGTATCCTGCCTTGATGCTCAATGATGCCTGAGATTCCCCGTGACCCGAGAATAGATCGGATAAGCAGTAGACAATGAATGAATGAATATTTAAATATGCAAATTTGACCAAAAATTTGGCATGATTTGTGAAATTAATGTTAATATTTGTTAATACTATTAATATTAGCAAATTTGGAAAAAATATACTTTGCAAATCTAAATTTATGTAATTGGAAAAAACCTAATTATTTAACTAGGTGAGTGATTAATTTACATAAAGACAAGAAAGAGCTTGTGTTAATCAGCTAAAATCAGCAGAAACAGGTAACCTCATATTTCCTCTGATCTGATATTTCATTACATTTTGTTTGTCGTTTCTGGGATTAAACAATATGACAATGAGAGCAGTAATTAAAAAAAAAACCTGAGAGCTTAACCCCTCGCACTCAGATCCTAATAACACAGCAAACAAGTGTGTTATTGACGGTGGATGCTGTTAAATAAATGACTCGTACACACAACGAGTCTTAACTGTGACATAAACGTTTAGCTTTGTACAGAATAAACGTTAGTTTGTATGCAGGGGAAAAACACCGGTGGAGAAACATGCAGTGCTCTAAAGTTGATTATTTTCCTTCAACAGCATATCCTGTAGTATTTTATTTCTCTTAAACCACAGCAATATGCTAACAGTTACAATATAATAGAATGCATCATACTTTTTATTTATTTCTAGTTATAGTTCATTTTGTGGAACGTCTTCCAGACGACTTCCTGTTCTCACTTCCTCTCAACGACAAAAAAAACAAAACGCCAAGAGTCTGGAAATCGTTACTGACTGATACACAGAGCTGACACTGGAGACTCCTTCCATACATGTTAAACATCTCCTTACAGAAAAGGTCACCACATCAACAAATACACAAGGTTTTTTTTTTAATTCTTTTCTTAACAAACGATAAAATACACTGAGAACAACAGCACTGAGCTTTTATTCCTTTTTTTTCCCCTCTAACAATAAACCTGATGTTGCCTCATGTAAGCACAGCAGCTCTCAGGTCTTTCATGCGCTTGTACTCATTATTCACTGCTTGCTGCATCAATTAACAACTAATTAAAGACAGTCCTGCTTTTGTCCTGAGTTTAACAGCTCTGTGCTATACAAAGCACAGCGTGACATCTTGAATACTTGCAGAGAAATTAAAGGAATCGTTTAATTAAAAACAACTTGGCTTAAAAAATAAACTGTATTTTTTTTTGTGTGCTACATCCACAACACTGTCATGCATATAATTCAACTTCAAAACCAGTTTAATGGAATTTGGGAGAGAAGAGACTGCGTGGCGTTGCTGCTTTCCGGCTTCAGGGTTCGATCCTGAGCTCGGCTTAATGTCTGTGTTGCTTCTTCTCCCTCAGGCTATGTGGGTTTTCTCTGGCTTCTCCAGTTTTCTCCCACCTCCCAAAAACATATAGCTTGTAGCTGCCCCAAAGTGTCTGTGTTTGTTGGTGCCTGCAATGAACTAATGTCTCATCTAGGATGTGTTCCTGCCTCGAGCCCAGCGTTCCCTGGATAAATTCCAGATCCATCGCTACCCTGACCAGGATAGCCAGAATTTTCTGAAAAAAAACCCCTGAAAAATCAAAAAGCTCATGATGTAAATTAGATTCGAACATATGTAGAAGTTAGTGACATTTATACACACACACAGCGACTTGCCAGATTGTTTATTTTCAACCAGAGCTGGCGACATGAGCGACTAGGTGTGGGCGTGTCCAGGGACATTTCAATTCAATTCAATTTTATTTGTATAGTGCTTTTAATGATGGAGATTGTCTCAAAGCAGAACATAAGAAATATAGTATGAAAGTTTAAGATTAATATTAGACTTGTATTTAAATGTATTTGTATTAATCCCTAATCCATGACATGACAAAGCTGAGAAAAGTTGACCTTTATGCTTTTTTTTTTTTTTTATTGTAATATATCATTCCTGCAGGTCCGGGTTGCAGTTGCACCTAAACAGATATAAAACTTCAAACTTGTTGTAACTAGCTTCTTACTAATAATTCTCTTAAATTTCTCATGATCATCAGATCAGTGTGTGTGTGTAGAAAAATCATGGTTTAATATTGTGCGGCTGTTTATCAGTAATGAAACGGCTTAATTAATATTATTAACAATAATTGCTTTATTCTTCAAGGTTGTGCTGGATCTGGAGAGGGACACTGGGTGGAAGTGAGGGAATACACACTAGATGGAAAACCTGTCTGTTTCTTAGCATCACAAAATCATTCCCAGCTTTAAGATCTACCTGCTGGTGGGATTTCTGACGTAAGAACCTTGGAGAAGAACTCTGAGAAACCTCCCACAGTCACTAGGAGAACATGCACAGGAGCTTGAGCTATTTCCAAAAGCTGCAACAATATATGCAAATGGTTTAAATTGCTAGTCAGTCAAGTTAGCAGTGATTATATATGCTCCCACAGCTGCATGCTAGTTAGTGACCCGGTCTCATGCACATTGCCGTTTCCTTGCCTAGCAACATGACGTGGTCTCTTAAAGACATGCATACATTTTAAAGAAACATAAAATAGACGCTTTTGATCATAAGCTCAAATGAAAGCTAATTGATGTGCATGCGTTTGTCAGATGCTTTTAACCATAGCAACAGGAGAAGAAAGTACTGCATGTACCGAGCTGAGCAGGTGAAGTTTCAAAGCCTTGCTCAAGGGCACAGCACTGGCTCTCGACTGTGTCAAAAGCAATGACACACCAAGCAGATGTCTAAAAACCAGCACCAACCAGGAGTAAGTCTCTCTCGAACCCAGTTGTGAAGGTTCCATCGTCACGAAGTCAGAGGGTTTGGGCTTAATTGCCTGAATTAAGGTCTGAGGTTAACACAAGCTGAAGATCTTTAAATGTTTTATTCGACATCTTTATCAACTGCTTTTACGTGTTTTCAAAAAAGTTGGTTGCTACCAAGTGGCTAAACAGCAAACACCATACAGGAGATCTCCTGCTTGTGTTTATACTAAAATCTAAAATCTTACAAACCTCCAACTCCAACAGTTCATTCTTTCAGGTTCCTCCACAGAAAGGACTCAGTGGCTCCTTATCAGGGGACATCATGTTTTACAATAAAGACTGAATAAGCTGGAAGCTTATTGGTGGTGGTGATGACCTTGAAGTCATGTGACTGCGTGCTGTGGTTCATTTATAGTCTTTATAAGACTATATATCTACCATTTTTACACGTATAACATGCTGTACCAAGGTTTATAAAGACGCACTACAAGGGATGACACGTCACACCTTAGAGAGGATGGAAATTTAGTACAGAGATGCCGATTTCGGATCTCCATTTTGAACAGTTATATCAATATAATAAGAAAGTTCCCTGTATTCAGAATTGGGTTACACAGGTAGCTTCACATTCAGATGATTTAAAATGGAGGGAAAGATAGAATAGAGGGAACGTTCTGAATATTTAGAGTTGGACTCTGCAGCTGCATGCCTTCAGGTTTGAAGGATTTTTGCTTGAGTAGAAACGTCTGAGTCGTTGGTTTCTATAGCAGAGTTTTTGCCTTAAAGTCTGTAAACTGGAGAAGAAAACAGAAATTTTCCTTTGCTGTCCAATATAATAAAGGCAAGCTAAAAATAGAAAAAAATATCTAGACTAATTTGGTTCTATATGAATGAGAAAAACATTTCAGTAATAAACCCAAACATAGTCTCAACATATTGGTAATATTTTGTGACATGAATAGTGCTAAGCAAATTTGGTGGAAAATTCATTTAATTGTTACGACTGGGGGTCAAGTGTGTTACCTTGCCAATATTTTTACTGTTGGCCATGGCTTGGTGTGTCAGGGCTTAAAACACCACTGTCCCTTGGCAATGAAGCTAAAACTTTTTGCCATTAGACACATTCATTATAGTTACGGCACTTAATTCACAACATACTTAGCAATGCCAAAGCAATGTTTTTTCCTGTGTGTGTGCTTCATAGTGAATGAAACATTACAAGATACCCACAAAAGGCACATAAATGGCTGATATATATATATATATATAAAGTGGGGTGTGTGTGTGTGTGTGTGTGTGTGTGTGTGTGTGTGTCCCCTCTGAAAGTATTGAAATGACAAAGCCAAAAAAATAAAAGTATACAATTTTTAACCTGACACAAAAAGAAAATCAATCAGAGGCATTGCACATATCCAACATAACAATTTGGAATATCTTGAAAAAGAAAGAAGCCTCTGATGTACTTAACAACCAGACACAACGCAGGTTGGCTAAAGAAACACAACAGCCAACGATAGAAGCCTTGTGAGAGCTATGAACATGAAGAGAAGCCCAAAGATCAGTGACAGTCAGTGACCTCAACAACCACCTTCAGAGGGTAGGGGTGAAGTTCTTACAATCAAGTGTTCGAAGAAAACTTCCAGAGCAGAAATATAAAGACCAGAACACAAAATGAACCTCTGCTAAAATGTGGAGAAAGAAAGAAAGGATCTGATACAAAGGGTCAAAAACATATGAGCTGATCTGTGAAGCGTGGTGGTGGTGGTGGTGGTGGTGGGAGTGGGGTCATGGCTTGGGCTTGCATGGCTGCTTCTGGAACATTCTCACTAGTCTTTACTGATGACGGAGCTCATGATGGTGGCAGCAGAACGAATTCAGACGTCTAGAGAAACAGTGCTCACAGAGAACCGAATCAGAAGGAACTTTATCATGCAGCAAGACAACGTTATTTACTTTAAGACCCAGACTCTTCCAATACTTTTGGAGGGGCACGTAGGTGTCTGTCCTTCAGTGTGTATAAGCATATAAGAGATATTTCTTCCAATTCTAGCTCAATTTCATGATTTATACCTGAGAAAACTGTTGTTGTTTTTTGTATTTGTCCGAATAAAACAGATACAAAGGCATACACCAAACAACAGCTATAGCAAATGATCACTTGTGCTGCTATTTCCATTGTTTGCTTTTTCACATGATTGATGCAAGCTCAGGGGGGCACGGTGGGTTGGGGGTTCGATTCCTACCATGTGTGTGTGGAGTTTGCATGTTCTCCCCGTGCCTCGGGAGTTTCCTCCGGGTACTCCGGTTTCCTCCCCCAGACATGCATTGTAGGTTGATTGGCATCTCCAAATTGTCCATAGTGTGTGATTGTGTGCGTGAGTGAATGAGTGTGTGTGTGTGTGTGCCCTGCGATGGGTTGGCACTCTGTCCAGGGTGTATCCTGCCTTGATGCCCAATGACGCCTGAGATAGGCACAGGCTCCCCGTGACCCGAGAATAGATCGGATAAGCGGTAGACAATGAATGAATGATGCAAGCTCTATAATCTACATACAATTAAATGTCAGTATATTTTGATGCACCACAAAGCTCTTTAAAATGTACAAAAATAGGAACTACCACACAAACTTCAACAATGCTGTCGCTTTATATGTCTACAATATTCGTCTACAATATTCTACCTTTCTCTCAGGATTCATCTTTTTGGAATTATCCGGAATTAATTCGGAATTATCCAGCTGATTTACCTCAGAATTGCTGCCATTTGGCAAACAAATCTCTGCATTTGTTCAGTCTGGTTGCTGAACAGTGAAATTGGGTCCTTTACTGGCCCCAAGCCTGACTCATGGTCACAGCAATGTGAATGAGAACGTCCAGGTTTCTCCATCTGTAGTCTTGTTTATCACACAACCCCTTTTGTCATTTGACATCATCCCTGGAGCCGCTGAACACGCAGCTGCCGCTTTCTGCCAAGCCGTCCTCATTTTCTAGTTGCTTAGGTTACAGCTGGTGTTTGCTGATGGTCTCTGAGCTGATTCGCGGTCATGTTAATTACATCAATTTTGTAAAGGTGCAATCTATACGGGACCTTTTGCTTCATGACCTTTTAAAAGTAATGTTGGTTTACACTGATTACATTTACTCCTCTCAGGAATGAGGGTAGGACTGCACACTGTCACATACATCCTCCAGTCCGAATGGGGTGTAAAAGCTAAAGAAAATTGTACTTAAGTAAATTTATAGGCACTGTACAAAAAAATGGTCATTCAAAGTATGTAGGCAAACTTGAAAATCTACTCCAGCAGCCGGCTCCTGCCTTCTCATTGCTGCGGCCCGAGTTCAATTCCCAGGGAGGGAGCTAACCCAGCCACTGAAGAGTTAGCCCTCAGTGCTGGCCCCAAGCCCGAGTAAAATATGAGTGTTGCGTCAGGATAGGCATCCGGCATAAAACCAGTGGCAACTCAAAATATGCGGACCAAATAATCCACTGTGGTGACCCGGAACAAGGAGCACCCAAAAGAACAACATTTAAAGGTACTCAAGGGTTCAAACTTAAATAATTTTAAGTTTTTAAAATTAATTACTTCTTAAAATATTTTCCTAACTTGGACAAATTATCATAGCATTTAGCTTCCTGGTTAAATAATGTTTAATAACCCTGTTGGAATGAAATCTAGAACTTAAATCTAGCTTGCTTCTTTACATGTGATGGCAAAAGTCAGTATTTCTTTTTTCCATAGGAGGCACAAAGGAGTGAATTCTTTAATCAAGCTATCAGAATCACTGATGCTTGATCGAAGACACCAATTAAGCTTGTCTTGTTTCTTTGTGTTGATTTGTAATTTCATGCAGCTGGGTGTAAATATCAATATCTCATGGCTTTTTTCAGCAGTACTTTTAAGATCAGAATGAAAATGCAGGGTGTATAAAATGTTTTGTGTCTTGAGCATTTACTAATATGTTTTTAAGTAAGAATTCAATATTTGCCTGGCTGGTTTTGGTTCTGTAGTTAAGCTTGTGTCTAAAAAATATAAATTGCAGACTGAATACTGAAATCAAATCCATTAAAAGCCCCATGTATGACACTCAGTTATGCCAATGGGATTGGGATCTTAGTGCTCCTCAATCTCCAGGCCATTGTGGTTTGCAACCCTGTTTGTATCCTGGTGATGGCTGTACACAGTTTTAGGCTTGAGTTGAAATATAATCTACAATTTTAATGCTGCATACTGGTCTCTACTGGTCCCAGGCCTGACTTATGGTCATGCCAATGGGACTGATCTTCTCCAGGTCTTCCATTTGCAGTCCTTTTTGAGTAGCAATCCCTTTTGTCGGGATGGCCATCTCAGATCTGGCATCATCCATGCTAGCAGAGCTACTGAGCCTGCAGCCACCCCTCTTTTGCCCCTCATCCATGCTGACTCTGCAGTTATTTAAGTTCCCATCTGTGTAAACCCTGTTTCTGGCTCCAAAGGGCAGAGTGTTTGAATTCCCCAGCGTTTCTCTCTGGTCTTCCCTGCCTGGTCTGTGAACCCTTCTGCTCCCTGTGGGCAGGATAAAACAGCAGCAGCATAACGAATGGGTTCTGCACACGGCCTGGAAGCCTCGCTTGAAGTTCTCATTGTAGTAGCCGTAGATGATGGGGTTGACGCTGGAGTTTGAGAAAGCTAGCCAGTGTGCGAATGGGAACACGTAGCCGGAGAGGAGCTCGAGCTCATCCTGCTCCAGACCTCCGTAATCCGTCAGGAGCATGAGGATCCATAAGGGTAACCAGGAGAGTGTAAAAAGAAGGGCCACCACAATCAACATTTTGATCACTTTGATTTTTTTCTGCGAGATCAACGGCCTGGCAACGTTCTGACCCCCACCACTTTCCGGCTGCTCGTTCACAGAAATGACCGATGTGGTGTAGAGCTTGATGCCGATGCGCCCGTACATGAGCGTGATTATCGTGAGAGGGATCAGGTAGATGTGTGCAAACAGGATCGTGGTGTAGACTTTCCTCATGTGAGGGTCGGCCCAGTTCTCGAAGCAAGACAAGAGCGGGTATGTGTGGTTGTAGTCCAGGTTGTGCACCATGAAGTGATCTTTAACATGTTTCACAGTCAGCGTCGCTGCAGAAGGACACATAATCACCAATGCCAGCACCCAAATCATTGCTATGGTCACCTTGGCAACCAACAAGGTCAGTTTAGGCTGGAAAGGGTAGACGATGCAGCGAAACCTGAAGGGAATTATAAAACACACTGGTGATTAATCTTCTACAACATTCTTATGAATACAGACAATTTTTGTTTTCTGGTCAAGGTGGAGTCTTGTAAATTCACAGTTCAGAGATTATCCAGATAAGTAAAATACACATACAAAGCGATACTAAGCACTGCATCCATAGTGACGGGCACATAGAAATGTTTTAGCTAGGTGGTAAAAAACATACAGTAACCTTTTTGTAAAAGTGTATTCATTTTTTTTGTATCGGGGCTGATATATAACAGTGTTCAGAATTAACCTTCTTGTTCAAAAGAAATAATCTTACACCAGTTACCAGTTTCATGATCCTGATTAACCCAAAATATAGATCAGCTGTTTATTAGTTCTTTTTATTTTATTAGTTCCCCTCCTTGAACCGCCACCTTATTGTGGTGGAGAGGTTTGAGTACCCGAATGAACCTAGGAGCCATGTTGTCAGGGGCCTAGTGCTCCTGGTAGGGTCTCCCAAGGCAAACGGGTTCTAGGTGACGGGTCAGACTAAGAGCGGTTCAAGACCCTTATGGAAACTAAATCAAGGACCATTACGTCGCCCGGACTGGTGTCACCGGGGCCCCAACCTGGAACCAGGCCTGGGGTTGGGGCACGCAGGCAAGTGCCTGGTGGCTGAGTCTTTGCCTGCGGGACTCGTCCGGGCAAAGCCCGAAGAAAAGATGTAGGCCCACCTTCCCGTAGGCCCACCACCCGCAGGAAGGAGCATAAGGGTCCGATGCAATGTGTTTTGGGTAGCAGTCATGGGCGGGGGCCCCGACGACCCAAACCCTGGACAAAGAATCTGGCTTTTGGGACATGGAATGTCGCCTCACTGGGGGGAAAGGAGCCTGAGTTGGTGAGGGAGGTTGAGCGGTACCGGCTAGAGATAGTCGGGCTTGCCTCCACGCACAGCCTGGGCTCTGGAACCCAATTCCTTGAGAGAGGTTGGACACTCTTCTTCTCTGGAGTGCCCCATGGTGAGAGGCGTCGGGCTGGGGTGGGCTTGCTTATAGCCCCCCAGCTCAGCCGCCATGTGCTGGAGTTTTCCCCGGTAAACGAGAGGGTTGTTTCCCTGCGCCTTCGGGCCAGGGGGTAGGTGTTTCACTGTTGTTTTGGCTTATGGGCCGAACGGCAGTGTGGAGTACCCAACATTCTTGGAGACCCTGCGAGGGGTGCTGGAAGGTGCTCTGACTGGGGACTCCATAGTTTTGCTGGGGGACTTCAACGCCCATGTGGGCAATGACAGTAATACCTGGAGAGGCGTGATTGGGAGGAACGGCCCCCCTGATCTGAACTCGAGTGGCATCCTGTTGCTGGACTTCGGTGCTAGTCACAGCCTGTCCATAACAAACACCATGTTCAAGCATAAGGGTGCCCATCAGTACACATGGTACCAGGACACCCTAGGCCGGATATCAATGATCAACCTTGTGGTCGTGTCATCTGACCTTCAGCCGCATGTCTTGGACACTCGGGTGAAGAGAGGGGCGGAGCTGTCAACCGATCACCACCTGGTGGTGAGTTGGGTCCGCTTACAGAGGAGGATGCCGGACAGATTTGGCAGGCCCAAACATATTGTGAGGGTCTGTTGGGAACGTCTTGATGATCCCTCTGTTAGGGGGGTCTTCAACTCCCACCACCGGGAGAGTTTCAACCAGATCCCGAGGGAGGTTGGGGACATTGAGTCTAAGTGGACCATGTTCTCCTCCTCCATTGTTGACGCAGCCATCCGGAGCTGTGGCCGTAAGGTCTCTGGTTCCGGTCGCGGCAGCAATCCCCGAATACAGTGGTGGACACTGGAAGTAAGGGATGCCGTCAAGCTGAAGAAGGAGTCCTATTGAGCCTGGTTGGCTCGGGGGACTCCGGAGGCAGCTGAGGCATACCAGCAGGCCAAGCGAACTACAGCCGTGGTGGTCTCGAAAGCAAAAACTTGGGTTTGGGAGGAGTTCAGGTGAGGCCATGGAGAAGGACTATCGGATGGCCTCGGGGAAATTCTGGCAGACCGTTCGGCACCTCAGAAGGGGTAAGCAGCTCTCTGCCAACACTGTTTACAGTGGAGGTGGTGAGTTGCTGGCCTCGACTGGGGATATTGTCGGACGGTGGAAGGAATACTTCGAGGATCTCCTCAACCCCACTGACACGCCTTCCGTAGAGGAACCAGAGGCCGAGGACTCAGAGGTAGATTCATTCATCACCCAAGCTGAGGTCACTGAGGTAGTTCAGCAGCTCCTTGGTGGCAAGACACCAGGGGTGGATGAGATTCACCCTGAGTACCTTAAGTCTCTGGATGTTGTGGGGCTGTCTTGGCTGACACGTCTCTGCAACATAGCGTGGCGGTCAGGGACAGTGCCTCTGGACTGGGCGACCGGGGTGGTGATCCCTCTTTTTAAGAAGGGGGACCGGAGGGTGTGTTCCAACTATAGGGGGATCACACTCCTCAGCCTCCCAGGGAAAGTCTACTCCAGAGTACTGGAGAGGAGAGTCCGACCGTTAGTCAAACCTTGGATACAGGAGGAGCAATGCGGTTTTTGACCTAGTCGTGGAACACTGGATCAGTTCTATACCCTCCACAGAGTGCTCGAGGGTTCGTGGGAGTTTGCCCAACCAGTCCACATGTGTTTTGTGGACTTGGAAAAGGCTTTTGGCTGTGTCCCTTGTGGCATTCTGTGGGAGGTGCTCTGGGAGTACGGAGTCCGTGGCCCACTGTTAAGGGCTGTTCGGTCTCTATATAACCGGAGCAGGAGCTTGGTTCGCATTGCCAGCTGTAAGTCAGATCTGTTCCCAGTGCATGTTGGACTTTGACAGGGCTGTCCTTTGTCACCGGTTCTGTTCATTGTTTTTATGGACAGAATTTCTAGGCGCAGCCAGGGGCTGGAGGGAGTCCAGTTTGGGGACCACAGGATTTCATCGCTGATTTTTTCAGATGATGTTGTCCTGTTGGCTACTTCAAGCCTGGACTTACAGCATGCACTGGGGCATTTTGCAGCTGAGTGTGAAGCGGCTGGGATGAGGGTCAGCACCTCCAAATCTGAGGCCATGGTTCTCGACCGGAAATAAGGTGGCTTGCACCCTCCAGGTTGGAGGGGAGGTCCTTCCTCAAGAGGAGCAGTTTAAGTATCTCGGGGTCTTGTTCATGGGGAGGGATGGATCGTGAGATTGACAGACGGATTGGTGCAGCGGCAGCAGTAATGCGGTCTATGTACCGGTCTGTTGTGGTAAAGAAGGAGCTGAGCCGGAAGGCAAAGCTCTCGATTTACCAGTCAATCTACGTTCCTACTCTCACCTATGGTCATGAGCTCTGGGTCATGACCAAAAGGGTAAGATCCCAGATACAAGCGGCCGAAATGAGCTTCCTCTGTAGGGTGGCGGGGCGCTCCCTTAGAGATAGGGTAAGGAGCTCTGTCACCTGGGAGGAGCTCGGAGTAGAGCCGCTGCTCCTCCACATCGAAAGGGGGCAGTTGAGGTGGCTCGGGCATCTGTTTCGGATGCCTCCGGGACATCTCCCTGGAGAGGTGTTCCGGGCATGCCCCACCGGGAAGAGGCCCCGGAGAAGACCCAGGACACGCTGGAGAGACTATGTCTCTCGGTTGGCCTGGGAACGCCTCGGGGTCTCTCCGGGAGAGCTGGAGGAAGTGTCTGGGGAGACGGAGGTCTGGGCATCCCTGCTTAGACTGCTGCCCCCGCGACCCGGCTCCGGATAAGCGGAAGACAATGAATGAATGAATGAATGAATGAATGAATGAATGTTTATTAGTTTTATATGACTGCTGAAGGCAAAGATCTTATGAAACATGTACAGCATGAGTGTCCAATCTTAACAGCATCAAGTGACCCTGACAACAGAATCAAGTGTGCCTCCTGCTTGATTGGAAGGAAAATCTGCACCCACACCAGCCCTTATCCACAGCCATGTGGATAAGCTTGGACACTTCTGTTGTACAGGATCTCAGTGTTGAAAGGCATCAATCAGGAGAGGGAAAAGAATTTCCAAAACATTAGAAACACCACAAAGGCCAAGTGGAGAAAACAGAGCACCACAGTGACCGCCAAGAGCAGGAATGTTCCTCAGATGTTTACAAAAGGGTAATAAGGAATCTAATCAAGGGGGCTGCTGAGAAACATGCAGCAACATTAAAGGAGCTGCAGGAACTTCTGGAAAATACTAATCTCTCGCTGCAATTCTTCACATGGCTGGAGTTACAAAAAAAATCTTTAGCTCAATCACTTAAACCATGTAATAAACTGAGTATGGGTCTGAGGAGGGCATCTTATCAGAACAGGACAGCTTATCACCCAAAGATCACTGTTCCTATGGTGAAGCTTGGTGGTGGCAGCATCACGCTGTGCATTTACTTCTCTTCATCTGGGACTCTAGTCAAGATGGAGGGAATTACAAATAACTCCAAATACTAACACACAACTTGCAGGCCTCAGTTAGCTGAAGATGAAGAAAAATGTCACCTTCCATCACAATCACGAGCCAAAGCACAAATCCAAATGTGTAAAGGAATGGCTTCAGAAAATGATCAATATTTTGGAATGGTCAGTTGGTAGAAAACAAAACACTGAGGGCTATATTGCAAGCAAAAAGTGCTTCCAAAAATATATTATGGGTTATGTAAACTCCCAGAACCAGGTTAAGTTTTCTCTTATTTTTTCCCACCTAAAACATTTCTACTTGTTTTCATTTCAGTGTTGTGGGTTGCTTAATTTAGCCCTGCCCCACCCCCACTTTTATATAGACTTTTAACGTCAACTGTATGTTCTAGTACAATTTTTTTTCTTTTTTATTATTATACCACCACTAAACCCTCTGCTCTCCTCTGATTTCACATCATCACTTTAATAAGCTGTTTTTAATAATTAAAACCCTCAAATGGAAAAAACAAGGAACCTGGTGACTCATTACAGACCTTAGAACATTTGACAAATAACTTTGTTGAAATTCATTATGCATTTTCTGTTGTTGGAAACGTTTATTCAGACCTAATCCAATTAGCTTTAAGGAATGTGTGATCTCGATTAGGTGCAAATATTATGGTCATAGCCCCCCCTTTTGTCCTAGTTTACAACCTCTTTTTTATTATTTTAATATCAAGAGCAAAAACTGGTCTGAACTTGTTATGATGAAGTCAGAACAAACCTGTCCACAGCGATGGCAACTAGAGTGAAGACGGAGGCTGCGACGGACATTCCCTGCACCAAGCCACTCAACTTACACACCGTGTTGGAGAACGGCCAACCTGAGGAAAAAGTATGAAAGAACATGAAAATATAAAACAGGCTGGATTTTGTTTGTGGAGAAAACATTGTTTTGAGAGACACCTTCTAGCAGAAGGTAATGGCACATGTTTGGAGTTTGATGTTCTTCCTCTTGTCATTTTATCACTCCTAATAAAGACACACATGGGATGCAGATGAACACTCAGAAATGACTGATTCACCAGCTGTGGCTCGCTCTGCACTACATCATACATAATTTTTAGTGTAATACCAAGTGCAATGTCGTTTCTTCCCTCTCAAAAATTAACATACTGACCTTTCGAGTTCTCATTGGTCGTGTTTACACTGGGCAGATCGGATCATCAGCTAATCAGGACATTTACATTTACGGCATTTGTCAGACTCCCTTATCCAGGGTGAGTTAAATTTTATCCCATTTTTATACAATTGAGGGTTAAGGACCCAGCAGTGACAGCTTGGTGGACCTGGGATTTGAACTCACTTCCAATCGGTAGTCCAAGATCTTAGCCACTAAGCTACTACAGTACCTTTTGATATCAGTACCTGGTTATCTGATTGGATCTCTCTTTCCTGTGCAATATTTAAATATGTTTGCAGAGGAAAAATAGTTCCGCAAAGTCGACCTGAAGTGGTGGCTTATGGAATGAGAAATGGAAACAGAAAAACGAAACCTATGGGTCCTGAATGTTGTCAGCTATGGTGGGAGAATGAAAAGATCCGCAACTTTTGGGTGTGAAAGCAAACTTTTCATTATAATTGTCTTTTCATCCAGTTTTCCACATATGCCAGTCACATTGTAATACCAAGTGCCTTTGGAGTGTAATACCAGCCTTTGGAATTTGACACTTGGTGGTCAAAGAGAAGATGAACATCTGCACTAGAGAAGATCCTCAACCGATCCAAAATATTGCATCCTGTGATTGAAATATTTTGCCTCCATTAGATAAGTGTTTAACATATGAACTATTTCTCAGAGGTCTTCATTTTATTTTTTTTAAATGAAGTATTACCTGTACAGTATGAAATGCAGCATTTCTTCGTACAGAACTCTTCTCTGCACTGAAGGTTGTCTCGGGTTAGATGATTAACTTGTCTTTTCAGGACGTTATAAAAGAAGCGGAAGAAACTCTGAAAAGATATTTGGATGTTTATATCTACGATACATTTGAAAAAATACATATATTTTCCAGGAAGAGGCATTGGTGGCTCAGTGGTAGGTTGCTCGCCTATCATGCGGAAGGCCCGGGTTCGATTCCCAGCCAATGCCTCAACTCCAGCCACTGGTTGCAGTGCCGGTCCCAAGCCCGGAAAAATGGAAGGGTTGCGGCAGGAAGGGCATCCGGCGTAAAACCTGTGCCAAGTTGTTGTGCGGACCAGTTGGTACGCTGTGGCGACCCCGAACAGGGAGCAGCCGAAAGCAACTTCATTTTCCAGGACTAGCTGTGGGAACTGGAAAAGAGCTGTCCTTGAGGAAATAATGAAGCTGACTGTTAGATGTAAGGAAGTTGTTTTTTTCTGATGTTGAAAATGATCAATTCAAAAATGAGCTAATATCTTCTTAAATAGATTACACACACACTTTCATTTGAAAAATCTTGTTGAAGTGTTGCAAGTTTGTTGATATGAACTGACTAACTGACAAAGTTAGCATGTTTTCTTTGCTAGTGAGGTGTTAGGCTAGCATCCATTCAAGTACCATAATCGGATAGGCAGCAGCAAAAGTCAAATGCTAGATAATGGTAAATATAGGTTATTGACGTTAATCAATTAGTCCTTCACATGCTAGACCTGCAAACCACTAAAAAAAATCTAGAAAAATCGAGTAAGATTTTGACACATTATCTCTACTTTCACCTTAAGTAAAATTTTGTAGTACTTTGTTCCACCAACTAAAGTGAAACTAAAGTTACTTAAAGATTTTAAACTTTTAAACAGTATTTTATAGCACAATTCATCTCCTAATAATTTCTGATGGTTTGTGAAATCCAGTGAGAAGAAGAAAACCTCAGAGAAAAATGGAAATAAAAGCTGTAATTTGTTATCAACTCAGTCAGTCAGAATATTCTCTGAGGAACGTTAAAGTTGAAGTGGCTTGGAGCTCGTCTTTTAATGGACAGGTTGCTTATTCATGATACCTCAGAACAATAATTGGTCCTAAACGTCGCCGGAAAGTGACACAACGTTCTCAAGTTCACAGCATCATATTTCAACATTTCATTCGCACTTTAATTGCGTTGGAAAGTTTCCAAAAGTAAAGTTTCTCATTTTCACACAATACGGGTCAATATCATCAGACAAATAACACCTCTTCCACATCAGGAAACAAGACAAACAAACTGAGATGAAATTAAGATGGAAAATGTGCTAATTACTATAATTTGTATTAGTGGTGTGTCAGCGCTAATCAGCTGGTTACCAGCGAACTGCTACAACGTATTATTATGAGAGAAACCAACAGAAAAGTTTCTGTTTTGTGAAAATCACCAATTTTTGAGTCAATCACCGGTAAGACACGACAGGAGAATTAGGGTTATTCATTAAAACAACAGATATCACAATTAATTTTTTTATTAAGTAGATTTTGTATTAAAACTTTTACAGCATGAATGCAAATGAGGCTTTTTGAGAACATGTTAGAATTAAAGAAAATGTTTCCTTGCATTTTTCCTTGATAATCTCTTCAACTCTATATTTAAGTTTAAACTTTATGGCAAACTCCAAAGCATTTCTCTGCAAAAGGTTTTAAATTTGCTGTCCAGGGTCACCCAGATGAGGATGAGGTTCCCTTCTGAGTCTGGTTCCTCTCAAGGTTTCTTCCTCATATCGTCTCAGGGAGTTTTTTTCCTGGCCACCGTTGCCTCAGGCTTCTAATAAACATTAATTTAATTTTAAACTTTGTAATTTCTACTCTATGCAAATACATTTGAATTACATTGAATTAAAAATTTCATGAATGTCAGCCATCTACAAACATGGATATATTTCTGGTCCTAATGTGGTTGATTCTTCTTCTTCTTCTTCTTTCAGCTTTTCCCTTCAGGGGTCGCCACAGCGAATCATCTCTCTCCACCTATCCCTATCTTCTGCATCCTCAACACTTGCACCCACTAGCTTCATATCCTCATTAATTCCATCCATATACCTCCTCTTTGGCCTTCCTCTTTGCCTCCTGCCTGGCAGCTTCATGTCCAACATTCTCCTACCAATATACTCACTCTCCCTCCTCTGAACATGTCCAAACCATCTTAATCTGGCCTCCTTAACTTTGTCCCCCATATGTCCAACATGAGCTGTCCCTCTGATGTACTCGTTCCTAATCCTGTCCAATCTTGTCACTCCCAAAGAGAACCTCAACATCTTCAGCTCTGCTACCTCTAGCTCTGACTCCTGTCTCTTCCTCAGTGACACTGTCTCTAAACCATACAGCATGGCCGGTCTCACCACTGACCTGTACACCTTCCCCTTGATTCTCGCTGATATTTTCCTATCACACAGAACTCCCCACACCTTTCTCCACCCATTCCAACCTGCCTGCACTCGCTTCTTTACCTCTTTCCCACACTCTCCATTACTCTGGACTGTTGACCCCAAGTACTTAAACTCCTGTACCTTCTTCACCTCTTCACCCTGTAACCTTACTGTTCCACTTCCCTCCCTTTCATTCACACACATGTACTCAGTCTTACTACGACTGACTTTCATTCCTCTTCTCTCCAGCGCAAACCTCCACCTCTCCAGGCTTTCCTCCACCTGCTCCCTGCTCTCACTACAGATCACAATGTCATCTGCAAACATCATTGTCCAAGGAGACTCCTGTCTGACCTCCTCTGACAACTGGTCCATCACTATAGCAAACAGGAAGGGGCTCAGAGCCGATCCCTGATGCAGTCCCACCTCCACTTTGAACTCCTCTGTCTGACCTACAGCACACCTCACTACTGTCCTGCTCCTCTCATACATGTCCTGCACCACTCTGACATACTTCTCTGCTACTCCTGACTTCCTCATACAGTACCACAGCTCTTCTCTTGGCACCCTGTCATACGCTTTCTCCAAGTCTACAAACACACAGTGCAACTCCCTCTGACCATCCCTATACTTCTCCATCAAAATTCTCAGAGCAAAAATTGCATCTGTTGTGCTCTTTCTGGGCATGACGCCATACTGCTGCTCACAAATTTCCACTACCTTCCTTAACCTAGCTTCCACTACTCTTTCCCATAGCTTCATTGTATGGCTCATCAACTTTATCCCCCTATAGTTGCTGCAACTCTGCACGTCACCCTTATTCTTAAAGATCGGAATGTGGTTGATTCTATAGTACAAAAAATACATTGGGACATATAAAATCTTTAACTAAAGATTGTAACTTCCAACTTTTAACTAGGGAAAGAAAAATCAAAGTGTATGTCTCGTTCAATTCTCAGTTCCGCAGGCTGTTAATTGTCTTTATTTTGGTTTAATAAGTGGTGTGTCTGAGTGTTGGAGATGAAGCATATGATAATCTTTCTGCTTTTCAGCCATTCGATCTCTGAAGTGCTTTGCCCTTGAATGGCTTTGATGACTGGCACTGTGATTGTAACTTCCAACTTTCAACTAGGAGAAAAAAACCCAAAGTGTATGTCTCGCTCAGTTCTCTAGATCAGCAGTCAAGGCACTGTTCGGGGAGTCGGCCATTTTAAGAGCTGTTTCTCTCTCAGTCATAAAATTCTTCCAGTACACTAGAGTGTTCACTCTGTAAAAAAAATCCCACAATGCACTGCAAAAAAAAAAAGAAAGCACACATGTCCACTATGCTCCTTTAGTGGCATGAAATGACATCACATGAAGATTCTTAGCTCTTAAAAATGTCAAAATGGCAGACAAATTTTTAACTTGATTTGATGCTTTATTTTTTTTATTTGTTTTTGTGTTTAAGGTTTCCATTATTTAAATCAGCTTGCAGCTAAGAAATTCATATAATGTATAAAAGTAAAATATTTTATGTTTGGGATTTTACACTGACTGGTGAGGATGTGGTAGCTCACTGGTTAAGGTGTTGGACTTCTGATCAGAAGGGTGTGAGTCTGAATCCCAGGACCACCAAGATGCCACTGCTGGGCCCCTAACACAAAATTTCTTAGTTGTACAAACGCGATAAGGGTGTTTGCCAAATGCCATAAATGTAAATAAGGAAACTGAGTAATTGGTTTCTCAGTGTGTAGTGCACCAGGGTCTTTACCAGAGCCTTAACTCATCTAAATTATATACTGGTTAACCAGCTAAGGAGCTAGATAGCTGACTGAGATCCACCCAATGAAAACCATTGTAGAATTCCAGCTCAGAAAGTGAGGCTGGTTTCTTCAACTCCCAATAGCATCAATAGGAAACAACAGTGCACATCTTTACTTATAAATGAGTTACTTTTTGTGAATATTTTGCAAGCATTTAATTTAGAGCAATCGTCATACTCTTCATCGCTCACTATATATTGTTGTTGTTCTTGTTGTTAGCTGGCTAGGTTTTTGCTACCAAATTATGAACATCCATGTTTTTCTTCCCACTTTGTAGCTTATCACCACTTAACTGGGCCTAGAGGCGAAAAAGAAAGTCTTCGAGATGGCTAAGTTTCAGAAAACGCTATTAGACACACATGGATAAAGAATTCTGTTTAAAAGAAGTCACACTATTGCTGCAGCTTACTCGAAGAATTCAAATGAAGAAAAAAAAAAGTCATTAACAAGATCAAAATGTTTATGTTTACCTTTAGTAGTCTAAGCTGCTATTTACACCAAACTGATTAAAGATTAGAATAGCGTCAATCTAGGCTTACTCATTACTCCCAGGCTGTTAATTGTTTTTAATATGGTTTAATAAGTGGTGTGTCTGAGCGTTGGAGATGAAGCATATGATAATGTTTCTGCTTTTCAGCCATTCGATCTCTGAAGTGCTTTGCCCTTGAATGGCTTTGATGAGTGGCACTGTGTAGGATAATAGTGTTGAAATTATTCACACTCTTGTCACACAGCAGGGTTTGATACCTGCAGTTTGCTGTTCCTCACAGTCACACATTCTCTTACCTAAGCTCTCACTTTATACTACTAGTTCCAACAAATTTGTTCTAGAAAGCGTGCTAAAAATATCGTAAAGGAGCACTTTTCCTTCAGAGCTAGTGGAATAAGACTTGCTTTTAAGGGGTCTTGTATAAGTTTGTAAGTCGTTTATTCATACAGCCTTAACTCAGGGAGGTCATGATTCGTTTTTAACCAAAGCTAGCAAAATGCTGTAAAATCTGTATGCTTTGCTGTAAAATCATTCTAATACTTTATTGTTTGTATAGCAGTGGATTTAAATAATGTTGATATTTTCTGTAACTTTTATGGAAGGAGTCTCCAGTTTCAGAAGTAAAGCTGTAACTTGAACGAGATCTTCTGGACAAACGATTTTTTTTATTCTTCTAAACTAAATCGGAAAAAAGCTGGTGAGAGAATGACTGTTTATAACTCCTATTTCTCAAGTGATAAGTGGTTATTGTTAAATGTTTGGGATTATTAGCCGAATCTTACCTGTGATTAGATTATCCACCAGTGTAGTCGGGATGCAGAAGACCCCCACCAGCAAGTCGCTCACAGCCAGATTAAAGATGAATAGGTTAGTGACTGTTCTCATGCGCCGGTTCTCCAACACGATGAGGCACACCAGGCCGTTCCCCACCATGCAGAGCAGGAAGATGAAGAGGTAGACTATGGTCAGGCTGGCTGCCACAGGCAGAGAGTGCTGGTAGTATGGGTAGTAGGTCACACTGGTGAGGTTGGTGATGTTGCTGGTGGAGGTGTTTAAGAGACTTGAATTCATATAGAGATCTGAGCAGTTTGACAACACCTCAGTTTCTGTGAAGGCCAAAGGCGTGCTTTCCCAGATATCCAGAGAATTCATCACTGTATGTGTACTAGACAAGACCTAAAAACACCACACACACACACACACACACAGAGCATTCAATAATACATATATATATATATATATATATCTGCATCAGTGCTATTAAGAAGTGCATCTCACTTATGCTTTGGTGTGGAAATTTGTCCTGCCTGAAGTGGAGACAAACAGTGTTCTCTGAAAAACTCCTGACGTATTTGTGTTGTAGAGCACTTCACAACTTTCCAGTAAGAGTGAACCAATCTGTCAATGCTTCTAAGAGACGTTTGACTGAATTTGGCAAATTTTAGGATTCTTTGAAGACCAATAATTCAAACCTCAAAGGCATGTTTTGGGGTCTGTTTTGGGTCTGATTTTGGGGTCTGGTTTTAGGGGTCTGTTATGGGGGTGTTTTGGGATTGTTTTTGGATACTAAGCAACTTCCTTTTTGACAAACAGCCCTCAAACCCAAATACATGCAGTGATACCCCATAAATTATATTCTTACAGCATTCTCTATACCGCTTATAGCTAGAAACAGGCACGGTAAAGAGTTCAGCTTGTTATGCAAGTCATCCGCAAACTCACTCTATACTTAATACACCAGAGCATTCAAACCATCTACTTGGCAGATTAATTATAGAATTGTTGTTGTTTGTTTAGTTTAATGACTACCAGATTGAATTTGGAGCAAAGAAAAATTCTTTGCTCCAAATGAGGTTTTTCAGTCCTCATAACATATTAACTGAAAAAGTTAACATTATTAGAAGTTGCTTTCGGCTGCTCCCTGTTCGGGGTCGCCACACCGGACCAACTGGGCTGCACAACAACTTGGCAAAGGTTTTACGCCGGATGCCCTTCCTGATGCCATTTTTTCTGAGACCGGCACTGCATCCAGTGTCTGGGGTTTGGGCATTGGCTGGGAATCGCGAGAAACCTACCACTGAGCCAACAATGCTAAGCAAGTTAACATTATTAATGTGTGTTAACTTTTTTTTTTTTAAGTAAATTTGTTCTCCCCATTTTGATATTGTGTTTACAACAAACAATTTATTAAGGAAAGTTCAACTGAACTGCTTGTGAAAATAAATCAGACAAAATACATGTACACAAAGGTTCTTAAATATCTTAAATTAAGATTTCAAATTAAGATTTCACACACAAGTTTGTATGAACAGTTATGATTATTATTCTTAGCACACAAAGACACAAACCCACCAGGTCTAAAAAATAAACAGCTTTTGTTATTCAGAGCCTTCACTGATTTAAGAAGCATTACCTTAGACCTATAAAGCCTACGCGTAGAGCTAACCCAGCTCTCCAAACGTTTATATTCAAATCTCCAGAAACATCGGGAAGCTGAGGAACGTGCACACAAAGCCACCTCAGGCATTCTGCCCAGCTCTGATTTTACTGTTGATCAGATGTGATGAATAAAACAGAAAATCCTGCTTGACTGACAGCGCTGTCGACTCACATGAAAGATGGGAAGAAAAATGCATCAAATTCAAGAGTAAAACTAAAAAGAAAGGATTTTGAATGTGCTCCAAAGGGCTCAATTGTGTTCAATCTGCCACTCTAGTAAGGATCTAATAAACAGTCAGAAGTGTTTCATGGTTAAAGGTTATTGAACACACCAATCTGTGAATGTGAAAGCAATTGAAAGCTACAATCTTCTTCTGGAATGATAATTGGCCTATTATGAATTTCCTTTCAGTGTGTCTAATCACCGCACTGACATTTCACACGAGCACGGATAAACAACTCAGACAGATGATCATTAAGATTTTTGGTGGTTCGTTGAAGATTTGGAAATGTGTTCAACCTTCCTCTTTCTCTCCTCCTTTTATTGTTTTTTTTTGTGTATGTGTATAATCCTGAGAGGTTTATATAATACATTTTATACAGATTCATGAGCATCAGTGTCTCTAAAGGCTGACAATTAACACATCAACACTTAGAAAAATAAAAATACAGCTGCTGAATTCACTTTGTAGAAATACATCAAGTGTCAATGACTGTCCTTCTCTGGAGTATTGCAAATGCAAGCACGTCTATCGCAAAAATTATGCTTCAAATA
The DNA here is from genome assembly GCA_033459395.1 of Hemibagrus guttatus. Lineage (NCBI taxonomy): Eukaryota > Metazoa > Chordata > Actinopteri > Siluriformes > Bagridae > Hemibagrus > Hemibagrus guttatus. Next base: position 18,710,879 of record JAUCMX010000021.1, on the reverse strand, counting down.
ATGTCATTTCTGACTGGATTATCATGAAAACACCTCTGAGAAAACATCTTTTTCTACTTTAGATTTAATTCTCTCTTCTAAAATACATTTTTACATGTATCTTAACCTGAAGTTAAAGTCAAACATTTTTGAGTTGAAAACTTTGCATTCCAACTCCACTGAGCTTCAGTTCATTTATTTCATTTGCATAAACAATCCAAAGAATTTAGATATTGAAAAAGGACATGCTGATCGTAGTAGAGTGCTTCCTCTGCGATCTGTCCACTCAGCAACTTATTTTACATCTCTGGATGTGAACATTTTCACAGCCGCGATATGAACCTGACCTGATTAGACTCCATTTCTCTACGAGCCAACAATCTGCTTGTTTCCTCTTACATCATGCCCTTGGAACTCATGAAACGTTCGTGAGAATTTCCACCTGTATCTAAAGTTATGAATGGTTAATGAAAGGGTAAGATGAAGGAATCTTAAGGGTCAGTTAGTATTCCTAGCTTTTCTTAAGACTTATGAAGCTTTATTTAAGGTTTGCTGTCATTCCTTTCACAGACACGTCCTCCTTAATGGGATTCAGAAGATCAGAAACAAAAGGAATCTGATTGGTGTATAAAATCTGAGAAGATGTGTAACAATAAAATGAGACACTTTTGACTGGAGCTGAGGAAATGCTCATGAAGGGTTTGGTTTTTTTTTTTTTTTAAGTTCAAGTTGAATTTTCTGTCCTACTTTCACCAGCTGTCAGAGTTTCTACATATTTAAAATTGCTGAATTCAATAGACTGATGAGATTCTTAAGTTTTACCAAACTAATTATGACTGAAGTCTGAGACATGCTCATCTTTTCACACCTATCAAGTCTTTATTGCCACTGTTGCTCATCACAACATGAAATCTGTGACTCGTGGGCAGAAAGAAAGGAAAGACAAAGAATTAAATACAATATTAATGTCTGCTCAACTAAATCCTTCCGTTTGATATAGGCTTTTGTCCGAAAGTTCAGTACAAGCAATTTTTTTTGTTTCACAAGTTTAAAAACTAAATATTACTGAACCTCAGAGATGCATCCGTTATCATTAAGGTCAAATTATGTGAATTTTAATGATATTGACAAAGGATGTACCTTTTAGTAGAAAAATACTATTTTTTTTAAAGACTGGACATGCAAAGAAGAATACAGTCCAAACATCGGAGCAGTTGGCGGTTATTAGCTCAATTAGCATAATTGGCTTCACAAGAGTAGCCCTTCAAGACACTAATGCATAATTTCTGAACCTCCACTGCTTCAACTCAAGTTAAAGAATTGACAAAACCTTTTTCTGATTTTACTGAGGCTCTGAAAATGTAGCATGTCTCATTCATTCATTGTCTGCCGCTTATCCGAACTACACTCGGGTCACGAGGAGCCTGTGCCTATCTCAGGCGTCATAGGGCATCAAGGTAGGATACACCCTGGACGGAGTGCCAACCCATCGCAGGGCACACACACACTCTCATTCAATCACACACTACGGACAATTTAGAGATGCCAATCAACCTACCATGCATGTCTTTGGACTGGGGGAGGAAACCGGAGTACCCGGAGGAAACCCCCGAGGCACGGGGAGAACATGCAAACTCCACACACACGGCAGAGGCGGGAATCAAACCCCCAACCCTGGAGGTGTGAGGCAAACGTGCTAACCACTAAGCCACCGTGCCCCCCCAAAATGTAGCATGTGAGTGTGATTAATGCTGCATTTTGTTTGTGATTTAAAAATGTTTGTTTAATTGATGTCACATGCAAAGTAGGATAAGAAAACTATATGCTAGAGAGGGTTTTTTTAATTTTTATTTTCTATATTTATTTATTGTCCATAGCCACAGAATTTGGATCTAACTTCCAGAAGCATAAAACTAATTTTATTGATAGTAATTTTACATGTAGCATATAATGCTGACTAAATAGGGTAAGACAGGACAAACATCCTTCTCAGATAAGCAATGAATGCTTAATAAAGCAGTCTTAAGACCGTGTGTATTTACTGAAGTAACATTTGACCATAAACTATAAGAAATTTATCAATCAATGTGCTAAGTCTGTAATGGTCTCAGAAATTACACTGACCTATTAGTTCCTCGTGACTATAAACTGTTGAAGAAAGGACATTATTTACAGTTACATTATTTCCTGTCCAGAGTCACCCAAATGAGGATGAGGTTCCCATCTGAGTCTGGTTCCTCTCAAGGTTCCTTCCTCATATCATCTCAGGGAATTCCACACCACGAACTTCTCATTAGGGATAAATGTTAAGGACAAATATTAATTTAATTTGAAACTTTATTCTATGTTTCTATACTTCTGTAAAGCTCCTTTAAGACAATGCCTGTGGTCAAAAGCGCTATACAAATAAATTGAATTTAATCAATCATTAATTAATTAATTAATTTAGTTTATTTCAACTCACAAAAACAGGCTTCCACAAATTTTTATATCTGCCCTTTAATTGCATGATTTTACACATATACTCAAGATCCCAAAGCATCGCATTCCCAGATGGACGTTGTGTTCTTTCTGCACAGTTTTGTCCCTAATTTGGTCATCTGAGAGTTCCCTCCTGCCAGCCAGCTCTCATAGCACAGCATCACAGGATGACACGACGCATCCTGATGAAAGTGCTATTCATCCTTTTCTGTATACATGAGCTGATAGATGCCCATGATTGGCATTGTCAGGGGATTCAACCCGCTCTCAGTGCGTGATAGAGTGAATGCGTCTCCATGGTAACCCAGTACAGATCAATATTGACTGTTTTAATGGTCTCCAAAAGCGCTTACCATCTTTGTGGAAGACATGCCCAAAGGTTAGCTATATCATGTACTACTGCATCAGTTGGCATCGTGGAAATGCAATTTTGTTAGCTATGTTCAGTTTGATTTATAGAAGAGATTTATATATATTTCATTGAGTTTGCTTTGTGCACAGAGGCATTGTCATGCTGGAATGGATTTGGGTCTCTTAGTTCCAGAGGAAAGCTACAACAAACAAAGACGTTCTATACGATTGTGTGCTTCCAACTTTGGGGAAGTTTCAGAAGCACATACTTTTGGCCATATAGCATCCATAGACTTTCCATAAACTTCGATATTCTTTACACAAAACAGACGCAGTTAAATTACATTTCTATGCCCACAATATTAATTAATACATCAAAAATATGTGCATTATTATTATGTTAATCAGATAATCTTCAGTATTCATCCTGTCTACTTTTCTCTGCTCTTTTGATCCCTGCCATTGAATCGGATCATAATTTTTTTCTTTATAAATAACCCCCCTGCAGAGATTTGTTCATTTCTGTTTCTTCATCAACACATGGCATGTTATTAAGGCTCCATCTGACACATGACCTCTGATTGTGCTCAAGGTAATCAAATGATTGTATTGTTGTAATCTCGCTCGCTTTGACAGCAGACATTATATGAAATTGCTGTTTTTGTAACATAACTGTGTTTCTAAGGACATTTTAATACATAACAGTGTTAAATGGTGTAACAGTTATGTTACACCATTGTAACATAACTGTGTTTCTAAGGACATTTTAAATTGTTTGTGTGTGTGTAATTTATTGATCCAAATAATTGTATTTGGAACCAAAGATGTATTGGAGATCTGTCACTCACAGTGAAGTGCTTGTTTTTCTTGTGGGAGCTACTTGTCTGTTTCGAAAAGAATAACGTGCTGGGGAAAATCAATTTTGTGCATATGCATTAGCACCCACCTGCTGCATATTCCTCTTCATAAACCCCTAGCAGATTTAGATTGACTTATTTAGCAGATGGTGTTCTTCAGAGTGTGGTAAAAGTGATGGAGTCCAAACCAACCACATGGCGAACAGTTGCAGGGTTAATTAAGGATTGTGTATTGATATTTATAGTGAAGTACAAGTTATGGCCAAAGAAACATTACCGTCACACCAAAGCACAGAACTGCTACAGAAATATATTTTTTTCCTCCATAATTTAGTCACATACCAGTTCTCATGTTATATTAACATGGTGTATATTAACATGCTTCCTCTGAGACACGTGAAGCCAGCCAAACCTCATCTTTTCAATCTGTTGCTCATGCAAACTCATGCATACCTGAGCTCACAGATACCTATGATTGCCTAGGATCACTGTGATTGGCAGGAGAGAAGGTGTATGCTCCTCACACCCAGAGAGCACAGCAGGTTTTGGCTCCCAGCCATGGACAGCTGCGGCATCATCCTTAGTCAACCTTGCAATCACCTGAAGATAGTGGGGTTTATTTCTGCCAAAACTAGACAGGATTGTGAGGAAAACCGTTGTGTGATTTCTACACAAAGTACACAGTGTCTTGGGTTATACACCTTCTGAAGAGCATAAGGTCTCCAGAGCATGGTACTACATTGACTGAAGTAACACCATCACTACCCAAAGGCACAATTAAACAGTAATCTAACTCCGGGGAAGTGGTAGCTCAGTGGTTAAGGTGTTGGCCTACCACTTGGAAGGTTGTGAGCTTGAATCCCAGGTCCACCAAGCTGCTGCTCTTTGGCCCTTTAGCAAGGCCCCTTAAACCTAAATTGCTTAGTTATAAGCTATATAAAAAAAATGTGATTAATGTAAGTAGCTTTGGATAATGTAATCAAATGTAAAGCATTTTTGGGAAGTGGTAGCCTAGTTGTTGCTGGACTCTTGACCGGGAAGGTTGTGAGTTTGAATCCCAGGTCCACCAAGCTGCCACTAATGGGTCCTTGAGCAAGGCCCTTAGGCCTCAATTACATATATAAAATCTAAGTCGCTCTTGATAAGGGCGTCTGACAAATGCCAGAAATGTAAATGTTATTATTCTTAAAGTACTGGAAGATGTCCAGCATCGTGGACAATCTTGAGGGCCAGGTATCTATAAAATTTGCTAATATCCAGACAGATCATTTATTTAGTCTGCAATGGAATGTGGACTTGAGTCGAAATCAAACAGACGATCTGTTTTCTCGGATAATACTAGGTTTGCTGATATTTCATAAGCAGTCATGAGGACATTAATTCACTATATAAGGTGATGTGAAATATTACATGGCACAGAAATGGCTTTACAGAGCTACCATGCTCATATGAAGCCCAACCACAATTATATTTCATTCATAATTCTGTGCTGTGGAGCATGATATTTATCGTCCAATTCTAATAATTTTATCATCTCTATCTAAGAGAAAAGTGACGGGATCCATGTGACTTTCAAATAAGTCAGGAAACCCGCTTATGCTGTTAAATAATGAGTGATGTGATCACTCATTATTTAAATGATGTATGTATGTGCTGCTGTACTTTTGTCACTAATCGTTCAGCCTACGTCTCACCCACTCTTCAATTAGACTGGATACTCATTCCTTTCCACCGCTGACCCCCTGAGAACCCCCTGTGCTGCACATTGTTTTCCCTGCTCCCAGCACACCTAATTAACAGCCATTTCTCACATGAAGTGGGTGTGTTGGAGCAGAGAAAACATTCATGTTTTAAAGAACGGGAAGTTCCCCAGGACCACTGTCCTAGAAAGCCATAAATGGTTGTACCCTAGGTTCCCCTGTGAGCTATTACACCCAAACATCCCTGTTTGTTCAGGTTTGCTAGTTCCAGTTCTCCTGTGAATCATGGATTAAGACTTTCTTCTATCTGTGGGTAGAGGCCAGAGCCTCATGTAGCAGGAAATTCTGACATTTTGACTGTAAGGTGTGGTGTTTGGTCCATTACATCAAGGTGTGGTTGAATTCTTGAATCTGATTGGTCAGAAGTTGTGTGTTATATTTGTATAACTGCACGGCATGGATAATAATCCTGATCTTGATATAAATAATAATGTTATATTAATGCTCTTGTACTAATATCTTATTGTTTCTATAGTAACAGCTTATACAAAGAGATTATATGGTGGATGGTACATCTATAGAAGGATTTTTTTGTTGTTGTTGATCTAAGATCGTGGCTGTAATGTGATATCAGGAACAAATTTGTTTTGTAAACATTCCACAATATTAAACCTTATTAATAACCTGTCACTTACAGTATATAATTAAATTATAAAAAAATATACAGTTCTATGAAAGTAATCCATTTCAGGGTGTTGGCACACCATCTAGAGAAGAATAAAAATGCTAGCCAGATGTATTTGAGCATGCTGAGCATCCTTAATTTTATGTAGCAAGCGTGAATGTGTTCTAGAGGTTTTCTGCTGGACTTATTCGGTTTCTTCAGCATTTCTTCCACAAAAGAGTGTTTCTGGTTCAGGAAAGGTTCAATGCCGTCTCCCCATGCTTATTAATCTGCCTAGTGCTGTATTATCAGCCAGATCATGTCTATGGTGTGAAGTTCAGCAGGAGGTTGGAACTTCACACCCTAGTGAAGTTAAAAGCATGTGGTATAAGTACAGAGTCAAAGAGTGTCACTTCACTGTGAAGTGCATTCATTTTAAACAGCCAGTAACCAAATCAAAGCCATTTATTTTGCTTTTTCCTTTTTTCCCCCCTGTTCTTCTTCAGCATTCTTCTTCCCCCAGGCCCTTATCCAAATTTTACTACAGCATCCAAATGATAAATTGAGTGTATTGTTATCTGCCATATTTTCTGCCATATATTTGAATGGTTGAGTTCATATGCAGATGTGAAATTGTGTCTCTGCAATTAGGGAAAGCTAGTTTAAAAATAAGAAATGTTTATTACACAGAGGTGTGAACTTTCTAATAAAGCCACACACACTTCACCTTTGAGGACATTCGCAGGCAGAACAGGCATTTCATGGAAGATTCTGTTTGAGATTCAACATGTATTTTGTTGGCTAGTCTTCTAATGTGAGTATCTTCTCATATGTTAATGTGTGTCTGATTGGCTGGGATAGTTCTGGTGCATGCTTTGTTCTCATAGCACTGGGAGATGATTAGGAAATGAGTCTTATTTTCCCTTATTGTAGACAAGCACACTGTATAGCACGCAGCTTAAAATTAAACTACAAAATAATTTGCAAAATAATGGAAATGGTAAACATTTAAGTAACATATTCATTGTTATGCTTTCAAAGCCATAGATGGGTTTCTTTCAGATTTTCGCTGATCATTTGGTGGTCCTTTCTAAGACGGGCATTTAGTAGTGTTCTTGCCTACCATGCGGAAGGCCCGGGTTCAATTCCCAGCCAATGCCCAAACCGCAGCCACTGGATGCAGTGCCTTTCTCAAGCCCGGAATAAATGGGGGGGTTGCGTCAGGAAGGGCATCCGGCATAAAACCTGTGCCAAGTTGTTGTGCGGACCAGTTGGTCTGCTGTGGCGACCCCAAACAGGGAGCTTCCAATAATTATACTGGAAATGAGACCTGGGTTTAAGAGTAACCTTTGTAGTTGGTGCATTATAGAAATATATATATATGTAAACAAATAATGATTAAAACAGAGCAGATATTGCAGTACAAGGTATTCTACTGGATTCCGGTTTACATTAATGAACCTTCATCCACAAAAAAGGTGAGGGACTGAATGCTTATAGTTGATTGTTCATAGTTGGTTCATCATAAACTATAGTAAGCTGCCTAACATTTAATGTAGCCAAATGATAAAAAAGAAATGCATTACATCACAATAATAATAATAATGACATTTTTTAAATTATTATATCATAAAACAGCAAAAAAATATGTTATAATATCAAAAGTAAGCATTTCTCTCTACGAATGTAAAAAAATATCTTCACTGAATACACATCCATGATTTTTCATGTGATCTGAGAAGTTTCTGAATAATCCTCACTGCATTATCTGTGTGTGTGTGTGTGTGTGTACATAAACACACACACACACAAAATAAATGTATATCAGAAACAACTTCCCAATACATGCTCATCCCACACATCTATTACACCTGCAGGGTGAGATCATTCTCCATGATCCTTATGTCTCTTTCTTACACACCGTCCTGCTTTTCATTCTACCTACACACACACACACACACACACACACACACACACACACACACACACACACACACACACACATCATGGTTCTGGTTTCTAATGACAATGAAAGTGGGAGGAAAAAAACAAAAAAAAGAGTATCTTTTTTTTCAAAAAGAAAAAGAATTGTACTAACCTTAAAAAAAAACCTCGGTCTCATTTCTCTCCTGAAGCTGAAAATGTCTTGTGGTTTGTTCTTTCCAGTGCTCTCATTCATTTCTCATAAAAAACAATCAATACTTTTTTCAACACACTTAAAATGTATAGTTCCATTTCCACCCTTTCCAGTTCTCTCCGGGAAAGTGTTGCTTCAGTGTAAGCTAATTAATATAGGAGATGGAGTGGAGTGGGGAAGACTATGACTTTCATCTGACTCAGTGTTTCTTGAGCACATATAATATCTTAATTATACTGCACCGAACTATAGGGGGATAAAGTTGATGAGCCATACAATGAAGCTATGGGAAAGAGTAGTGGAAATTTGTGAGCAGCAGTATGGCTTCATGCCCAGAAAGAGCACAACAGATGCAATTTTTGCTCTGAGAATTTTGATGGAGAAGTATAGGGATGGTCAGAGGGAGTTGCACTGTGTGTTTGTAGACTTGGAGAAAGCGTATGACAGGGTGCCAAGAGAAGAGCTGTGGTACTGTATGAGGAAGTCAGGAGTAGCAGAGAAGTATGTCAGAGTGGTGCAGGACATGTATGAGAGGAGCAGGACAGTGGTGAGGTGTGCTGTAGGTCAGATAGAGGAGTTCAAAGTGGAGGTGGGACTGCATCAGGGATCGGCTCTGAGCCCCTTCCTGTTTGCTATAGTGATGGACCAGTTGTCAGAGGAGGTCAGACAGGAGTCTCCTTGGACAATGATGTTTGCAGATGACATTGTGATCTGTAGTGAGAGCAGGGAGCAGGTGGAGGAAAACCTGGAGAGGTGGAGGTTTGCGCTGGAGAGAAGAGGAATGAAAGTCAGTTGTAGTAAGACTGAGTACATGTGTGTGAATGAAAGGGAGGGAAGTGGAACAGTAAGGTTACAGGGTGAAGAGGTGAAGAAGGTACAGTTTAAGTACTTGGGGTCAACAGTCCAGAGTAATGGAGAGTGTGGGAAAGAGGTAAAGAAGCGAGTGCAGGCAGGTTGGAATGGGTGGAGAAAGGTGTCGGGAGTTCTGTGTGATAGGAAAATATCAGCGAGAATCAAGGGGAAGGTGTACAGGACAGTGGTGAGAGCGGCCATGCTGTATGGTTTAAAGACAGTGTCACTGAGGAAGAGACAGGAGTCAGAGCTAGAGGTAGCAGAGCTGAAGATGTTGAGGTCCTCTTTGGGAGTGACAAGATTGGACAGGATTAGGAATGAGTACATCAGAGGGACAGCTCATGTTGGACGTTTGGGGGACAAAGTTAAGGAGGCCAGATTAAGATGGTTTGGACATGTTCAGAGGAGGGACAGTGAGTATATTGGTAGGAGAATGTTGGACATGGAGCTGCCAGGCAGGAGGCAAAGAGGAAGGCCAAAGAGGAGGTATATGGATGGAATTAATGAGGATATGAAGCTAGTGGGTGCAAGTGTTGAGGATGCAGAAGATAGGGATAGGTGGAGAGAGATGATTCGCTGTGGCGACCCCTGAAGGGAAAAACCGAAAGAAGAAGAAGATACTGCACCGAACACTTAATTATACCTAACCATAATTATACTTATCTCACTGAACTGAACATCATGTTCACAGAACTATACACATCCTAATTGAATTGCAATGCATGGTTAATTTCAAACCGAGTGACACGACCATGAAATGTCATGCCTCCTGCTGTGGTTTTCTCAGGGGTGGAATATCAGGTGTCAGCATCACCAGCTGACTTTACCACTGGCATCTGTTCTTCATTTCCCTTACAGCAGACTCTAATCAGCCCACCTTGTCAGTAGTTTCACTTTTTTTTTTTATTATTCATAGAATTTTGCTTTTTTCTATACCAATTGTTGCTGTTCCTGTTGTGTTCTATTATTTGACCAGCTCCTAAGTTGTAGGTGAGAAGACTCTACTTTCTGCCACAATTGCATCTTTAGATGATTAAACCTCCCAGGGATGCAAAATACTCAAGAGACATCAACAAACCAACAGTGGCTGGCTGCATATTGTACCCTTCCCTGTTGCTCTGGTGGTTCATCTTGTCTGTATCTATTATGGGCAAGTGTTTTTTATTTTTATTCATCTTCAGTAACAACTTCTTGTCAGAATGGTGTTGGGTCTGGAGCCTATCCTGGGAAAACAGTAGGAATATAGCCAAATGGGATGCCAGTGTTGGATCCAATAGACACTGTGTGTAAAGTAGGAATACCCCCTGGATTGGTTGCCACTGGTGGATACAGGGGCTATTCCAGGAGCACCATGCATAAGGGGATGTGGTAGATTAGTGGTGAAGGTGTTGGACTACAGATAGGGAGTTTGAATTGAGCAAGGCTCTTAACCATCACTGGCTTAGTTGTATAGATACCTTTTGGGCCGATGTCACGATTACGTCACAGCTGGAGGCAGAACAAAGGGAAAACTTGAGGCGGCCAATACAAACTAGTACAGGGTCGGCTACACAAGGAACACAAATGTCATCTCGCGTTGTTGGGTGACGGAATCGACTGATGGAGTACAGGCTCCAATTTGAAGTTTTATGGCATGCCTGCTGCCACTGCCAGACAAAACAAAAACGACAAGAAACTATTGTTTTTTGTTGTTATGGTTCATGGTTTGGTTTTGTGTCTAAATATTTCTTATGCATGCCCACCGCATCAGAAATTGGGGAACAAGTTAAATGATTTCTTATGTAACGCTAACATTTTAGGGTGTAAGTTAGCTAACTGGTAGATAAGAAACGGAGACTAAACAAAGGAAACTGTTTGTGTCATCTCCCTCTCTACAGTTGCCAGAAGCGCTCGGTTTTTCTATCAGATAGGTGTAGATGTCAGGTCACTCAACCAGAGGTCACCCTGTCACATCGTCCAACCACTGAGTGAGCGTGTACGGGTCGGCCAATCTAGTTCCGTTCGTTAAAGTTAATTTTTTCTAAATAACATTTGCGGTCCTGGACAGTGAGTGACCTAACACAATCAGATAAATTCGGATATTGAACAGTAATTGTTTAAAATTAAACTAACAAAACTTGATATCTTCCACTTATAAAGGAGTCAGGGAAGTCTTTCTGCTTCCACTTAAGCTCCGCCCACAAAAAACGGCACAGCGTTCACTAACAGAAAAAGGGTCTATAAAATGAGATAAATTGCTAGTCACTCTGGATAAGGGTGTCTGCCAAATGCCAGAATTGTAAATGATCTTATCACAGGAACAATAGGAAGAACCAGACGCCAGTCCATTGCAGGGCACCATGTAGTAAAATTAGTTAATCAGTTCACTCACCGGCCTAAGAAAACCACTTATGTGCCTTTAAAAATAAGGTACACTATGTGTATGTTTTTAGATGCTACCCTACAACCGTTGGTAATATATAGACCTAAAGCATTCTTTAGTTTGCATTATAGATCCTATTGAAAGAGTATGTGCATCATTAATCAAATACATAATTTTCAATCAAACACATTTACATTGTGACTACCTCTCAGATATAATCAACTGCGTCTGTGGGGGTTTCATCAAGATGCCCCATACAGGAGATGGGTGTGGACCAGGTGATAGCCTATACCAGAGATGGGTGTGGGCCAGACGACACACACAAAGGACATTCAGTCAAAGGACCCTACATGGAAGTTCCCTAAAGTTCTGTATTCTTGTATAAAGATCGGTCTCACAGACCGATCTTTGGGGTTAAGATATTTTGAAGACTTGAAACTGACATTGCTGTTGAACACCTGATACAATGCTACCTTCATTAAATTCTTCTCCCCACAAGAACTCTGGTCAAGCTTACTTATTTTATGTAGAAGAGAAATCTAACACATTGGCAAGCCACCAAAACCACTGCTCAGCCAAATAAAGCAAAATCCAACACTATGTAAGAACTTTCCATCAGGCAGCTAACAACCCTTTAACTATACAAAGAGCCCTTGCAGGAATCTTTCTCCCCTCTAAGCATAGAGGAGTTGGCTTGGAAGATCTGTGAAGTTGGCCTTAAAAGCCAGTCAACAGTCTAAAAAGAATTGGCTAATCAGTTGGTCCTTGAAGATCATTAGAACCTTCAACCAGTGAGTCCAGTCCTGAGTCCAGAGTTTTGGCACTTGCCTGCATTTTATAATAAAAATGCTGGTTGTGGCAGTAGTTGTGTGGCTGAGTGCCAACTGCAGAGGGAGAGGAGGCAGGTAACACATGATTGAATGATCACCTCCAGATTACTTATGTGCTTTGTTTGTGCTTTCATGGAGAATGCTGTGAGTCAGAGATAGACAGACCTAATTCAACCAACACAAACACCAGCACAACACAGTCACATTGAGCTTGAATGTGATGGTCACACTGAGCTTGAACTTGGGCATAGCTGTGAGCGGCTTAGATTTTTTCATTTGGATGTTCATTGGTGACACGCTTTCGAAAGGTGCATGCTGAAAAGCACTTGCGGCTGAATGAAGAGATCAAAAAATAAAAGAAGCACAAACCTATATCTGTCACAAAACGCTGCTGATGATGAGCAGAGGTGATGGAGCCGGTGTAAAGGAATCAGACCCAACGCGGAGTTAGACGGCGGACAGGGGTTTTATTAAACAAAGGAACATACAGCACACAGACGTAACACAAAGACGAAGACTGGCAAAGTAACGAAGACAGACGGCCACTATAAATAAGGAACATGATTACACACACACATTAGGAACAGGTGACAGGCATGAACACATTAGGGAAAGGCGTGGCTAGAACAAATACATGGCTAAATGAACAAAACCCCTGCTGAAGGCCCCCTAGTGGTCCATCGGGGGCACTTGCCCCCGTAACAATATCAGTGTCCCTCTTCTCTCTCTCTCATTCTCTCTCTCTCTCTCTTTCTCTCTCTTTTCCCCTCAAATCACTGCCACCTAGATGATTTATTTTTCATATATGGAACTTTGTTCAGTTTTGGTAGTTGAGTCACTGCACACTCAACCCTGTGCTATTTTAAGACAAGTCATCAAATTCTTTTGAAGCTTTCTTCAAATTCTTTCAGATAATATCCTGATTCTGATGAGCAATTATTTCAGGAAAACAGGTCACATAATTAACTTATGCCCACCTACAGAGAGCTGCGAGACAACACATCGACCACGTGAAGTGAATTATTGCAAGTCTACAAAGCGGCAAAATAATTAAATAATTCAAACTAACCATAGGATAGAGCAAACAGCAATACGTTACTGAGAAATTCAGTTTACAGGAACGCCATACAAACCTTATACAGGTAAATTCATTCATTTCAAATAAATGTTCTGAAATGTCAATTGAATTTAGCATATTCTAAGAAATGAGAGAATGCGTTGTTCACAGCTATTCACGTTGGTACAAATGAGGTTGCCCTGGAGCTGAATGAAAAGTTAAAAATGTACTTCAAACCCCATCAAATTCAATTTGGATATGGACATGTTAGAAAGGATCTATTCTGCTTCCCAGTAGGTGGCTCAGAATATGAGTTTATGAATAAATGGAAAACCTTTTAGACGATGACCAATGAACAAATATTTCAAATCTCAAAGCAGAAATATAGACTATTCAGTTTCACTGTTCAGTTGACATTCGTGCAAAAAGTTTAAGTATAGACAGTGATGCAGATATTAATTATGTTAATTATGGCATTAAGTCCCATTATTTAGATGAAACCCTTAAAAAAGGGCCTTGAATTTCTCTGTTTGAAAGCGAGGATTTTACTTCCAAGATGAACTAGATTTATATCATAGGTCAAGCCTGAGATTCTTGAATATTCACTTTCTGAACATTTTTATTCCTAATTTGCTCACCTGTGAATTCACAACCACCTACATATCTCCCCTATGATATGATTAATACCAACCTTGGTTCCTCTGAGAGATGGGAACATTTTGATAGCTGCTGGATCACATGGCAGCATGTGATTGGCTAGTGTCACTGTGATTGACAGAGAAGAGAAGTAAGGGGAGAGAGAGAGAGAGAGAGAGAGAGAGAGAGAGAGAGAGAGAGAGAGAGAGAGAGAGAGAGAGAAATGGGGGGATACTCCTCCCAAAGACCACAGCCAATTTTGCTGTCTTGACTGTTGGCCATGGATAGCTGTGACATCATCAGGCACCCTGTACATGTGTAGGTGTGTATTGTACCTCTTAGGTGTGACAAATCATTTGTGTCAATTGGAGCTTGTCTCTTTTAGGTGTGGAGCGAACTCTACTGATGTCACATGTGGGTGGACACCGTTTATCCAGTTTTTATAGCTCAGAAAAGAGAGAGAGTAGTAGACAAAAAGTGGACTACAACACATGATTTACTACATTTATCATGGTTGTGTGTCACACATACAAGAGGTAAAGAAGCAAGTGCAGGCAGGTTGGAATGGGTGGAGAAAGGTGTCAGGAGTTCTGTGTGATCAGAAAATATCAGCGAGAATCAAGGGGAAGGTGTACAGGACAGTGGTGAGACCGGCCATGCTGTATGGTTTAGAGACAGTGTCACTGAGGAAGAGACAGGAGTCAGAGCTCGAGGTAGCAGAGCTGAAGATGTTGAGGTTCTCTTTGGGAGTGACAAGATTGGACAGGATTAGGAACGAGTACATCAGAGGGACAGCTCATGTTGGACGTTTGGGGGACAAAGTTAGGGAGGCCAGATTAAGATGGTTTGGACATGTTCAGAGGAGGGAGAGTGAGTATATTGGTAGGAGAATGTTGGACATGGAGCTGCCAGGCAGGAGGCAAAGAGGAAGGCCAAAGAGGAGGTATATGGATGGAATTAATGAGGATATGAAGCTAGTGGGTGCAAGGGTTGAGGATGCAGAAGATAGGGATAGGTGGAGAGAGATGATTCGCTGTGGCGACCCCTGAAGGGAAAAGCCGAAAGAAGAAGAAGAAGTGTGTCACACATACAAAGAAAATAAATGGTCACCCATCACTTGCTAGCATGAACACACCTCAAGAGCATGCTGAACAGTTTTCACACTGCTTTCGGCTGGTTCTGCACACATCACATTCATATATTAACCGCATTTGTAAGTCAGAAATTCTGCACATGGCTGACTTAGATCCTAGCTGGTTATTTCAAAGCATTTTACCCCTGGTGAGTTGAAAGAAAAAGTAAGGTCACTGAATTTCACAGGAGTTACGTTTTGAGAAAGGTTAGTGCGAATAATCATGTTCTTTGCACTGTATTTAACTATTCATGAATTCATGCATGCAAACTACACGAGCTATGAGAAGTCCTTTTGAAGCCATGTTTAAATCCCAGTAAATCTATAGATAGAGTATTTTATTATAGCCTATTTATTATAGGGGAAATTTGGCTATACACCTGATCATCTCACCTTGGAATTACCTTGCTTTTCTGTGTTGGGTATGGAAGAAGAATGTTCAAATTCTGGCATACATTTCATCACATTATAGAGTTGCTGGTGAGATTTGTCCATAGGGCACTTCGCCTTCACAGATAATTCAGGCTCTTTAAAGAAGAATTCTCTAATGCAAAGTTGAATTGGCTCAGTTCTGAGAAAATGTCTTAGAAATCTTTGCTTTTTGAACAACAGAGTATTTTAAAATGAATAATTTCAAGCGGGGGACACGGTGGCTTAGTGGTTAGCACATTTGCCTCATACCTCCAGGGTTGGGGGTTCGATTCCCGCCTCCGCGGAGTGTGTGGAGTTTGCATGTTCTCCCCGTGCCTCGGGGGTTTCCTCCGGGTACTCCGGTTTCCTCCCCCAGTCCAAAGACATGCATGGTAGGTTGATTGGCATCTCTAAATTGTCCGTAGTGTGTGATTGCGTGAGTGAATGAGAGTATGTGTGTGCCCTGCGATGGGTTGGCACTCCGTCCAGGGTGTATCCTGTCTTGATGCCCAATGACGCCTGAGATAGGCACAGGCTCCCCGTGACCCGAGTGTAGTTCGGATAAGCGGCAGACAATGAATGAATAATTTCAAGAAAAACAGAACATGAAACAGAATTGTAAAAGCAGGATACTGTAAAGAAACTGAAAAGTTCATCTACTGACATGAGACTTATCTTTTTTTGTTTCTAAATCTCATTGTCATCGTTCTGCTTGCTTACATGGTAAAAATAACTTTTCGTAATAGATTAAAAGGAGTATTTTCAACCAAACATTGAATGAGATCCTTTCACTACTGAATGCGTAAGGTTTTAAATTGAGTGGTCCCGGTGTGAATATTCCTTCTGAGTAAAAAGGAAATCAGTTTTCTCGTAATATTTTTAAGGCAACTACTTCACATTCACAGAAAATTGGGTCTCGTATTGTGAAAGTTGTTGGAGGTGGCTTAAAGAGATCTGCTTTTATGCTCGGCTAAATACCTTAGACCAAATAATACAGTGGAACCTCGGTATATGAATGCCCTCCCTTACGAATTTTTGCCTTAAGAATTGAAATTTTGCAAGAAATTTGCCTTGGCATACGAAACATTTTCAGCATATGAACGATCCGAACCAAACACTGGCTAAGTTGTGCATACATCCGGAAGCCGTTCAAAACTTGTTTGCGTCAGTGGAAAGTCAAGCAAATTATTTTTTCAGTCAGTGAAAGCTGTTTTGAAAGACACACAGCCTTCAAAAGCTAGGTGATTTTTTGGCCGTTTTTTTGTTGACAGATCGGTGGCGTGGGCGGTCTGTTCTATTTTTAGCCCAAGCTTGGTGGCATGACTTCCTGTGAGGACCCTTGACATAGAATGCTTGGCTTGGGTCGGTTCTTTGTGAGTAGCCATACAGTTTACATACGCTTCATACTGGTAATATTGATAATATTTTTTGGGTGGCTGGAATGAATTATTTGTATTTACATTATTTCTTATAAGAAACTTGTTTCACAATGCAAATTTTCACCTTAAGAAGTCGCCTCCAGAACCAATTAAATGTGTATGCCGAAGTTCCACTGTACTTAAGATGTATAAAACAAGCAAGTGTCACGGGCCGGAAGACGGAGCAGGATGGATCAGACCCAAACGCGGGGATAGACAGCAGCCAGGGGTTTTATCGAAAATAATAATATACTTAGACAATAACGCTGCCACATAAAGACTTTACATTAAGACGAGGACTAGCCCCGAACACAGGCAGAGAGCCACTATAAATAAGGAACATAATTACTAGACACATGAGGAACAGGTGAACAAAGGCGGAAACACATTAGGGATTAGGCGGGGCTAAAACAAACACATGGCATAAATAAACAAACACACAACCCCTTCTGAAAGCCCCCTAGTGGTCCTACGGGGAACCTTGCCCACCGTAACAGCAAGTTTCTAAGGAGGTATTAGTGTCTTTATCTAGCCCTTTAAAAACACCACTAGGTGATGAATAAAGGTGTGAGGCAAACACTGTAATTATAAGCCAAATTTAGCAAGACACCTAAAGGCAAGACACTCAGACAATGAAAGCATGTAGTGTGACTTTTCACAGTAACTAGTAAATAGAGATGGTTATCTGAATAGAATCTAAGAAGCAGGCACTGCAATATATTTGGGAATTAATATAAACCCAGGCAGTACTCTTGCTAAGCCTGAAAACATTCTCCCTATTTAGGGAAACTAACACTAGAGACTTATCTTATCCTCTAAAAGACCTTTCTGGTTCAGATTGAACATACTCTAGAATGTAGAATCTAAGGAAGTCTTGTAATCCTGTTAAAATTAGATCAGTGTGATTCTGCACAGCTGGACCCAGAATTTGTTTTTAAAAATTCAACTTCTCATAAGGATGAAAATATCTGATACAAATCTCCTGTGAAAAAAACAAGCTATTTATTTTGTATAAAATCACTCCATTTTCCCCTTTGAAGGAATACAGTGTATTGAGAGTTTAATTGCTTTTATTATTTTATTTAACCCTGATATAGTTCAAAGCAGAGCCTCTATTCTTGTATGTTTTGCTTAAGCTAATACAAAATGAGTATAATTACTTCTATCAATGTACTTGAATATATCTGTAGCAAATATACGTCACACAATGACAATTTTCTGATAATATTGAAACCCTGAACAATTTTGATACCCATTTATAAATTAGAATTATACATTCCTCTTTAGAACTACTACACTTCAAATCACTACAAGGCTGCTATATGGGGTTCAAGGCTTATAGGTAATTTAACACGAAACAGCTAAAGCATGATACCTAGCATGACACAAAAGTAAAATTAGATCTGTTTGATCTTTTCCACAAATGAGATGTTGCAAGTGGCTCAGACTGTATTGTTCAGCGCTGCTAATCAAGCAATAAGGAGGTGTATAACAACATACAGGTATTCCAGGAAATGGAATCTGAAAGGCTAATTATCGTGGTATGAACTCATAAACCTGTATCAACAATCCATCTAGATAAATGGTACAATTTCAACATGCCTTACAGATGATTAACAGCATGCACATGCAATTATAGCGCTTGTTAACCCTGTGGAAAATAATCTAGATTCTAGTATGGGAGTATCCAGGGATACAAGGAGGAGAGGATTTAGTCTAGAAGACATGGCATTCTGTGGATGCCACTTTTGCTCATGGCACTGAATACAATTTATCAGGTTCTGCTTTTGAAAATCACAGCTTCTTTTAGCTTTGATCAACGGGTACTCTCTTTGATTTTATTTAATCATTAATTGTGGTTTTGTGCTGCAGGTTATGAGAAACAATCACAGTTTCTCAGATGTTAATGGACATCCCATTTCTTTTGTTGGTGTTGACATTGCTAGCCATATCTCCTATTTAGTTGTAGCAACGTAGCTGATCGTTTAAGACAATAAGCTCCTTGGTTGGCTATAAATAAACACGTGCTGTTAATGTAACTCGTTAATCGCATACTCTAAACATGACTATTTATTACCATTCTATTGAACGCATAGTATCATTTAACGGAATTCAGAAATAAACAACTAAAAATATCAGAACTTGGTAAGATTCAATGGTCTTACTGGTGTCAAACCAGTTTAAGGAAGAAAGGAAGATATGTCCAACATAACAAAGAATACAAATAAGCAATTGATTGTAGCACATATTATACTTTTAACTACAATGCATTTCTGCAGCATGGACCTTACATTTTAACCATGGTTACATTCTTACTTAAACCATTATGTAAAAACTTTGTGTGTGGGGGTTTTTTTTTCTAGATTTAGACATAGTCATGTAGATAATATCAAGAAAATTACCATATTTACTTGAGGTACTGTGGTCAAATATAAGCAAATAATTTCCTCAGTGGACAACACACACCACTTAATCAATAATAATAGTGAATCAGCTTCAGGCTTTAGAGATCTGGCAGGCAAAACAGTAGACATAGCAGGGATCCCTTAAGACTGTGAGTGAAAACCAGTCCAAACAGACTGAGTATATCCCAAATGTGTACTGTTCGAAATTGGACTTTTGTAATTCCATCAAACAAGCAACAGCTGTTGATCAAATTGTAAAGAACACATTGTTCAGAAACATTGTGTACAGACACTCTTGGTTATAAATGCTTGACATGATGTTCATGATTGTAATTGGGGTGATAACTGGTAATTTAGCATGATGGGTTTGTAGTGGTATTATGTTATGTCATTTTAGCCTGGTGCATAACTATTATCATTCATTCCAAGTAGATAAAAATGCTTTCCTTGTAACATTATCTCAGGATGCTTTTAAAGTAGGTGTTGTGTAGAAGGAAATGCACTATTCTGAAAAATAATAGCTGAGAAGTAGATGGTAAACCACCAGATACAGACTGTGTGTGTAGCCCAGAGTTGTCATTTCTTTACCAACTTGTTGGGATCCCATCAATGTTGGGATAAATCATCCCAGCAATATAGAGTCAATATGGTACCCCAACATCACTGGTTAAAACATCCCACTTGTTGTCTTTGGCTAGACTTGAAGACATGAATGCTGAAAAAAAGAATGCTGTTTTTATTTTTTTGTATTACTGCCCAAACCGAACACAGGGTCCAATATTGACTGACTGAACATCTTGATTTAATAGACACACACACATCCCTTGGTATTCATTCTACCCAAGGTATACCATTCCATTGTCTGTACCGCTTATCCGATCTATCATCGGGTCACGGGCAGCCTGTGCCTATCTCGGGCGTCATCGGGCATCAAGGCAGGATACACCCTGGACAGAGTGCCAACCCATCACACACACTACGGGCAATTTAGAGACTCCAGTCAGCCTAGAAGCATGTCTTTGGACTGTGGGAGGAAACCCACCAAGCATGGGGAGATCATGCAAACTCCACACACACAGTGAGTGGGACGAGACACGAACCCAGGATGCTGAAGGTGTGAGGCGAATGTGCTAACCACTAAGCCACCGTGCCGCCCTCCAAGGTATACCTTGAGTATTTATCTCCCTCCCAGTATGCCAGAGCCCAATAGAAGCTTGGTGAAACATCCTGAGTATCCCAATGATCCTGTAAAATTACTTGCTGGTTTATAGCACTGGTTCGCGTTAGAATTGAAGTCACGCTACATTTACATTTCTGGCATTTAGCAGACGCCCTTATCCAGAGCGACTTACATTTTCATCTCATTTTTTATACAACTGAGCATTTTTGGGGTTAAGGGCCTTGCTCAGGGGCCCAGTAGTTGCAGCTTGGTGGACCTGGGATTCAAACACACAACCTTCCGATCAGTAGTCCAATGCCTTAACCACTAAGCTACCACATCCCCCACGCTAGATGCACTGTATTCCTCATAGCTTAGACAGCTTAAAATACTTTCTGTTCATTTTGCAAATTTTACATTTGACCACTGTCATAGCCCAGAACTGGACAAAGAACTGAGGATTGAAGTGGCAACACTTATCAGCAAGTGTGATTGTGAACTGACTGAGTTATTAATTTAACACTGTAAATGTTGGTAATTAATCACAGGGTATTTTACTTTACTCTGGTATTATGTAAAAACCTGGACTAGCCAACTTTGATGAAATTATAACACTGTTCTGGTATAGCACAGTCAACTGTACAAATATTCTTTCCACACAAAGGAAATCCGATCAAAATGTATTTTTTAAAGTAATGTTGTCTTTTCAACCCAAATTAGACCTCTGAAAGGACATAGTGAGGTACTGAAACTTCACCACTCATTTGAACTGGCCTCCGATTTTCATTAACCTGGACTGAACCATCACCTCTAATGGGCGCCGAACAATTTATCCAGTTTTTTAGACATCATTGTTGCTTTATTATATTACACGATGCACTGACGCGATGATTGTATTTCGCAATATTCCAATAATCAGCACTTCTTCGACATTTGGATGCTTTTGTCACAGTTACTACCCCCCCATACCATCGCTCAATGGAACGGTCCGTCTCCACGAAACGCATTTTTAAGCGCCAAATACAGCGCCCGTGACAGTCAGTCACAGCACCTGTTGTGAGGAAGGTGGCGGCGCTCGCAAATATTTCTCATCCATCGTGTCTAACAAATCCGAGGTATTTTCCCTGATTATGATCATTTCTCTGTGCGAAAGGGGTTATATTTAACTACGATCAATTAAATAAATCACAACACATTCGTAAAGTCAGAAAAGTTCCGATATATTGTGTGAGAAATTAAATTAGCATGTGGCTAACGTCTCTCTCTCTCACTCACTCACACACACACACACACACACACACACACAGTCTCCCTCTCTAGAGTAATATTAGAAAACTAAACTAACCAAGTTACTGTTTTATCATATTTATATATAAAAATGAGGCTCTGCCCCAAAATCTCCTAACGAAATAATAAATAATCACCTCAGTTATTTCATTATACTTCAATTTGTGTTAATAATAATGGAGAGCATGATTCATATGATTTAATTTGTGGTAAATTTCTCAGAAGGATTTCTCAGATACACATATATATATATATATATATATATATATATATATATATATATATATATATATATATATTACCTTAATAGTTAATTAGTTGAATCTCAGCATAATAATTGTAAAATAAAAAAAATTGCAAAATAATTGTAAATGTTCCCTCAGATTTTTCTGCTTACCTTTAGTTAAAGCAAAAAAATGTCAAACTTTCCAGAGTTGTAGTGTCCTTTGTTTAGTCTTGTTTTAAAGCTGACATCTGGGAAATAAGTCATGGTTTTTTTGTTTTGTTTGTTTTTTTAGTCCTTGTAGCTCACTAGATCTCAATCAGTCTACCCTCACTGGCTGCTTGAGGTGGATTTCATCTTCCTCTATGGGTCTAAATGGCTGTGACTACGCACAATTCCTCAGGTCAGTCTTTACCCCCCCCCCTCCTCTTTTCTCTCTCTCTCTCCCTCTCTCTCTCTCTCTCTCTCTCTCTCTCTCTCTCCCCTTTCTTATTCTTTGCCTCCGTTTCTCTTGCTACCTGCTCCCTCTCTCTCTTTCACTCTCTCTCTCCCCCTCTCATCTTTCTCTCTCTCTCTCTCTCTCTCTCCTCTTTTTCTCTCTCTCTCTCTCTCCCTCTCTCTCTCTCTCTCTCTCTCTCTCTCTCTCTCCACCAGTTGTCTTTCTGCCTCCGTTTCTCTTGCTACCTGCTCCCTCTCTCTCTTTCTCTCTCTCTCTCGCTCTCACTCTCTCTCCCTCCCTCTCTCTATCTCTCTCTCTCCCTCTCTCTCTCTCTCTCTCCACCAGTTGTCTTTCTGCCTCCGTTTCTCTCGCTTCTTTCTCTCGCTCGCTCTCCCTCCTCTCCTCGTCGTCTCCCTCACACACTCTATATATACACACACACACATACAGCAGCACACTAACTTGCCGGAATACAAACACACACATGCACAGTCTCACTTCAACACCTTTGAACAAAATGTCCATCATAATAATAATAATAATAATAATAATAATACATCAAGGCTTAACCACACCCCTGAGCCACCATTAACGACATGCAGATGAATTTTTTAACATGTATGTAATCTTCACTGGCCACCAGGATTTATTTTTACTAAAAACTGTTTATCATTTAGTTTTGTTTAAACGTTTTTCTTCAGTATCTGCTTATCTTCAGGTAATTTATCTTGGGCAGGGTGATGTTGGAGCTGGAGAGTATTCTGGGAAAACTTTTACACAAAGTGGGTACTCATCCTAGATGAGATCAACTGACCATGTTTTTGGAGGTGGTGGAAAGCCTGGTGGAGAAGAATATGAAGGAAACCTACATGGGCTTGGAGAGGACACAGCGTGAGCCTCATGACCATACCAGTCTCCGACATCACCCCAAATCTAATTTGACTGCCTGCTGATAGTGGTTCAGTGGCTTTAACACTTGTTAGTTCTTTAAAGAGAGTGAGCCAGCAGCGCTTTTGATCTTTATGCCGAGTTCACACTGCACGATTTTCAAAGCAGTCGGATCACCGTTGTTTTCACACTGCACGACTATCTGTGAGAGCATTCAGTCGCTGCTGTGTTGACCCTGCACAATGGATTGGCGACAGGTTTCGCACTGCATGACTTCACAATAGGAAGAACCGCTGACAACACTGTCTGGTCCGCAAACTGTGTTTAACAAACAAACGCACCTGAGAAGTGATAAAGATATAACGCAAGATCATACATGAGATCAGAGTTCTCGCGCAAGACTGGAAATGGAACCGTGCAAAAAGTTCGCCATCCAAATGGTCAGTGCGGGGAACGAGGATTGTGCGTTCTGCATGATTGAACAAATGAATAATTTTGCAATGTGCTGCTGCTGATGCGGCTGGTCAAGCTAAAGCGTCTGCTTTATTTCTGTTTGATAATTGTAAAGCTTATTTATTCTGATATAACTTTATTTGACATTTTTTTCCTGATTAAAAACCTATAAACCCTATTAAACTATAACATTGTGCTCCAACCGAAGTCGTGCATGCTGATATTGTGGTCTATAACTCCTCCCCGAACTTTCCTCTTGCTCTCTCATTGGCTGTAGGTCATCGCCAAGGTATTTTTTCATTCAGAACTCCTTTCGTCTTTGGTAATTCACACTGCACGATTGTCACTCGCGTGCACGAGCTCCGATTTGCCTTCAATTTTGGGCATTTGTCTGTGATTTCGCAAAGTCTGTCGGTGACTGAAAATCAGGGCTACAATAGTGCATTGTGAGCTTGGCATTAGTCTGTCCAGCTCTCTTACCTCCTCATCTCTCTACTTAAACAGATCAGCTTTCAGAGCTTTGCCTTTCACGCCTTTCCATCAACTCCAACATCTCTTGATCACCAACTCTCCCTGTACTGTGTTTCCTCAGCTTGTAACTCAGCTTTGTATAACAGCATTGGCTTTTGAACATTGTGTCCAGCGTTTGCAGGAAGTGTTTTTTTTTTTTTTTTTTTTTTTACTAATTTCATGCATGATTTGAAGATTATTGGAAATTAGTGAATGGGAAAAGATTGAGCTTCTTTAGTTTTTGGTTATCAATCAAGTTTATTTCACTATGTGCTGTCAGCGCCACAGACAAACTCATTAATATTCCAGTTAAAACATTTAATGTGATTTAGGGTGGAGTTTAACGTTAATCCTTTAACTCCTAATAGAAAAATTAAGATTAGGGCTTTAAAATAACGGACAATATTCCTCATTTTACTATCATACAAGGTTAGGCAATTTTATTTCCTAACGAGAATAACTATCCCATTCTACAACCCCAAAATGGCACGTCTGGAATTATTTCCTCTTTTTCATTTGCAGGGGAAAACCTATTCCTCACTTATTTGAACAGTAAATCAGTTTTGATAGCTGAGCAAACGGAAGTAATTCCAATATCTCACAGACAAAAAAAATCTTCATGAATTGCAATAGAGCATACACACACACACACACAAAAATCAGTTCAGCAAGTGCCCTCTTACCTTCATGCCTTCAAAAGACACAGCCTTTCGTTTAATTTCCTCTTTTCTTCTTGACCTAATTTAAAATTCAGTTCACACCATCTCGTGCAGTTTCATACCTCATGATTCAACTAGGGTTGCACAAAAAGATTAAAATAAAATCAGTTAGATCTTGATTTTCTCAAATTCAATTTGAATATAGAACAGCATCACGTTTTCACTTGTAAAAGAGAGAGCAAAAATATTTCTCCTTACATAAAGTGGCGTTTGAACATAGATGTTGTACCACATGACCGCTCTCACCTGTAAAGCATGATGGGTCTACAAAACATCAATGTATGAAACCTCTGAATGGATTTTCAATGTCTGGTTGTAGTGTGAAACCCACACACATAAATTCCTTTTAAGTTTCCTTGGAAAACTTGGAAAATTTCCGAGATGAAGTTCCCATGGAAATTTACCGGAAATTTTCCACCCCTTTGCAACCCTAGATATAATAAAACTATTGTTACCAGAAATATGATCAGGAAACTTTCTTATTTACACAGAAAGTTGGGTTTGTAACAAACTATAAGCCAGCACTAACACAAAGTGGAAATAATACGGAATAGTACGCCATTGTCTGACATGACAGAAGCATCTGGTGTTCAAGTAAGGTAGCTGTTTTTACAGTGACTGTGAGTTGTACTTCTACTTGTTTTTGCATCGATTGCTGTGTGTGAATTGAATACTTCAGCAGTTCATTTGTAAGGTAATTTGTTTGTTTATTATTGATTGTGGCCAGTCCTCTATGACCTTTTGTGACCAATTAGACCGCTCAGAAGATTTTGTAGGTGCTTGAGGTAAATTGCAGCCTGGAAATCTCAGCAACAAGGCTTCATGCCCAGGCTCACAGAGTTAAAGCCTACATGTTTTCACCCTCTGTGCGACACTTGCACTGTTGAGTGAATATCAAGTTGGGGCCAATCAGGACCTCTTGTGGCCAAAAATGGGACTGTCACATTATTACCTGTATTGATGGAGACTAGGTGTGTTTACCATTTAAAACATTGCTGTTAGGGATTCTAGTCATAAACACACTTTTTAATGTGCTAAAAGCTGTTTGTGCTAAATAACATATTCATTGTTGTAATTTAAATGCATAATTGGGATCACCGGAGCTACTGCTCTTTAATCTGAGGCAAAACTTTAAAAAAAAAATCATTTTAAAATCAGAAACATATAACTTACTACTGACTCCTTATTCTTGTCACCATGGAAGTGTGATATTTTATAATCGTGCCTGTGTGTGCGTGCCCCTGTAAGTATTGGACAAGCCAAATCACAGACCACGTGGTCACTTGGCTTCCAATATAAGACGATTTAATGGGAGTCTGCTGCTAACTGTTGCTCAGATTGTTTGATAAAAGAAACTTTCACATTGATAATCAAAAAATAAGCTTTCGGTTGCTCCCCGTTCAGGGTCGCCACAGCGGACCAACTGGTCCGCACAACAACTTGGCAAATGTTTTACGCCAGATGCCCTTCCTGACGCAACCCTCCCATTTTTCCAGGCTTGGGACCGGCACTGCATCCAGTGGCTGGGGATCGAACCGGGGCCTTCCACATGATAGGCGAGAAACCTACCACTGAGCCACCAATGCCCATTGATAATCAAAAAATAAAAAGAGAAAATCAGACATGGGGAATTAGCATTTATTTAATTAAATTGTTTTATTAGAAAACAAGAGGCCAAGCTTGTCCGGAGGTGAGTGCTACATCAGACCTGATCTAGGCTACATGCTAAGCACTGTCAACGTTTGCGCATGAGCTGTTGCTCATTCTTTTTTAGCCATAACATTAAAGCCGCGCTAGGTAAAGTGTGAATACCATTGATTTCCTCGTCTCAATGGCACTTTTCACGTTGTGATATTAGACAGCAAGTGAACAGTCAGTTCTCAAAGTTGATGTGTTGGAAGCAGTGTGTGGCTAGACAACTGTGGTGGAGCATCTCCAAAACAATGGAGCATTTGTAGGAGAAACGTGTTGGACAAACAAATCCGATCCATGGAGGTCCTTCCTCGCAACTTATAGGATCTGCTGCTAACATCTTGGCAGATATGACAGCACACCTTCAGAGGTCTTGTGGAGTCCATGCCTCAAAGGGTCAGAGCTGTTTTGGCAGCAAAATTAGGGACCTACACAATATTAAGCAGGTGGTTATGGCTGATAGATGATTGGTAGGTTTCTGTGTATTCTCATCTATTTTTAAACTTAATTTCATATTTTTGTCTTTTTCATAATCACTTACAGCATGCTTACTCTCAATTGAATTGAAAAATTGCAGTTTGTAAGGCATCATTTTGTCTCCTGTTTCTTAAGGCTTTGAAAGCTTTTGATATCGAAAAGAATTTTATGATATTACACATTTTAACTTGTCATCAAACAACTTCATAAGGTACATTGTTTTACAATACTGTAGTAGTACTATAGTACTACTACAGTATTGTATAATAGTATTATAGCCCATGGCAAAGGAAAAAAAACATGAAATTTATTTACTGCCAGCAGATCCATATGAATCCGAACTAGACAATGTCAGTGGCTCAGATGATGACCAAGATATTACCTGCCATGGAAAGGAAAAAGAAAAAAGATTTCTTTTTAGAGAATTCACTGCTGAAGATGATGAGGAAAGACATAATTCTTTGAAGCTTTTGAAGTTGCCATTTCAATTTCTTTCACCAGATCAGTATTTTATGATCTTCACAGATTAGATGGTCTCACATTGTGGAGCAGACGACTCTTTATTCATGATAATAATTTTGCATGAGCAGTTTCTCTCAGTTCTAATTTTCATGTGAGTTTTTGCATATGGATCTATTTTAGTGATGACTCCCATAGAAAGAGCCTCATTTTCCACAAGACCAGGCCTCTCTAACATGTTACAGGAACAGTGTAGTAGAGAATCCTCAAACTCCTTTGTCCTGAAGACTTTCCATTTTGTGGGAAAAATTACAGCTTTACCCTGGCTGTTATAAAGTGCTGATATTCGTGGCTCCTTTCATGAATGTTAAATAAATATTTTCACCATATCAATGATTGTTACATTTATTGTTAATACATTTATTAATTATTTGTAAATCAATCATATAAATTACAGCTGGAATCCTTCTCAGAGCTGCATACAATAATCCATACCTTAATATTTTGAAATTTAACAGTGCTGAAGTATAATGTATTTTGTTTTGGGGTTTTTTGCCTTACATCGCTGGGGTTGGGGGTTCAATTTCTGTGATGCAAATGAAAAAGATTCATCATAATAATTAGGTTTTGTGCTTGTTTCATTGGGTATCTGTTTTAATGTATATATGCTATCCTTTCTTAGTTTAGTTTAACATATACATAGGAAAGCACTCTGAGTGGAGGGAAAGGGGTGGGAATTCTAGGTAGTTGTGTGTGTTGGACCTGCACAATTCTTTCCACATTCATCTGTCAATTTGGCTTACTTCCTGTTTTATTGGAGACAAAAAGACTGCTGTTTTGGCATATTTTTGAATAATAACTTGTTCTCTTAATTTATTGAAAAAAAAAAAAGTCTCACCAGGGTCTCAATCTTGCTTTCAGATCAGACTTAACCTAGATGGCTTCAAGCAGTTCACCATAGCTCTTTTCATTCCTGTATTCCTACTCTGTCACTTTTAAAGGTTGCTTGCCTAGTGAGACAGAACAGCATGATGTGCGGTATGTAATCTGGTGCAATTTTGTTCACGGTGACAAGAATGAGTTCCCTATGGGCTTTTGGTCCCAGAGCTTCAGCCAGACAGCCGAAAATATTTTCAGGAAAATTAACTGAGATCTAGTTCTTCCTCTTCAAAAAATAAAAAATAAATAAGTAGAAAGCTGTGAAACATCTTTTTATTATTATATTATATATTTATATTGGAGGCATTGGTGGCTCAGTGGTAGGTTTCTCGCCTATCATGCGGAAGGCCCGGGTTCGAGTCCCAGCCAATGTCTCAACCCCAGCCACTGGATGCAGTGCCGGTCCCAAGCCCGGAAAAAATGGGAGGGTTGCGGCAGGAAGGGCATCCGGCGTAAAACCTGTGCCAAGTTGTTGTGCGGACCAGTCGGTCCGCTGTGGTGACCCCGAACAGGGAGCAGCCGAAAGCAACTTCTTATTATATATTTATATTGATTTGTCTCACCACACATAGTCTAGTCATCAAATATCGATAAATCAAATTTAGAAAACATCCCAGTGCAGGTCATTTAATCACGAACAGAGTCGACCTTAATAAATGATGTGTTGAAAATGTGGCATTTAGTTATCATGGTCATCTGGTGGTCATCCTGTTTTACCATCAGCCTCTTCCTTTTTTTGTGATCTACCCAGTAAATGTAATTTTAGCCTCGATCATCCTTTTGCCCTTTCATAATGTTTATCACAAACACTGTTCTACCAAAAGGACTCAAAGTTCCCATTTTTGTGTTGAACAAGGTAAATCACCAGAACAGCACAAGGTGGCTTTTAACTGCTGTCAGCAAAGTGATGGACGAGTACTGTTATTACTTTTCCTTAGCACCACATCCGATTACTGTCCTGTGTCAGGAAATAAAAATGTCTTGCCTTGTCTTGGTTACCCTCTGCAGCTGCTTACTTCATTCCTGGATAAGCCGTTTTTAGCTTATTAGCTCTTCTTGGTTTGGCAGTGTTTTTCATTTCATTTCACTGGCCTCATATAAAATATATCCACAGGCATTGTTTGACTTGCAGGCATGAATAAAGCTGAAATTGGTCTTCTTCTTCTTCTTTCGGCTTTTCCCTTCAGGGGTCGCCACAGCTAATCATCTCTCTCCACCTATCCCTATCTTCTGCATCCTCAACACTTGCACCCACTAGCTTCATATCCTCATTAATTCCATCCATATACCTCCTCTTTGGCCTTCCTCTTTGCCTCCTGCCTGGCAGCTCCATGTCCAACATTCTCCTACCAATATACTCACTTTCCCTCCTCTGAACATGTCCAAACCATCTTAATTTGGCCTCCCTAACTTTGTCCCCCAAACGTCCAACATGAGCTGTCCCTCTGATGTACTCGTTCCTAATCCTGTCCAATCTTGTCACTCCCAAAGAGAACCTCAACATCTTCAGCTCTGCTACCTCTAGCTCTGACTCCTGTCTCTTCCTCAGTGACACTGTCTCTAAACCATACAGCATGGCCGCTCTCACCACTGTCCTGTACACCTTCCCCTTGATTCTCGCTGATATTTTCCTATCACACAGAACTCCCGACACCTTTCTCCACCCATTCCAACCTGCCTGCACTCGCTTCTTTACCTCTTTCCCACACTCTCCATTACTCTGGACTGTTGACCCCAAGTACTTAAACTCCTGTACCTTCTTCACCTCTTCACCCAGTAACCTTACTGTTCCACTTCCCTCCCTTTCATTCACACACATGTACTCAGTCTTACTACGACTGACTTTCATTCCTCTTCTCTCCAGCGCAAACCTCCACCTCTCCAGGTTTTCCTCCACCTGCTCCCTGCTCTCACTACAGATCACAATGTCATCTGCAAACATCATTGTCCAAGGAGACTCCTGTCTGACCTCCTCTGACAACTGGTCCATCACTATAGCAAACAGGAAGGGGCTCAGAGCCGATCCCTGATGCAGTCCCACCTCCACTTTGAACTCCTCTGTCTGACCTACAGCACACCTCACCACTGTCCTGCTCCTCTCATACATGTCCTGCACCACTCTGACATACTTCTCTGCTACTTGTGACTTCCTCATACAGTACCACAGCTCTTCTCTTGGCACCCTGTCATACGCTTTCTCCAAGTCTACAAACACACAGTGCAACTCCCTCTGACCATCCCTATACTTCTCCATCAAAATTCTCAGAGCAAAAATTGCATCTGTTGTGCTCTTTCTGGGCATGAAGCCATACTGCTGCTCACAAATTTCCACTACCTTCCTTAACCTAGCTTCCACTATTCTTTCCCATAGCTTCATTGTATGGCTCATCAACTTTATCCCCCTATAGTTGCTGCAACTCTGCACGTCACCCTTATTCTTAAAAATCGGCACTAACACACTTCTTCTCCATTCCTCAGGCATCCTCTCACTCTCTAAAACCCTGTTGAACAAACTAGTTAAAAATTCCACTGCTGCCTCTCCCAGACACTTCCAGACCTCCACCGGGATGTCGTCAGGACCAACTGCCTTTCCACTTTTCATCCTCTTCAAAGCCTTCCTGACTTCATCCTTTCTAATCTTATCTACTTTCTGTTCCACAGAGTTCACTCCTTATACTCTTTTTTCCCTCTCATTTTCCTCATTCATCAGCTCCTCAAAGTACTCCTTCCATCTCCTCTGTACACTCTCCTCACTTGTGAGCACCCTTCCATCTCTATCCTTAATAACTCTAACTTGCTGCACATCCTTCCCATCTCGATCTCTCTGCCTAGCTAACCTGTACAAGTCCTTCTGTCCTTCTCTAGTGTCTAACCTAGTGTACAACTCGTCATATGCCTTCTGCTTGGCCTTAGACACCTCCCTCTTCACTCTACGCTGTAACTCCTTGTATTCCTGTCTATTCTCTTCAGTCCTGTCCATGTCCCACTTCTTCTTGGCTAACCTCTTCCTCTGGATACTATCCTGAACTTCCTCATTCCACCACCAAGTCTCCTTATCTTCTTTCCTCCTTCCAGATGACACACCCAGCACCTTTCTCCCTGTCTCCCTGATCACTTCTGCTGTAGTTTCCCAGTCATCTGGCAGCACTACCTGACCACCCAGAGCCTGCCTCAACTTCTGTCTAAATTCCTCACAACATTCTTCCTTTTTCAGCTTCCACCACTTGGTTTTCTTCTCTATCTCTGACCTCTTCTTCTTACAGACCATCAAAGTCATCCTACACACCACCATCCTATGCTGTCTGGCTACACTCTCTCCCACTACCACTTTACAGTCACTAATCTCTTTCAGATTGCCTCTTCTACATAGGATGTAGTCTACCTGTGTTCTCCTACCTCCACTCATGTAAGTCACTCTATGCTCCTCCCTCTTCTGAAAATAAGTGTTAACCACAGCCATGTCCATCCTCTTAGCAAAGTCCACTACCATCTGTCCTTCTAGGTTCCTTTCCTTAACTCCAAACTTGCCCATCACCTCCTCATCACCTGTGTTCCCCTCACCAACATGTCCATTAAAATCCGCTCCTATCACCACTCTCTCACCCGTGGGAATACTCTCCATCACCTCATCTAATTCACTCCAGAATCTCTCTTTCTCCTCTAACTCACAACCTACCTGTGGGGCATAACCACTAACAACATTCAACATCACCCCTTCAATCTCTAACTTCAGACTCATCACCCTGTCTGACACTCTCTTCACCTCCAGAACATTCCTCACAAACTCCTCCTTCAGGACCACACCTACCCCATTTCTCTTACTATCCACACCATAATAAAACAGCTTGAATCCTGCTCCTATACTACGAGCCTTGCTACCCTTCCACCTGGTCTCCTGTATACACAGAATATCCACCTTCCTTCTCTCCATCATATCAGCCAGCTCTCTACCTTTCCCTGTCATAGTACCAACATTCAGAGTTCCTATTCTCAGTCCTACACTCTTACCTTTCCTCTTCTCTCTCTGTCTGTGCACTCTCCTCCCTCCTCTACTTCTTCCACCAACAGTAGCCCAATTTCCACCGGCGCCCTGTAGGTCAACGGCGCCGATGGTGGTCATTGTTAACCCGGGCCTCGACCGATCCGGTATGAAATTCGTACTGACGATTCGCATGGTTAAATTTGGCAATGTTTTACACCGGATGCCCTTCCTGACGCAACCCTCTCTATTTATCCGGGCTTGGGACCGGCACAGAAGTCACTGGACTGTGACCCCCATGGCTAGATTAATAAAGCTGAAATTGGTAAGAAACAAATAACACTTTGGGGTGGCTTTCATAGGGAAAATGAATAAAGATGGTGTGATCCATTGCCACCCCTAAGTTGACTAGTTTTCTATTACAGCATATCTCAAAATGTTTTATCATTCTTATTCCTCAAGTGTGCCAATGGTTACCTATTTATTTATTAAAGAACAACATACTTAGTATAGCCATTTAGTTACATTCATGTTGTAGAAATTGAAGGAAGATGGTAATTTGAGAAATTGAAGGAACCCTCACTTTTTCTTAAAGTCAGTTAGACAAAGGATGCAGCTTGTGCCTATCACAATCTGTAGTAACTTTCTGTCTTTAAGACTTTAGACCAGAATTTGCTCTTCATTTGGTACATTATTCTGTAATTAAATACAGTGATAACATTAAAACCACTGACAAGAATAACATTGGTTTTCTTCTTCCAATGGGTGGGATATAGCAACGAAAATGAGCAAGCATAAGGATATGAGTGACTTTAAGAGTCAGATTGTAGCGTATAGATGACTGGGTCAGAGCTTCTACAAAACAGCAGGTGGGTTGTTCCTGGTATGCAGTGGTTACCCAGTGTGAACCACCAAACAACCGGTGAACTGGCAACAGGGTCCATGGTACTCATTGCTGTGCATGAGGAGCAAAGGCTAGACCAGGGGTCAGCAACCTTAAACACTCCAAGTGCCATTTGGACCCGTTTCCCACAGAAAAGAAAACACTGGGAGCCACAAAACCCTTTTGACATCTAAAATGAAGATAACACTGCATATATCATTTATTTACCTTTATGCTATGTGAAAAAAAAACTATAGTGTGTTGTATTTATGAAATCAATGAACTGCTACAGAGAAAACTATTTTATTTCTGCATGCAACAAAAACATTTCGAACTTAGAAAAAGTGGTTTGAAGGTTAACCTTGGTTTGAAGGTTACTTTCAAATAAAATACTCAATGTCTATTTCAGTCCTCCTCGTATTTATGAAATAAAAAGCCGAACTTAAATTATCCACCTGCAGCAAACCAAAAATGCTGTCTGCTTCTGTGTGCCGTCATCCTTTTATCGTGTGTACTGGAGCATGCAGTCAGCTGTCAACCTGACTAAAAAAAAGAACTGTTTCACTGAACAATGTAAAATATATTTCTGGATCCTGGACTTCCTGACTGGGAGACCGGTTCGGGAACAGCACCTCCAGCGCCACCACACTGAACACAGGAGCTCCTCAGGGCTGTGTACTCAGTCCACTGCTGTTCACCCACCCTGCTGATTCACGACTGTGCAGCAATGCACAGGTCCAACCACATCATTAAGTTCGCCGATGACACGACTGTGGTGGGTCACATCAGCAAGAACGACAAGTCAGCATACAGAGAGGAGGTGCAGAGGCTAACAGCCTGGTGTAAAGCCAACAACCTGTCTCTGAACGTGGAGAAAACGAAAGAGATGGTTGTTGACTTTAGGAGAGCACAGAGTGACCATTCTCCACTGAACATCAACGGGTCCAACGTGGAGCTCGTCAAGAGCACAATTCCTCGGTGTTCACCTTGGATAGTGAGAACAGCTGAGAAGATCATCGGAGTCTCTCTTCCTTCTATTACGGACATTTAGTCCACATGCTGCATCCGCAAAGCCAACAGCATTGTGGATGACCCCACAATGCTGTCCACCTCTGAATGGCTGAAGAAAAACAAAATGAAGACTTTGGAGTGGTCTAGTCAAAGTCCTGACCTCAATCCGATTGAGATGCTGTGGCATGACCTTAAAAAGGTGGTTCATGCTCGAAAACCCTCCAATGTGGCTGCATTACAACAATTCTGCAAAGATGAGTATGCCAAAATTCCTCCACAGCGCTGTAACAGACTCATTGCAAGTTATGGAAAACACTTGATTGCAGTTGTTGCTGCTAAGGGTGGACCAACCAGTTATTAGGCTTAGGGGGCAAACACTTTTTCACAGAGGGCCATGTAGTTTTGGATTTTGTTTTCCCTTAATAATAAAAACCTTCATTTAAAAACTGCATGATGTGTTTACTTGTGTTATCTTTGACTAATATTTAAATATGTTTGATTATCTGAAACATTAAAGTGTGACAAACATGCAAAAAAGAAATCAGGAAGGGGGCCAACACTTTTTCACACCACTGTAGTTCATGTTGGAGAAGACCTGAACACATATGTATGTGGATTTGAAGATCGACGGGACTCCAAATGCATACTTTTTCATGTTCATATAAGTGTCGGGCATGGCATTCCATGTTTCGAACACAAGTTTGTCCGGTTTAGGAAGGTTTTCAATATCACTCCATTTGTGATTCTTAGCAAGAATGGCCTTCTGACGAGCAACATCTACAAGATTAGCTGTCAAGCGTTTGAACTTGGACACCCATATATCTTTGTCGGCTATGTCGGCCAGTTCCATCTCAAGATCGGGTTGACTTACACCTGCAAATGCAGTCATATCCAATAAGGATATATAGCCACAGGGAGCCACAGCAGAGGGATGAAAGAGCCACATTCGGCTCTGGAGCCGTGGGTTGCCGACCCCTGGGCTAGACGGTTTGGTCCAGACTCGCTGAAGAGATACTATAGCACAAATTAATTAGTATGTTGATACTGGCTCTGATAGATGTCAGAACACACAGTGCACTGTAACCTGGTGCTTAATGAGCTGATGGTCAAATCATGCTGACCCCTGTCTACCTCTAAAGGCACCTACAATGAACATATCAGAACTGGACCATTAACAATGGATGATGGTGGTTTTTGGTCTGATAAATCATTATGTGGATGGCCGGGTACTTGTGTATTGCTTTCCTGGGAAACAGATGGCATCATATTGCACTATGAGAAGAAGCCAAGCCGTCAGAGGCAGTATGGAGTGCATCATGATATTGTGTGGAACAATGTGCTGAGAGGAGAAAGTAATCTCTGTGACAAAGAAGATGGATCTTGGATGAAGAAGAAGTTGCTTTTGGCTACTCCCTGTTCAGGGTCACCACAGCGGACCAACTGACACACACAACTTGGCACAGGTTTTACGCCGGATGCAACCCTCCCATTTTTCCAGGCTCGGGACCAGCACTGCATCCAGTGGCTGGGGTTTGGGCATTGGCTGGGAATTGAACCTCGGCCTTCCACATGGTAGGCAAGAGACCTACCACTGAGCCACCAATGCCCCCACTGAGCCACCAATGCCCCCACTGAGCCACCAGTGCCCTTGGATGAAGATGGACATTTCTGGAATTACACTATAAGCACCCCTGTATAGTATGCCTCAAAAAGGCCTTGTCTGGCTTGAATCCCCTTGAAAATTTATGGAGGATTTTGAAATTGCGAGTTCAGCACAGGATCCTTGTAACTTGGGGAACTGAAAATGATTTGCCAAGCGGAATGGGTCAAAACTGAAGTGTAATGCTGTGGAACCGTAATTACTTCTTATTACGAACATCTTAAAGTTGTTAATAGTGACTTTGCAACAGGGTCATTTTAATTTTTTTTAACTTATAGTTTTTTAAGGATAATAAATACATGCTTCATATTTATACAACAAAGTACAAATGTCGTTATCTTCAGGTATTTGAATACTAATATTTTCCCCTTGCATATACATTCTTTGTAGAGATCTTTGCTGCTGGCTTGACTCCTGCAAACTTTGTGTAGTGTTAATGATGGGAGAAAGACACCATAAGTGATTGTGCAGTCATCAGGTGTGAACTGTTTGAGAAACAGCAGAGGCAATCAATGCGCTATTGACCACTAGCAGGTTGTCTGTAATTATTAAATGGTATTGATCAGCACATATTCCAATCAAATGGAGAGGTGCTCTAGCAGGTGAATGATTTGCTGTAAATATATATAGCATGGTGATTGCTCATATGCATGAGATTGAAGCATGCCAAATGGACAGACCCTTAATAACATGTGAAACACTGGGTATGCAGAAAATTTCACCAGAAGAATGTGTAACAAATTGAGTACTGGTGGAAGCATCTCTAATTTTCTAAATCACACTAGTAGTGCTAATAGTGCTTTAAGGAACCAAGGCAAGGTTCTTCAGAGTAATGCCAAGGGGATCTTAACATTTCTTTCTTGAAGAAACAAAAGACTTGGGCACTAAAGTGTCAGTTAGGCAGTTTTTATGTAGTGTCTGTATGCATGCATTGTTCAGTGTTTTGATTTAAGAGTAAATAATGGCGAAAATTTTGGTATGTTGCATATTTTGATATGCAAGGTGAGGAGTTACCAGTTGAGGCATATGGATTAATTTCACTCTAGTTTTGAACACCACTGACCATCGCTGTATGGATAACAGTGGAAACGTTCTTTAAAATATCTTCTGTTGTCTTCCACATATGCAAGCAAATCATGGGAGTTTTGACTAATTTTGATTTTCTGTCACTTTCAGTTGAATTTCTGACTTTCCAGTCATGCTTAAGGATTAAATTATAAGTAATTAATTATTAAAGCAATTTCTAGCCAATAAAGTCTTTTAAAGCTGAAAAGAACTGAGCATAATTCCAGGCCTGGAAATCCCGAATTTAATATGCCCTGATATTTCCAAACTTAAAAATTTGCTGTAAAGTGTTACATTTGACACTTAATTAAATGAATATTTAATTTTTTGGTTCCAGTCAAAATTTTTTGCCATTTTTCTTTTATCTGTTTTTGTCCATTTTTGATGATGAACAATGTTGTCACATCATAAATGTAGTTAGCTCACATTAGCTAATATTAAGCAAAAACATCAGTCAAAAATGTACTATATGTGCAAATATATATGCACACCTGACTTTCACAGATAAATGAGCTTGTTGAACATCCCATTCCAAAAACATGGTCAATAATAAGTCACTGAGCTTCTCAGTATGATCCCTTTTACCACCAGAGATTGTCTATGGTGCTTACATGGATATGTGTTTGATTTTATGCACCTGTTAGCAATGGGTGTGGCTTAAACTACTGAATTTGGAGTAATGTCCAATTGCTTTTGTCCATATAATGTACAGTAATAGCTTTATTTCACATTATTCAGCTTAAAACAGAAAGTGAGGACTCCGCCCACATTAACTACATTTAATCCCACCTGTGTTTCTATTTTCATACTGGCGCCATACAGGTGTCAACATTGCATTAATAAGAAAATCCCAGTTGGCAGAGAAAAAATAATTTAACCACAAAACCTCAAGTGAATGTGAAAGTGAAAATATAATAGATCTGGGGCAGTGAATTTCAAAGGTTTGTGTTCTAGGAAACGTACATATCTTCTGTAGCTTCTGAAGGGCAGTACTAAAGGAAATAACAGAACCTTTAGCTCTGGGATGCACATCCGTGACGATGCGTACTACGTAATCACATTGGCAGGCCACGTGTGACATAGGTGGAGCTACAGACCCAGTGTTTACAAAGCGAACCTGCAAAGACCAAGGAAGTGCAAATAAGTCAACGCTCTTTACTAATAAAAAGGTACAATGAGAACGTATGGGTGTGTTGATATCCAGATGCAGAGTGAGCAATCACAGCTTCCGTTTGTTTATTAAAAGTTTAATAAATTCTTCCCTCTCTAATGCCATTTGAGAGAGTTTCTGTCGTTATTTTTCGCCTCTGGACTTCTGTTTTCAACTCTCCGAGTGACCAGTGCACAGCAACACGGTGCTGGCTCTTTTGTTTACACCAGAGATAAGCTGATTGCACTGCAACCGGCCCGCATTTGTAGCTTTGTATTGGGCCTTAAACATTTAAGCAATTTCCCCCTGGGATTAATAAAGTTCTTTGAATCTTAAATAAAAGATTATGTCTGCTTGGAAATAAGGTGACTGCTCAAAAATTTCCTTTAAAAATCCTGAGCGACTAAAGCTGTGGTTGCTCACTCTGCATTTGGATATCAACACACCCATACATTCTCGTCGTACGTTTTTGTTAGTAAAGAGCGTTGATTTATTTGTTTTCTTTGCGTCTTTGCACGTTCGCTTTGTAAAAATAGGGTCTGTAGTTCTGCCTACGTCACGCATGACCTTCTGACTTGATTACGTAGTACGCATCGTCGCGGACACGCATCCCAGAGCTAGTGCTAGACGAGCTTTTGTGGTTAAAAAGTATAAAAAATTTTGAAAGAAAATGACCGAGGGTTTCACTAGATAAAAGCCTTCTTCCTGGGCTGGGATTGTTTAGAGCTCTTTGAAGCTGCATTTAAACTGTATGTTGGAAGTTCAACCTCACGGGCACCATTGACGTCCACTGTATGGAGAAAAATCCTGAAATGTTT
Source organism: Hemibagrus guttatus (assembly GCA_033459395.1). Lineage (NCBI taxonomy): Eukaryota > Metazoa > Chordata > Actinopteri > Siluriformes > Bagridae > Hemibagrus > Hemibagrus guttatus. The sequence goes on along the minus strand of JAUCMX010000021.1, from coordinate 18,671,796 downwards.
TCCTCAAAAAACATCATTTCTTTACAACCGAAGAAAGAAAGACATGAACATCATGGATGACGAGGGGGTGAGTCAATTATTTGTAGATTTCTGTTCTGAAAGTGAACTTTAAGTAAAAGTGTCAATTTGGAATCTCATTACTCTCTTTGAAAACTCTTAGCAGGGTCTGACTTATTACATCCTTAATAATCCTATCCACACTAGGGGACATGTCATGACTCCTAAGATGGTGAGATATGCGAAGAAATAATTTCCCTGTACTGTAATATAAGTGACACATAAAGATTGCCAGACTCACCTGTTCATAAAACCCCCAAGCAGGGCCATCAGGGAAGACGGTTCCATTCTGTGCATGTAAAAGCAGACTCCATTTTGAACAATACAGGATTTAACACCGTGTTTGGGGTATAAATGGCTTGTGATTGTGCATGGATATGCAAAAGTATTACAGATTGATTAATAACCACTCACACAATAATTACTCTGTTGCCATCACATGGCTTCCCAGGGTAGTACACCTAACTACGCCTGTGTTACAGGGTTTAGCACTAATGTAACTGTGGAAAGTAATACTAGGGCTGATAAATGAAATATGAACGAAACATACAGGATATAGGTTTTAATTTTTATACATATAAAATTTTTTTTTTTAAAAAATAATTAAGAGGGTTAGTACCATTTAGGGAATTGGAGAAGGCATAAAGTGGCGAAAATGCATAAAATGTAGCTTTTTTTTACATTGTATAAGCATACAGTGTTTTGTAAAGCTGCTTTGAGACAATGCTCTTTGTTAAAAGTGCTATACAAATAAAATTTAATTGAATACATGTACAGGTTAATGTATAGTAAACATAGATATACAACTTTTATCTGAATCGTTTTTGTTTCATGTATAATGAAAATACAACACACACAAGCCATTTGCAAAGGCAATCAATTGCATACTTACCTAGTTTTTACCAAGAGAGGTTTCTAATAAGTTCAGCATAAGTAAACTATAGATAACCTGATTACTTTTATAACTGGATGCTTTAAATGAATAGTCAAATTCAATTCAAACCACATAGTTAGTGGCTTGATACGATGAGATCTTTTAAGATTTCTAACATAGTATACAATGTTGTAAAGAGTAATGAGTGTGTTGTTTTTCTTATTTAAAATGTAACTAAGGGCAAAAGTATTCAATTTCAATAATACTCACGAAATCATATATGATATACTCACAATAATATACTCAAGTATTGTCTATCCCAGGTTATTATGTATGTATATTCTTGTATGCAATACTCCTGTTCTGTGGATTTTAGACTAGCACACATGATTACAAATGACCGCTTGGGGGCATCAAATCTTTGTATCATGCTGATGGAGGGAAAAATGCTTCATACCATGGGAGTACTGTCAATGTAAAAGCTTCATGTATGGTCAGTATATGCTATATTGTAGGTGCATATACTGTCCCTTGTTTTGTACTTCAAAATACAATACCAAAGACATAATTCTAACTTTTTTGCACTGGTTAGGCATTGTCAGAACGCAGAGTCCCCCTTTTGAGTGGACACTCTTCTGCGTGGTTCTGAAGTCTTCTGCAATTACCTATATTTACCAAACACTTTGCTAAATTGTAAGAAAGAAAATAATGAAACTCCTTCAGGCTTGAATGAGAAGAAGCAAACCAGCTTTATTGGCACTCAAAAACACAGCTTCGAGCTCGATGCGGTCAAGTGCAAAGTCCCCCACATAAATGTCCCCTATATATAGGGGCCTTTTCACCCCTCCTTACACTTGTTTGTCAGCGCTTGTTTTGACGATAGATGATTATTTTGCTGAATAGGCCCCCATAAAATCAAACCCCTCTTCGTTTGTCCATACCTGATGGGCTTAAGGATACCAATGGCCAGGGGCCTGTGGGTCAGGCCAAGGCCTGTCTATCACAATTACCAGGTCACAGTATTTGCAGAAATTAGGTTTTTACTACTTTATATTTTAGGAACCTATTTATCCTATCCCCTATATCAGAGTACTTGAGGGCTTGCTTTGTGGGGTTATCTGGCATTTATTTAGAGTATTGAGATGTTTCCCTTCTCAACATTTAATTAGTTTTTATTCAGTTATCCCTGTTCATTGTTGGTTTTATTATCTGAGGGCTTAACCTTATTTTGCTCTGCAGCTAGTTCAGTTAGGTTTAGTGTAGTTTCCTCCCATATTTTTTTTATCACAACTTTTTTGTATTTCCCCTGTACATTACATTACTTCTGTGCTTAGTTGTCATTCGGTGATTGCTTACTTTGTTCCATGTTTTGGGTAATACCAGCCACTAGAAAAGGTTCATTCGCTGTTTTGATTTAACTTGGGCTCTGCCTTGCCCCACCTAATCTATAAACACCGCTACTTGCCCTTCGCTTCCGCATCTTCTCGCCTCTTCCATCTCTGACACCTCTGGTTTGTTTCCCATCGGACCTTACAGCACCCACCTTACCTAGGTAAGTCAATTTCCCTATTTATCTCTTTACCTACTCCTTACTCTCTCTCTCTGTGTGGCATACGTTGTTTTTAGTACACTGTGTACTTCTACTAATATTATATTGACTTCTCCTTCGGTTGCTCTTGTTCCACCAGTCAATTTCCTTTTATTGGGTATATTATATGTATTATAAATGTATTTTAAAATATGTTATATAATATATTAATATTATATTACTTTTCATAGTTATTGTCCTATCTGAGAGTTCTTATGACTTTCCCCTCTCCTGCTTCCAGGGTTGCCGTACACATTGTTCTTAAGAACGTGTGACCTTGCTGATTCTCACTATACCATGGAGCGTCGAGACAGACGAGCACACGACTTTGGCGTCGCCGGCCGAAGGCCACTCCGCCGAAGCCTGAGACGCTGCTTTGAGAGTGCTCGCCTCTTAAGATTCTTCATTCTCCCTTTTTTTATCCTACTGTCTAATAAACTACTCACTACTTGCTTATGAGTCTCTATTTATTTTACTCTTTCTTATTAAATCTTTTATCCATATGCTATTGTCAGTAAATTTCACCTGTCATCTAAAGGTTATACTGCTTTGCTATTGATTTAAGATGAGGATAAGAAAGTAAGATTAATGGATTATGACTTAAAATAATCAGTGCTTAATCTGAGTACTCTGTTACAGATTAAATGATTATTAGATGATTACTGCTTAACGTAGATATCAGTCTAATTATTATTAAATGCTTAAATGATTTGAGTAGATAGTAAATCAGATTAAATCTTATTTAAAGACTACTATTTTAACTGACTAGAGTAATGTAGTAATAATAATAAAGTAGATTTAATGATTAAATTTTGTAGTTATAATTAGGCTAGACATAGAATTATGACTTGATTAGAATTTGATTTATGCAATGCATGATTCTTCAAGGTAATTTTCAACAGCATAGAGAAGACAACTGTGTGGAAAGAGCAGTCCAACACCCTGATCAGCTAAAGAGTTTGCCTTTACATATGACTGACTACCCAAACCGGCCTAAAATGGCAGGATACAGCTGAACAGTTGAGGGCTAAGGGTCTAGCACAAGCATCCAACCATGGTAGCTTGGCAGTACTGGGATTTCAACTCAGAAGTTCAGTTAAAAAGTAAATGTTATATATAAAACCAGATGGCCAATTAGACCAAGCACTTGTTATGCATTAGGTGCACATAGATAAGTTCACATTTGTACTACTACTATAAAGGCATTCATACAATAAAATATATTTTGTAAGATCAGTGAAATTAGCTCTCACTCTCTGGGTAGGTGAAAATGTCCTGGATCAAATTGAGATTATTAGTAAAGTTTTATTGTCCAAATGCAGAACAAATTTGAATTTGCTTCCCTGCAACTAGAACAGGGATGTTTATATTGGCTTGTATTAATGATTCGTTGATGGTGAGCATGTCACTTGTATGCCACCTGTCAAATATAATGTGCTGCATTAGGATTGACTAGTTATGATCATGGCTATTAGTTATGATTCACCTGAAATTCTACAAATTAACTCAACATGGTTTTGTGTTGACATGAGGATGGCATTCAGATGGTAAAACTAGTTTTAATGTAAAATATCCTTTCTATTATGAGCATATGTGGGAGCTTCTTCCTACAGCCTATTGAGGCCCTCAACCAGTACAACACGTAGGACAAGAGCTTCTGGTCTGTTCTACACAACACCCATTACTTTTTTTGTACAGTGCATATTACATATATTTCATGTTGTACACATATGTACTTTATTCACAAGTGATACTTTTCTCTGTTCTCTCTCTCTCTGTATGTGTATATATATATATTATATTATATTGATTAGCCATAACATTATGACCACCTGCCTAATATTGTGTTGGTCCCGCTTTTGCAAAACAGCCCTGACCCATCGAGGCATGAACTTCACTAGATCCCTGAAGGTGTGCTGTGGTATCTGGCACCAAGATGTTAGCAGCAGATCCTTTAAGTCCTCCAAGTTGTGAGGTGGGGCCTCCATGGATCGGACTTGTTTTTCCAGCACATCCCACAGATGCTGGATTGGATTGAGATCTGGGGAATTTGGAGGCCAAGTCAACACCTCAGACTCTTTGCTGTGCTCATCAAACCATTCCTGAACCATTTCTGCTTTGTGGCACGGCGCATTATCCTGCTGAAAGAGGTCACAGCCATCAGGGAATACCGTTTCCATGAAAGGGTGTACATCGTCTGCAACAATGCTTAGGTAGGTGGTGCTTGTCAAAGTAACATCCACATGGATGGCAGGACCCAAGGTTTCCCAGCAGAACATTGCCAAAAGCATGACTCTGCCTTCGCCGGCTTGCCTTCTTCCCATAGTGCATCCTGGTGCCATGTGTTCCCCATAAGCGACGCACACGCATCCAGCCATTCATGTGATGTAAAAGAAAACCTGATTCATCAGACCAGGCCACCTTCTTCCATTGTTCCATGGTCCAGTTCTAATGCTCACATGCTCATTGTTGGTGCTTTCAGTGGTTCACAGGGGTCAGCATGGGCATCAGTGAGCCTTGGCCCTTGTCAAACTCACTCAAATCCTTACGTTTGCCCAAAGCAACACATCAACTTTGAGGACAAAATGTTCACCTGCCGCCTAACATATCCCACCAACAGGTGCCATGATGAGGAGATACTCAGTCTCTAGGATGAGGAGATACTAGTCTTATTCACTTCACCTCTCACTGCTCAGAATGTAATATATATATATATATGTATGTGCATGTATGTATATGCGTATGTATGTATCTGTGTATATATATATATATATATTGTCTATGTATTTTTAACTTTTGCTGGTACTGGTAATTCTATTTCAATCTCTATTCTATTCTTATTCTACTTTTCAGGCAAATGCAAGCAGTTCACCAAATGCTGTACTATGTATGGTTGTGCACGTGACAAATGAAACTTGATTTAAAATATAAACGCATGCTGTGAGTAATTACTAGGTGATTTGGCATTGGGCTAGCTATTGTTAGTGTTGATACAAATTTGTAAGTATGGAAGCATGGGGGCATTATAAAACAATGTGAGAAGGCAAAGGTATTTTTATTTCTTTCTTTTTTTTCTTTTTTTACTTTTAAAGAACATAAAACAGTATTGTGGGTTTCACCCCATACACTATGTATTCACATAATACACCATACAGCTACAAGGAGAGACCAAACAGAAATCTTTTTAAAACATACTGCATACTTGACATGAAACAATAGAACCAATAACAATCTTTAACTAATAGGAATGTAGCTGCCAGTTATTTGTTTTTGTTTTTTTGTTTCATTTTGTTTTTTTTGTTTTGTTGTCATTATTTAATAAGTAAAACTGGGCATGATCAGGATTTTGATGCAGAATGCTTAGAGAGGGGACAGAAAGCATTTGAGCTTGAGTGTGTTTTTGTGAGACAAAAAGGAAGGAATGCCTGGGTATAATCAAGAGAATTGTAAAAAGTTTAACAGTCTATTCATCTCCATAGCATACATGTTTTCTACCTGTATATCACTGATTCTAAATATCTGCTTCAAGTACCATTTTCAGTTGTTTGGGATTAGGGGTTAAAAAGAGAGAGAAAGTTGTGTGTGTGTGTGTGTGAGAGAGAGAGAAAGAACTGCCAAAACATCTGAGTGCTTTTGAAATCAAGATAATCATAAGATTTTTTCAACATGATTGAGGAAAATTTGAAAATGCAGTCAGCACCATAGATGTTTCCTATACACTTAAAACCAAGACAATGGCTCATATAAAGATTTTGAAAATGACATAGCTTTTGCTATTTCTCTGCGTTTCTACAGTGACCTCTACAGGTAGCACCATGTTTAAAAGTTAGACTTCTTTCAAATATGAAATCAAGTGGTTTCAAGGATAAAAAAAACACAATGATCTAAAAAAAAAAAGTTACGCACCATAAGAAGAATAAATGTATGCAACTTGCTAAAAGTAAAATCTGATGTCCTATTGAAAATCTGTTACAGTGCAAGACACATGCACAGCCTTTCACTTGAACAAGCGCTTTTTAAATAGGAAATCAATTAGCTTTTTTTTTTTCTTTTAACATATTTGTGACCAAAGGTGTACATGATTAGATCATGTCACATGATCTTGTCCTGTGAAAACCTCCAATTGTGTGGTGGTGTAGGTTTTGTTCTCAAGTCTGTCTGGATCATGTGTTGCAAAAGGAAGCTGCTATAGGTGCTTGTTTAGAGGTATCGGTCTAAGTACAGTACTTATTAAAAAGAACAGCAGTACACTAAGTACAGAGGATACACAGCAAGGTCCATAAGTGTCAGAGAAAGAGTACTGACCAGGACTAGCTTTCTTCTTCTAGTATTGAGGGTTTAACATGCTGACAACTTAAAAATGAAAGGAATCATTCAGGATTTATTCCTCACCAGTTAAATAATCTTACCTAAATATTTAATTATTTACATTTCTATCTCTCCCAATAAAATTCCATTAAAAAAAAATCAGGATTCAAGTTGTCAATATTCCATTATCATCATTTTTCCTCCTTAAAATCAAGATTAAAAGTGCTTTTATAAAATCTTTTCTTCTATTTACAATTTGTTTAAAATGAAACAAAATGACAGCAAGCACAATAACAATAATCATCATAGTCATTATATGTAATAAATAATTTAAAAAAAAGTAGATAAGTATGTGGATGTAGGCCAAAGACCTACGGTCTCTAGAGCCCATGTATTAGTAGCATGTTGTGACTGGGTCAACGTCTCAACACGAGGTAAAGAGCTAGAGGACAGCTTCAAAAGCACCAGACTATCTGTGATCTGTAAGCACCAAGAAGCCTGCTGCCTTTTGTAAACCAACTGCAGCCCTTCAGCTCTCCCCACATTTACACGTGAGCAAAAGTGTTGAACAGAAGCACCTAAATTCCAGGTGTTATGGGGAGATCAGCTGTCAGGGCAAAAGCAGACAAAGAGGCATGGAAAGACTAGTGAGTAGCACCAATCCTCTTGAATGATCTCTCTTTCACTGAAGCTTTAGCCTGTCAGCTAACTACCGTACATTTGAAGGGGAGTTCTACACCTCCAGCAGTTTACAGGTTAAAATAGCTAATTTGTGCTGCAGAGCACAGGTCCCACGCTAGGTCATTTTAAGGGCATTGTTAGGGTGGGCCAAATTGCAATAGCACCTCAGAGAGAGCACTGACTTACTGCTGTCTCATGGATAGAAACTAGATACTGCACCATAAAGAAATGAGTCAGCACCGTCTGGTTGATGATGAGAGAACCTCAGGCAATGACATCTAATCAGGTCAGCTGGTTGCTTAACTGGACCTTTTCTGCTGTTAAAGAGCACCTTAGTCCAGTGCCAGCTGCAGTGATGATGAGGGCAAATGACAGCTAAGACAGAGAAAAAGCACCAGGAAAATGCTCTGTATTTAGGAGTGGCACGAAGTAGAAAGGCCAGCACTGGTGCCACAGATTCTGTCAATTTGTTTTGGTCTTACATTCTGTGACCACAGAATGGAACTAGCCCACTGACAAACACTGTCCTTCTCCAGAGTGTCTTGCGTAGTTTGTAGACTCTTGGCTTGCAATGATGTGAAGGTGCTGTTTTATGAAGAGGTTGATGGGTATAAAGGCCAAAAAAAGCAAAATTCATTCATCTTGTTTACACATTCATATCGAACAAGGAAGAGTGATGAAAGATTGTTCCTCATCAACAGGGCAGGGGGCTTAAAACAATCATAATAATGACACTGAGGAAAAACAATACAATTAAAATAAAAAATAGTCATCTTCATAATATAACAATACCTGTAATAACATCAACAGTAACAATAGCAATCATAATATTGATAAGAGAAATAATATTAGGATAATTAAATTCACTTAGGGAGGGTAAACTATGAAATCCCTTCCATTTTGAGGAGAACAAGAGCACCATAGGCAGCATGTTCATTTGGGGGACTCCCAAACTGCCACCAAAACATGAGGTAAAAAAAAAAAAAAATAATAAAAAAGAGTCTGGGAGGAGATACAGAGTAGGGAGAGAGATTTTTTCCATCCTGTATTTCCACTTCCTGCCCCCTTTCTTTCAGAGGTCACACGAAGCAACTGTATGGCCCTGTGACACGAGTGAAGGCGTAGGGTGACACTGTGACCATGGTGGTGGTGTGCAGTGTTGGGGCCAGCCGTGTTACCCCTTCCCGCTTGTCCTTTGTTGGCTCAGAGGTTGAACTTAAGAATCCATCAGCCCACTTGCGTTTCTTGGTGTAAGCTTTGATATCTTCCTGTGAAAGACCTAGAAGAGCTGCCTCCTGTTGCCTCTGCCTCGCTCTCTCAGCTAGCAACTTCATTTTGGCTTCCCATAGTGCCAGTCCATGACAGGGCTGATTCAAATTTTTATGCTGGTAGAATACCAGGGAGATGCGGGTCGGGTGACTTCGGTCTGGTTTTTTCAAGGGTGTGGTGGCATGTAGTTCCCGTCTGGCACATTCAATGAGAATGGAGCCATGTGCAGGAGCTACTGCTACTCCTCCAATGTTGGGATCCAGGAAGTTGTGCTCACTGTCTGACCACACCTCCTCCTCTTCGTGATCTCGTTCACTTTCCACCTCACTGTCCCAACATGCTTGTCCATTCACCTTCTGCAGTGCGTCTGGAAACAGGCGACCTTCTGGAGCAGGGGATGGATTGTTTCCTGCTGCAGAGGCACCTCCAGATTTCCATGCCTTCTCCTGGAGGCCCAGGGGAGTGGAGCATCGGATCTCTGCTGCCTCAGCCAGCATCTTGTCTGGGAAAGCCCCAACAGGGGTTCCCTGTCTAAATCCACCTTGACCATAACCCAAGGACCCTGGCTGAACCCAAGTCTTGGGCTGTGGACTGGTTGCAGGGCTTCCCCAGTGTTGTGGGGTAGCTGGGTGAGGGGAAGGAGCTGGAGATGGACCTGTCTTAAGGGCTGGAGCAGGATTAGGGGAGGCTACAGGAGTGCCAGGGTAGGAGCGCCATTGTTGCTGCTGTTGAACATATTTCGAATGTTGAAGTTGGCTATGGTGCTGCTGGTGGAGCCTCTGCTTTTCTGGAGTGAAGGGTGAATGAGCTTGGCCTGGTCGGAGATTTCCATCCCAGCCCTTGGATGCTAAGCTGCCATTAGGTGTGTGCCCAAGCCAGGTGTCGGGTTGTGGGGTGACACTGGGAGTGACAGGGCAACTTCGGACTTGCCCGTCTGTTCTGCTGTCATATAGAGGTACTTCCATGGGCTCCTGCTTGATGATTGGTGTGACACGGTGCATCTGATCTGGAGGTGCAGATGGAGTACGTTTAAGCGGTGCTGTAGTCTCAGAATGCTCAGACTGGTGTAGGTAGCTGTGGTTGGCCATGCTGACCCCTTGGTGGTGGTGGTGATCAGAATGGTTTTGTACCAGCCTGGCCTGGAGACACTGGATATTGGGTTTCTGTTCTTCTCCAGCAGCCTTGTGACAGGTCCCATTATGACCGACATAACCTAAGACTTCAGGGGGCAAAAGTCCTTTCTGAGCATAGTTGTAGTAATTGTAGGGTATCCCTTGGAGGTTTGGATGGAAGCCATTGATGGGGCTATGTGTAGAAGACTGGCTGTTGGAAGGCAGACTACCTCTTGCATAGGGGCCAGGAATGGAAGAGTAGGCACCATTCAAACTGTAGGGATCAGGACACATTTTGGCATTACCAATGGGTGGGTAGCCATTTAAGGCTCCATTGACAGCTTGAAAGTGGTCAATCGATTCTTTTTTGATGGTGGGCTTCACCTCTTGTTTTGGAATTGCTAAAAGAAGACAAAGCAAGAACATAAAAACATATCATGTGGAGACACTAGATATCAGGGTTGTTTTGTTAAAATGGATACAGGAATTTAATTTCAAATTTGGGCACACAAAATGGTCCGTACACTTTTTGTATGTACTTTTTGTACTTTTGCATACAAAGAGCAACGTTTGTTTACTAACAGCTACATGCTGTAGGATGTGTGGAAAATCCACACGATTACTGTGTCTGCGTATGTCTCACCTTTATTGCCATGCAGAGAAACGTCTTTCTTCGTTGTCTTTTCGGGTGTTTCCGACAGATGTTTCTTCTTTTTCTCAGACGCAGCTTTCTTGGCCTCTAGCCGCCGCTGCCGGCAGGACTTAGCAGGCTCTGGAAGCTTCCGGACCTCCCGGCGGAACTTGCTGAGCACCTGGATTGCACCGTTTTGCATCTTCAGCCGCTGGTTCTCTTCACTGCCAAACTCGTCAGATAAAGATATCTTATAAAGCGGAAGCACATGAAGCTGTTCATCCTCTGGGATTACACCCACTGCCCGATTGTCCTCTTTTGTCAGAGTGCAAACCTGAAAACAAGAAATTAGTTTATCAACATCCTATTACTTCCTTGTGCTTGGCAGTATTTTTCCAAGAAATGTTACTATAGAATTGATTACTGAGATACTGTTTAGAATGACTTGTTTACTATGGTCTCACATTTAGTATGTTTACTAAATTCAAACCTTGGTCTGAATCCCAAGACTTGTTTTTAATATGCATTTGATTTGCTACCAAAAACACCAAAATACATCAGCCTTTATGTGTCATTGGGAAATGTCAACTCTTTCCTGACACTAACACATACACACACCCTCACTCGCGCCACATACCACAGTGCAGCCATTATAGAGGTTATGTTGGTCTTTGTGAGCATGGGCACAGAAGTCCATGCATGCAGTGATCCCAGAAAAGGGCCGTCCTTCTTTGAGCCCCAGCCGACAGTCCAATGCCATTTTCTCAGTTGCACACTGCATGGGAAAAAACGGAATACGCAAATGTTTGAAAACAGACCAGAACACACTTTATTCTCCCTTATCTTTCTGCTTTACTTGCAAGAAGCAGCAAGTTGGTTATGAGGCGGTGGTTTAGCTTTCTGAGTAGTTTCCTTTTAGCACATATGTGAATCTATGTTAATGTTTACTACTTTCACACAACATCTGTGGCAGTTCCAAAGAATACATGTGCTCAGGCCATTGGAGCAGGTCTGTGTATATTCTATATATATATATTCTGGTTAAGTTAGAAAAAGGGGTGGGGGGCAAATCCTGGGACAATTATAATTTCTGAGAGAATCCTTTGGCAGCTCTTACCTGGTTGTGGTATGCCTGAGGGGCCAGCTTCTTGTATACAGGTGCCACCTTAGTGGCCAAATCCTGGAAGTTATCCCTGAGAAGTTCCTCCTGTGGGATGAGAGTGCCATGAGACTTTTCAGTCATTTGATTATATTAATAAGCCTCATACAACCATGTACAATGTAATGAGAAACTTTATAATTGAGGTACAGTCACCAACCTCTTTGGGGTGTTCTCCCTGCAGTCTGAATTTGCGGGGGATCTTGCTGCGGGCATATTTACACCCATTAAAGTACATGCTCCAAGAACACCCGAAAGAGAATGAAGCACCACAGGTCTCGGGGTCTTTTCCCTGGCACGCACAAGTACGGCTGCACAAAACAAAGCTGCATTTCAGAACACAATCACTGGACCAAAGGAATAGTGGTGGAGAGCCACGGAACAGCAGAGGTTCTTTTTTTTCTATACTTGATAATGCTGACATTATTTTGTGATGTTTAAAATGATTATTATTCTCACCCAAATTTCTAAACGCAAGTCCAAAACCTTTCAGACTACAACCATTAAGAGTTTTCTGACTTATCAACCTGTATATTTTTTTAACCAATCAGACTTGCAGTTGTTCTATAAGGGTCGATCACACACATCCCAGAAACTCCCATACGCTCTTAATGCCTGGACTGAGTATGATTCAAACTTCAACATTCAACTTCAAAACTCACACATACACCACTGTGCACAAGGCTTGAAGTACCTCTTTTTTGTCACTTTATCAGTGTACCTGTTACAGAGACACTCACTTCATCCATGTCACTATCAGTGGCAAACTCTCCATCTATCTCTCTCAATCTATCTGTATCACTTTCTGACTCATTCTGTCTTTCAACTAATAACACTCCCTCAGGCCTTCTGGCTTTCTATTTGGCTCACTTTGTTTATCAAATCTTTTTACCAGTAACTTAGACCCTTTCTTTCCTTATTTTAATATCAAACTATCTTCAAGCTTATGAAACTTTCAGACTTTGGGTGTCAGTTTCAGACTTTAGACATCAGTTGTTGTGTTTGTTGTGATGAATCTTACCTATCTAGTTCAATCTATAATCTGGTTTTAACAATAGGATTTAGCTTAGTCTTAGTTTAGGATTAGTCCATCATTCATTATTGCTAACCAAAAATGTTACCTGAATAAATGAGTGATAGCTGAAAAAATGCAAACTCTTTAAAACTGTATAACTTTATAACTGAGAATATTTTGGTTCAATGTATGATTTGTGTTTTTGGTTTGATTTTGTTGCTAGAGATGGTACAACTACATCAAAATGGGGACCCTGCAGCTAAGAGGCAACAAAGCTACCTGCTTAAAAATATAGTCATAAATATACATAATAAATGTTTAAAGTATATATTATGGCTTTGAATGTATATCTGTATCTTGTAAATTTCATTCAAGAAGCAGTGTAGAATGTGCAGGAGAAAAATACACATTTTTCCTCACTTACTCTTCATTGAGGCCACAACGGCGACTGGTAGGATTGCCGTATTTGGTGATGGTCTCAGTGATCTCCCGATAAAGTTTATCACCAAGAGCCTTTGGGATACCCTCCCATGCTATAATGACAACTATGATAACAGTGTTGGCACAGTGGTGCCCGGCCCGTTCACGCACCAGGCACAGCAACTTCTCTTTCTCACTGCTACGTCGGATCACCTGCAGGGGGCAGACACGGAGTGATCAAAGTTACACCCAGATTCATTACAAGAATATTGTTCCAGTGTTTAAACTAACACCAGTTTTAAAACTCTCCATAAATCACTAATGATGGATCATCTGAAAATCTCTCAGAATTCAATAAGTAATGAGTGAAACACTTTTGGGCTGTCATGTTGCTAAAAAACTGCAATATAAAATGTGCTTCATCATAAAGACTTTCCTGTGTCTGAAAAGTTGCGTTAGACCAGACTTACAAAGCACTGACACTGGACAGCCTTCTACAACAATGGTAAATAAGCATTTAAGTAAACTTTTACTATAACATTTACACACTTTTAAATCCACCTTAACAAATCCCGGGTCAAAGTATATATAACCAATAAAGTATATAACACTTTACAACCATTAATATGTCAATCCACCAATGCATTATTAATATAAACATGTTATTCGCCTGCAATATTATAACATATTCAATATGGATGTATCGCATTGTCAGGCAGACATGGATCTATATGAAAGAAAATCGGCTAAAAGCTCATACCACGTTCACTTAGCTATTCACAGGCAGCATATACAATATGTATATAAGTATATATACTATACGTATGGACACCTGACTGTTACACCCATATGTAGGCTTTCCCCAAACTATTTCTGCAAAGTTTGTGGCACACACTTAATATCCAAGTATGTATTTTTGTCGCTTTAAGAATTTCACTTTACTAGAACTAAGGGGCCTAGCCTGTACTAACATGACAATGGTCCTGTGAATTAATTGATGTTCATGTAGATGGAGTTTGACCAAGGTTGGCATGTAATAAATTGAGTGGCCTATGCAGACCCCTGACCTCAATCTCAGTGAATACTTGTGGCATGAATTGGAATGCTGTCTGCAGGCCAGGTCATCTCATCTGACATTAGTGCCTGACCTCACTAAGGGTCTTGTGGCTGAATGAGCACAAATCCCCAGTCATGTTCCAAAATCTCATGGAAAGCCTTCGCAAAAGGGCAGCACATATGTGTTTGATTGGTCTGGTGTCCAGATACCTTTGGCAATTGTATGCACCTATATATAAGTACATATATGGAAGTAGAGACTAGCATAAGATGAACTGTAAAATACCTCTCCACGTCTATTGTAGCATTTGTTTCTGTTTGTGTACGAACAGTTTTTTTTTAATTATTATTATACTTAAACCAGTGTTACTAACATTTTAGTGAAATATGTTAAAACACTTGTTTATACTGTAGAATGGTTTAGCATATATCACATATGCAGCAGAGGGGTATCTGGGAGTGAAATGTTGCTTCTGGTACTATAAGAAATATTTAAACTGTGAACCACTGAACTACAAACCGATGCTAAGACAAGTGCAATCCCATGCTGCTTTATAGCTTTTGGCTAATGAGAACAGGTTGTCTCTCAGAGAACTGACCATTGCTACTTCTGAGTGATGAATGTTTAATCTTTGTAATTCCAATTTTCCTAAAGGATAAACCATTTATGGTTATATCAGTTAGACTTTGGCGTGCTGGTACGTGTGTGTGACATTTCAGACTTACCCATTTTGCGATAGGACATCCCTGGGAGCTCTTGCCTTCCCTTCCTGTGTACACTACCTTCTCTATACGAACAGCTTCACCCTTCTCCCCATACCTGCAGTAGCAAACACAAATACAGGTTTACTTTCATTTGCAGCAGGGCTATTTTACAGGTAGCTTCTAGAATGGAATGCTGTTTAGGAACTGAAGGAGATATATCATTTTGACCAAAGATTTGGCATTTGGATTTAACTTGTTTAGCAATTTAGCCTCTAAATGGAGCTCTTTTCCATTTATGTAGATGTTGTGAGGGGTTTGGGGTAAATGCTCAGTTCCATATTGAAAACGACATACTATTGCAGAATAGCTTGCCTTGGTGTCTAAGTTGTTTAGAATTTTTTTTATAAATAGTGTTTCTGTTACATGCCTTGAATGTAAAGGCCTTAACACTTGTTGCAAAAGCTAGACCATCCAAATATCTTTTGAACTAAGGCTATACATTGAAGTACACAGAAAAGTACAAAGTTGTTTTTCCGAGCTTTCTGGTACAAAGAACTGTTCACAAGTTCTTGATAATATTCAGTTTAGCATAAAAACACCAGAATTGCATTACATTGCTGAAGATTTTTCATTTTTCATGATTTTTCATGTTTGAATGTGCACATGAAAATATGTGATCCTAATTTTGTGACAAGAGCATATACATACATGAGTGTGTTACACACATATGCACGTATGTATGCATTATATATAAACAGGAGACACTAAGTGCATGCATTGATGGCATTATATTCAATGTGAAATCCTTGCACAGCACCCCTACCCCCACCCCTCAACATGGTCTTTTAAGTTGGAGAGTAATGACAGCATCATTGAGGGTTAACACACACACCCACCATGCATTCATAAACAATCACACACTTCAGTGAAGAAGGATCAAGCTCCATGGGGTGGCCCTAGCTGGGTCAGAGGTCACGTCAGGATCAGCTTAGGGACCAAAATTTTGATTTCTTATGTCAGTCTTGAATGCGCAAACCCCCACTCCCAACCCCTTTTCCACTTACCCCTTTCCTTTGGCCTTTTGGGGTAGTGTGAATCAGCTCTATTAAGATTATTAAAATACACCCACACTTGTTTTGTGGTCACTTGCTCTTGTTTTACTAAATAAATACAACCATTTCTCCTACTTTCTCTCTCTCTCTCTCTCTGTCGTCTGTATCTGCTGACGGTGATTATTTCCTCTTTACTCCCATTGCATTATGGGTCAGGGATTCCCTAGGGATGCTATCACAGATGCAGGAGGGAGGAGGGGACGTCAACAGAAAGCAGGAGGAGGAAGCAAGGACAAAAAATAGAGCTAAGCAAATAGAAATGGAGAGGAGACATTTTTATCCACAGCTGTGCAAGAGTCTTGTGCCAGGATCTTTTAGGTACAGATCTCTTATAATGCTCACTGTAAAAACAGGCACTAGGGGAACTACCAGAGCAAATTATACACAGACACGAGCAGTTTTTTCCTTGTTTAAAGTTCAGTACCAGATAGATAAAACAACTGATTTTGCAGTCATGTCTTCACATGTACATGACATCCGAGTTTCTGCTCAACTATAATGTGCTTTTCCATTCAGTTTTCACTGTTAATGAGGTTTATGGGTTGGTGTTAGGGGTTGCCTCACAAACTTTCAGTGTCAAAGGACAGAAAAATGGATGATAATTAAAATATTTGAAACTGATTGGATCTGATGTAGCAAGTTTCCAGTTAAGAGTTTTGTTGGATCATGGTCATCAATTACAGACAAAAATACAATACAGATTAAGCAATAAATCAGTAGAAAAAGAATTAGAATTACAAATTGAGCATGTCATACAGAAATTACATATTTAGGTTATACTGCAGGTTAGGTGCTAATTCTTTATTGAACTTTTTATTAAACAAAAAGTAAATCTAGACTAATCTTAATACTAGCATAAAAGCAGCACTTAATATGCTTTCTCAGTATCCAATTAATGGATATGACACTTTATATATAATGCATAAACATTAATGCCAGCTGAATCCCTGATATCATTTTCACCCACTAATGCAGACAAAAGGGACACTAGGAAGGGCATATCAGTGTTACTAGGGCTAGACTAGAGTTTCTCACCTGTTTTCCATAAGCTCTCTTACTGAAGACACAGTTGGCCCTGATCCCAAATGATTGTAGTATGGGCCTTCATCTTTCTCTATGATTTGCTCTGGGGAAATAGACATATTGAAGAATGTGAGAGAAGGACCAGTAAAACAAATTAGCTTCATGAGGATTTTATGATCTTCATTTACACATATGTACAATTTAAGTCCTTTAAATTCAGGCAACTGTATAATAGCAGATGATAGTAAATAGCTGAAAAGAACAAAGTAGATGCACCCTAATGTCAATGTAGCTTTGGGATGGTATTAAAAAAGAGACTTTAATGTGGTGTTTGGCAAGGAGCACTCAAGGAGTGAGTCATTGCATGTATGTGTGTGTGCATATGAGAGCAAACGCTTGTCTGGGGCAGAGGGAACTTAAGGTCACATTCCACTTTGGGTGTCAGTAGTAAAATAGGTGGGTCCAGATGGAGGAAGTGACATAGAGAAATAAAGGAGAGACATGTCTGTCTACAGACCTGTAGTATAGATAGAGTTTAACATAGTTTAACGGAATATAATCCATTAGCATGTTTGTATGGGAATACTGTATTTGATTACACTGTTTTGTTTTGTTTTTCCCTTGTGCTCTTGGCAGTAGTGTGTGTGTGTGTGGTTATTTTACTAGGGAGACTGGTTGCCGGGTGACCTTAGTTCCTGGGTGACAATAATAATGCCAACAAGCATTTGGCTACAGCTGGTCTTACACATTCAAACGTTATGATAGAATACATATATTTTGGGGGGAGATAGGGTATGTTTAAAATAGACAATCATACAGTTTTTCTTCCCTTAGAACCTAGGAAAGAAAGAGGTAACTGGTTGTAAGTTAACTATACATAGGTTAAATAAAATCTTTTTTTTCACCGATCTCTTTCTGTTTAAATGTCTAACCACTGTACACACAGCATCACGTGCTATATGAGCACAGTTTCTTTATCTTTAGCTCTCATAAGGACCCAGTCAGGCTCTGTGTTTTCTCCTTTGACAGAATAAGAGACAGAATTGCTTGTAGAGGTCGGGACTGTCTGGCAACCCCTGGTCTAATATGACACAATAGACCCCTTCTATAAGGCCTATTGTTCCTGCTGCCTATCCCCAAGGAGAGGCACTGCAGCCAGAACATTGAAAGATGAGAGAGGGACCCCAAAGTAGCATGCATTGTCAGACATGGAACAGCACTGACTGGACAAATGTGCCAAGGCAAAACTGAGTTTAAATCTGAGCTTGAATTAACCTATTTCTAGACACTGTGTGTGTGGCAGTAAAGCAGCAAGTGAAAGTCTGAATGATTTCATACTGCTAGAATTTAATACTAATCATTTTAAAGTATTCATGATAAACATGTTTTTAATCCACAACTCAAGGAAATCTTTACTAGTATTATAGTTTCAAGTACATATGAGCAGATAATCAAGACCTGCAGAACTTAATTAACTGCTTCTAGTTGCACTGCAAAACATTACAGAACCATGAGTTAAACCAAGAAACCTGGGATATGGGACACTCACCCACACAGTCGCAGGTGGGGAACTCTGCTTGAGCATTCTTTACAGGTGTGTCCAGAAGACTCTTGGTTGGGGTATCTAAGTAATGTAGTGGAGATTCCAGAAAACCTTTTAGCGAAGGGGATGAGGGAAAACTCTCTTTTGTGGGTGTATCTAGATTCTGCCCTGCAGTGGAGAAATTGGCAGTGGTGGAAAGCACTGTTACACCACCAGATGATTCAATTTTCATGCGTTTAGTTGGAGGAGAGCAGGTTGTGGTGAAGGGGTTTACAAGGATTTTGTGATGTTGCTGCTGCAGATAAGCCTCTGTTGCCAGAGCCAATAGCTGATCTGAGGGCTTAACATCTACTTCACACTCTTCAGCTTCTTGTTTGATGGTAGAAAGCTGGTTGGAAGAAATGGATGTTTCTTCATTCTCTCCTTCAGCCTGCTTCAGATTGGATTCAGCCTCACTTGTTGGGACTGGAACGTTGTTGAGTTTTTCTATGTCTGGTGACTGTGGTCTGGCTTGTCCTGAGTTGTTTTGATTTGGATGTGACTCAGTTACCACATAAGGAGCAAAGCCTTGTTCTGATGCATCTGTGACAGGGGTATCCGTGTCCCCGAATTCTTCCTCAAACTGACGAATTAGCTCCTCAAATTTTGGATCTAGGGAATTGAGGCCACATAGAGGTGGAGTGGACTGAGATGCAGTTGAATGACTTGTGGAAGTGGTGGCAGTCAGGGTATCCACAGCTACTGAGGTGGGTTCTGAGCTAGTCAATTCATCCTGGGCAGGGGGCATAGGGACATTAAGGGGGCTAGAATCTAGGGGGGTGTTTCCAGAGATGGGAGTTCTACTGCTGTTCAAAATTGATTCCTGAGATTGGGCAGGAGCTGCTTGGCTCACTACCACCTGAGAGGAGTTATATGGGGGTAGACAGGGAGGAAGTGCAGCTTCCATGACATGTAGAGATGGTGTAGGTTGGGATGGGGATGGTATACTCACTGACATGCTTGATTTCTGTATTGTTATCTGACTATGTGGGAGAAAGAGAGGCTGAGAAGCTTTTTGCTTGGGCTTTTTTATGATAATCTGTTTAGGTTTAGGAAGAGGTGGACCCAATGAACCAAGCAGTCCACCCATAGGCTGCTTGAGGAGAGGAGAACTCTGTGTGTTCTTTTTCTTCTTGGGTTCCTGCTTGATGGTTAGAGGACTCTCTGGTGTAGACTGTGGCCACCATTTCCGGAGAGTTTGGCTCGTCATTGGTGCTCGCAGATCGAAAGTTTGAGGACCAGAAAAGAGGTTACGTTTATGATGAAGGTGCTGTTGCAGTGCTGCCTGAGTTGAGTTTCTAATAGACTGAGAAATCTGCTGGCCTGGAAACTGCTGCTGACTATTTATCATCCTATACTGGCCCATTATTGCACCCATCTCACCTGGAAAGTCCCCATTGTTGACCTCCGGTTTGACATGAGGCATCACTAGGTTGTCCTTCAAATTTTGAGGTGGGGCAGGAAGCTTGAAGGTAGTACTAGTGTACTTTCCACTGCTGTCTCCCAGGAGCTGTTTGAGTTCAGACATTGGGTCACTGCTGCCATGGGAAGGGTGTGGAAAACAAGCCTGATTTTCAGATTTCAACATCCATGGATTCCTAGGAGAGCTTTTCTCACAGCTTGCTCCAGTGCTCTGTTGCCACTGGTGGGGTGATGGACTAGTTGTGGATGGGTGTGAGGTTGAAAAGGGGGAGTTGGGGGGCCTGTATTGGGAGGATTGATGTGCAGGACCCTGTGACTCAGGCCTGTGTTGCTCCCATGAAGCAGAATTTTGTTGAGGGAAATGCCCAGATGAGAACGATTGGGGTGCAGTGGAAGCAGGCAATGATGAAAGGGATCCAGGTGAAGAAGCAGTTAATTGCAGCCCATCTTGGGTTTGAGAGGAGGGATGAGGTGAAGCATGGTTGGAGTTTCCAAATGTTGACTCTCCCACAGGCCCACCAGTGCCAGATAGTTGGGTCAGGGCCTCAATGGCAATAGCTGTCTGTAGACTGACATTCCTCTCTTTAGCAATGGATAGCACACTGGGAGAACAGGGAATAGGCGGTAGGGGGCCATAAGATCTCGGGGCAGGAGGCTGGTTAACAGGGTTCTGTGATTGTGGTTCTGATCCATAGGAGGTGTTTGCACCATTGGGTTGAGGTTGTGGCTGAGACTGATAGTGTTGTTGTTCTGTCTGAGAAGCACCGGATAACTTGCAAAGACCTTTTTCCTGGCCTTTGCCTGCCATTTTGATCTTCTTTTCCAGCCACTCAAGGTAATCAGGACAGTCAGGTCCATCGCAGTCACAGTTTGGTGGCTTGTGACCATGACGGGCTTGATTTAAAGCGATCTGGAGGGTGTTCAGATCCTCTGAAGTGCAGTGCTGATCATCATCAATCCATGTTTTTTGCTTATCCCCTCGATTGGCCATTTCCTGGTTGAATTTCTCATACAGCTGTGTATTAGGGTTATGAGCAGGTTGAGGAACAGTGCAAGGGGGTAGGGAACCTGCACTAGCTGAGAAGGCCACCAGAGTTCTAGCATTCTCTATGTCTACACTGTTCCCCAAGCTACTTGTGCTCTGGTCACTCCAGCCTGCTTCCTGCTGTTGAGGGGTAGAGGATCCTTTCAGATTCCCAGGCCCCCATCCCTGTGTCTGGGGAAGACATGTTAATGTCTCCTGGTGTTGGTGGCTAAGCTTTGCCAAAGCTGCACCTTCAAGACCATCTGGTTCTTCTCCATGCCGACTCAGCCCATTGGACAGCTCCTGGTTCAATATGCCTTTCTCCAGGCATCCATGGTCAATTTCCATCTGGCCACTTCTGCTGGGGCCATCCACTGAACCCGTCACTGAAACAGTCTGCAAGAAATATAAAAACATCAAAATATTAGAGAATTCAAACCTGCTAACTGTTAGTGTGTATACAGTTTTGAAATACAATGTTAATTTCCAAATCCAGTATACTGAACGTTTACCCTAATACTATGAACTTGTACACAATATAATTTAAGTAACTAAAAACCACCACCAGGTTTCCAGATTAGTCCTTGAGTGCCAAGCTTGGTGATTTCCCCCAAAACAGGAAAAAAGGAGTTATCAACTTAATTTGTGTATCGTGGTTTTTGTTTGTTTTATTCACAGTAGTACATAGAAGAGAGTTCATCGTTCACAGTAGAATGACAATAAACCTTACATTAGTGTATTTGTAAAACACATTATTTCCACTGTAAAATAATTTAAAACAGCAAACAGTATACACACATTTACATCTCCTGTAATATTTTGCAGTGATGTACACTGGCTAAAACCCATCCAACTGAGTTGTGGAGGTGGGGTGTGAGAACTGTTCTGTTGATTATGTAGATACTTTAAAAACTTCACTACTTCTTCAAAGGAGGATCTTGTGGCTATGCTTTGACAGTTTCAGAATGTTTCAGTAAACAGCTTCTCAGCTCACAACTTTGCCCACATTTAATAGCATCACATGTAAGCAAAAAATTCTGTCAGTTCTACAAAAAAAAGAAGAAAAATACTGTTTAGTTTAAACACCTTATTCAGTGTCCAAATTATCTATGGTCATCTCACATTTATGCCTGTTTAACATCTTGACATTTTTACCATAGACAATGCCACCTCTATCTATGTAGTAAGTAGAATGCAGTCTTTGAAAATATTCTGCCACAGTAGAAGATGAATGATTATGAAAATGCTCACTATATTGCTATAAAGGACACCTTTTCATTGTGCATTTCTGTTCCCATTCGATGAGCACTGTCTACTCAGGCTCCCACAGGGTCATGTGACCACAGGGTTGCTGCTGTGTATGTGAATTTGGGTGTGCTTCAGAAGTTTGTGAAATGCAGAAAGCATGGTTTACAGGCCGAAACCCACTGGTCACGAGTCTGAACTGGTTTTGAAACAGCTAAACCACACTTCTCTCACGACAGTTTTCCTCTTTTTAGTAAGGCAATGAAAAGAAACACACTGTCAGCAGGTTAGAATAATAAATAGCTACCATAAATTTGCCACTCCTTTCCATTCACCTCTATAAGAACACAACTGCACAGACACCCAGCCCCTGCTGAAAGCAAAAAATTGTGCTATGGTGGAGGTGCTTCACTCTCCCAGTTTTATGCTGCCAAAACGTTAACACACCCAACCAGAATGGGCTGCTCAACTAGTTTTATCTGACACACGTGTTTGTGTAACATAGAGAGACCTTTAAATGCAATGTGACGAAGACAAGCTCTGGCATAGAGCCATATCATTGGTGTCTATACACACACAGCTATACGCGTGCGCGCAAACACACACCAGATGCCCAGAGAGGATGACAGCACAAAGCAGAAAGGAGACCGGCATGGAGGGGGGAGTGCAGGGGGGACGCCTGAGAGCAGACAGCTGGACACAGATCCACACGGATAAACACACACACACACAAATTCATAACCCACAGGCTGGTGCCATCACGACAATAATGTATGAAGGCAACTTCAGAAAAGACAGCTGAATAAAAACGTCAGAGGTGTACTTACATTGTGCGTGTATGTGTCCTGATAGAGCAGATGCAGAGACAATGGACGGTGGAGTAGACAGAAAAGCGCATGGAACGTAGCTGGTAGTGAATCTTTTCTTCCTTCCTCGTTCTCCCGTTTCCCTCTCTGTCTCAGTGCGGCATACACACGCACACGCACGTGCAGACACGCACACACCCGTATACACACCTCCCCCACACGCTTGTTCTCTCAATCTCTCTTCCTCCAGCCACCAATGCTGCTGCAATCGCTCTCTCTTTCCTTTTCCTTCTCACATTATGTCTCTCTGCTCCTCTCGTCCCTTTCTCTCTATTCCCTTTTTCTCGTTCACGGTCTGCTTCGTCTTAAACCCCTCCTCTCTCTTTATCTCTCTCTCTCTCTCTGTGTGTTGTTACTCTATCGCTCTGCTCTCCCTCCCTCTCTCTTCTCCCTCGCTCTTTCTCCCTCCTGTTTCTCCTCCCCCCTCCTCTTTTCAGCTTGCGCAGTGCGAGAGAGGCCATTATCTGACTCACACTGGGCACGTACTATGGAATGGAGGAGAGCGCCGTGAACGAGGGGATGAATGCTAGCTGCAGCCGCAGTGGATAGAAAGAGAATGAAATGCAGAGATGAGCAACATTTTTACATCAATTTAGGCTTGCTTTCCCTGAAAGAGAACAGGAAACCAAAAGAGCAAGCTGTGCTTTTGATATTTGAAGTTTGTTTTGCAGGTGATTCGCCTGAATCTCAAACTGCTCAACAACATGGAGGCTGCAGCTGTTCAATCTTCACGCTGGCTCCAAACGCAGGCAGCTGTCATCAGCTAAAAATAATACAGAATAATGCTTAACACAATCGAGTGGCTCAAACCTTTCCCTTTATTTCACAGTGCATGTTGATGCATATTTTTATATTCTCTTGCCTTGTATAGAACGGCTTTCAGCGGTCGCTCTTCAGTAATACGCATTGCTCTCAAAGACTCCACTCGTGGCGTATTTCTCATCATATCTTCTTATCACTTCTGTTTTTTTGTCTCCAATCTAGTTTCGCTAGCATAAGCCTAAGAATCGATTGGGAACTGTAGAGAAATAATTCAAAGGTTGTCCACCCAAAGCAGGAGCAGATGTCCAAAACCTTCATATGCATGTTTGGTTTGGGAAATCGTGTATGAAGACATTTGAGAATGGCCCAAAGCATGAGATACACAGGGGGCAGAGCTAGGCAAGGAGCAAACTGGAACCACAAAATAACGCATGACAAGTCTGCAACCAGAAGCGAAAAGGAAGAAAAAACACACAGAACGGGAGGAAGAGCAAAAATAACATTCACTTCACATTTGCTGCTGAGTTGCGTTTCCTCCAACATGAAACGGGAGGGAGAAGAAACAAAAAGATAACCATGGATGCAGGACTCCAGAGAAGAGAAGAACACAGTGTGAAAAACATGGGAAGCATGCTTTGTTGCTTTAAATTACAGTGATCTTTTATCCCGCTCTGAAAAATCTTCTTCCCTGCTTAGTGCTCAGCAACTTTCCCAGAGTAAAATCTTCCCCTCTCTCGTTTCTCTACACGCTAACTGCCTGCCCATAGCAGCTGAAAGGTTTTCTCCTTTACTGGCTCTTTGATATCTTTTTCAAATTTGCTCTCTCCCTCCATTACTAGGCTAAGTCTCAGCGTCTCTATAAACCGATGTCTCCAAAGAAGAGCCGCTCACAAGTTAGCGTACAGCAGTCACAGATGATAGCAAATTTCTTGAACTGGATTATACACAAACACAAATCTCTCACTATTCTCTTCTCTGTCCCTAAACAGCCTCTCGCCATTTTCATCGTTTTCCTGACGCACTTTTTTGCATCTCTACAGTTCCGAATCAGACGGATGGAGAAACTCCGTCTTGCTCTTTCACTCTCCAGTCCAGTCACTCCAATCAGCGAAGTCAACACTGGCATGTATACAGCAGAGGCAAGACAACTCAAAACATGCGCGTGCACACACGGGCACACGCACACGTACACACACACACACACACATGGGTGGAAGCCAAAAAGCAGAGGTAAAACTGCTCAGTCACTGACAGTGGGTAAATGGGTGAGCAGTGAGAGCACGAGGAGAGAGAGAGTGAGCATGACATCACTGTAACATCATCAAAAGTCCACGCCTCCCACCCCAAAGCGGGTACGAGTAGGGTAGACAGATGTGTCATACCACACAACATGAAGGTCTCTACCCCGCCTCATACACACGCAAGAACATTTATTCACCCACCCACCCGTCTGATTACTTGCTCCTTTTCCTTTTTAAACTCTTACTGGTGACACAGCACTTCTATAGTGCTTAGTGCATTCTGTCTGCAGCGAGGAAAAGGTAGCAGGAGTGTCGCAAAAAAAATGAAAGAATATTCACAACAACATGGCACTGAAGCAAAGGTTTTCATCATGCACAGTTTAAAATACCAAGAACTACATTGCCACAAATATTTTGTAATTAAGGTTTACTGACATGGAAAGGGAGTGTGGACATCCAGACAATATTCATCTTTCTGAATCTTGTGACCAGAAAGTATAAACAAGATAATGCACAGGGACTGCTATATCATAGAAAGGTCTTCACATAATTCAATTCAATTCAGTTTTATTTGTATAGCGCTTTTAACAAAGAGCATTGTCTCAAAGCAGCTTTACAGAACATAAGAAACAATAAACATACAAACAAACAGTAAACATAATCCATATGAGAAGAATCTGATGGTTAATACAACACCCAGTGCTCCAACCTAAACCTCCCATACTGTGAGTCAGTACTCAATGCTTCACTCAAATGTTCTAACCAAAGACACAACCCTGACGTTCTAAACTAATACTGTAACAGAAGTCCCAGCCAGACCAATCACACCAAACCCTAGGCTTTAATCAAAGTGATTTTTCTACCAAATGCTTTAAATCAGTATGTCAACCCAGAATGCTTCAAAATGTCAGCAAATATTCAGTAACGCCAACCCAGGTTCTAATAATATAATACAATACTCCCACCCAATATTCTAATCCTGCTGACAAAACTACAAACAAATAAAATCACACAGCATGCATTCGCTACACATTCTACTCATGGACATAGTCTTACACTTATTATTTTGGTAATAGCATAAGGTATTAGGTGCTGTGTCTGTAAAATAACAAATCCCAAACATTTTAACATGCTAAGCATCACACGAGTCAAAACTGCACAAGTGTGGCAATTCCACCATTGGTAAAAGAGCCAAAGCCCTAGTTGTTCTACGTTGTGTCCTTCGCCAAGGTCATATTACATTATGACTAGTCATGCTCTGAAAAGAAGATCTCCCTGTTCTGTCAGTTCCTCAACTTCCTTTGGATAAAACCATATGCTACAGTATGAAATAGTTCATTTCAACAATCAGACATTCTCACTAAACAAATATATGTGTAAGTAAAGAAAGCCACATAAACAAGCTTGGGGAGATGCCATTCCACCCATAACAGCTAACCAGTGATCTGAAAGCATGGATTAGAATCGTTCGAGTATAACTATCTTGTCTTGCTGAGTATGTCAAACAAGACAAGTGAAACCTACAGTAATATCAGCAAAGATGGTCTAATACTGGTAGAAACTGTACATAGAAATAAAAAAAAAACAAAGTATAATTAAAAAAGAAAAGATGAAGTATATTGTGATTGTTCCTTTAAAAAGCCAGGTACTACATAGTTCCTTGTTAATGTCAACTGTTTTGGATTTTTAGAGTTCAATTCACTGAAACCTACCTGAACAACTGGAAATGCAAGACAGCATAAAACAAAAACGTTGCCCTAGAGTTTATGGAAAGTCTATATCAACAAAACACAGAAAGTCTTGTGACTTTCAAAACAAAAAACAAAAAAAAAAATACCTAGAAGTGACATTTGTGTTTCCTCCATACAAGTGGCAGTAGCAGTCAATAGATTCAAAGAACTCACTGCTAAGCAATGCTAGAGTGTTGGCTAATCATAATTAAAAACCAAGTAGCACACTGTAGCACCCTGGCAAATTGATCAAATTATTATACCAACATTTAAAACTGTGTAGTTTCTAAACAGTTCTTAAAATGCTTTAAGCTCAGCAGTCATTTTTAATCCACACAGGGGAAAAAATGTATAAACCTACACAACTTATCTATGAATTTCTACCTGCACTGCAATCCAACCAGTAAATAATGTTTAAACGTTTAAAGGAGAAAATATCCCTTTAAATCACAAGACACCGACGAGCTAGCCGCAAAACCTCAGGTCACAAGACACCGTTATGTTACATCATCAAGGATGTGAAACTGACACTATATACTGGGACTATGCATACACAAGCAAAAGTATGCGTGCATTCATACACATTTGTGTTTCATCAGAGTTGTAATACAGATCATTTTTTACATGTTCACTGAATTTGGGAGAAAAATTTTGTACCTCGGTTCAAAGAGTTCCTTGACAGCTGGATATAAGTGTGAAAAGGCCAATTTTTTAAAGACTTCATACTCCAAATGTAGATTACATACAGAGCATGTGTTAACCACAAAGCCTACATGCCAAATCCAGCCTGGAGCCTAGTTTCATTTGGCCAGCATGAATGTGGAAAAATAATAGTGAAACGTTACACTACTGCTTGACGTTTTAACACTATCCAGAAGTCACAGCAGATCTGTGTTTAGTTGTTAACTAAAAAAACACACTTGGTGTGGCAGTGCCTATACGAAGGTTAGTTACTACAACCCATATATACACGCACTTCAGTTTCTACTGGACATCAGTCTGAAATGCAGGTTAAAATCAATGCCTTTTTACATTTACATCTAAAAAACTATTTAGAAGTACGTCAGAAATGAATTTCACTAGCATGAGGAAACATGCAGAATAAAATCACAATTAGTTTCATCTGGATGTCAAACAGCAGTCAGAACAGTGATGACCTGAAGTTTTTATTTAATCATCTACCAATCTTCAAACGGTCTTGCCACTGTAATTATATTTGTAATTAAAACTCTTAATGACAGTGGAAGGATGACAGCTATGGATCTGTGGGCATAACTTGTTGTTTTTAATGTCAAAATGTGCAATATTTATTAATTCAGTTCAATTCCGTTGTTGGTATAGCGCCTTTTACAGTGGACATTGTCTCAGAGCAACTTTACAAAAGTAGAGAAATAGAGAAAGGAGGGGAAAAAAATTACCCACCATCTGCTTGTTACTCAACATTACTCATTCAAGATTCAAAGAAATTTATTAATCCCAGGGGGAAATTGCTTTGCCATGTTACAGTTGCTCTAATAAAAATGGAAGAGAGAAAGAAAGAAATATATACTCTGTACAAGTAAAATAGAATAAATAAACACAAATACTGTATAAATACTGTACAAATAATAGTGTAGAACTGTAATATTGCACACAAGGATTTTTAAATTGGTGATCATTTTAATAAGTGATAATGGTGGCGTGTTGTAGATGAAAGATAACGGTGAAATTGTAATGTGCGTGAAAGCCCCATAGTTACTATTGCACCCATTATTGATTATTGCACATGAAATTACACATGAAAATGCCCCAACGCTTCAAGGGAGGAATTGTACAGTTTGATTGCCACAGGGATGAAAGATCTCCTAAATCGCTCAGTGCTATATGGTGGTCCATATAGAATTACATTTCAATACAAACACGTTAACTTCATTACAGTTTATAATTGTTTAAAAACCACTTTATTGTATATGGAAGTTGTACCAGATATTAGGGTGACTGCTCATAGCTGCAAATAAGTAAGAATTTCTAAAATACAATGTAAAATACTAAACAACGGTCCTATGATGTGTTGTAGCAGAAACCCCGAAGTCTGAACGCAGAATATATAGAACGTGATAAACAGCAGTTGAATTTGCTGACTAATGAACTGACTGACTAATGACATTAAAACGAATGATCTATTATTCATACTTAAATGTACATACTTATTTAGGGATTTATGTTTACTGGGGTTTAAGAAAACGAAGGAATTCAGCTTTGAGCTAAGTTAAATGTTTGTACAGTTTGTAAATTCTATAGATCTTTAAGGAGAGTTCAAAAGGTTCACACAAAACATATCCAGTTTTGTATAAACGGAATAATTAGATAGATTGTTAGATTAATAGAAATGTACAAACAGTGCCTACAGTTTTCAGGGTTGAATATCAGCTACAAAAGGCATTTAGCTTAGGTTATTACCAAAAAAAGAGTTATCCAAAAGTCACATTACAGGGTTTACATATTATTCCATCAGTGACCCTGATTGTGCTGATTTAACAATTGTACAATGCTATATATGGGAATGGTGTAGACATTCTTATACAAGCTTCCTTTGTTTATTATTGAGATCTAGACAAAGAGCAGTTCATATTTTTTGCAGTTATCTGTGACCATTTTAGGAATATCTAAATCCAGATCATTCCCATTCTTCTTGCCTATTTCTCCCTCCAACACAAACACAATCATGATTAATCATATAAAGGTATTTATATTCATATCCTATGAACATCTCTGACACTCATTAGCTTTTCCACTAATTGTCCTCACACTAGGTACAGTACAGAAGAGTAAAGATCTAAAAGGGACTGACCTTGAGTAGTAGCATTGTAAGTCGTCCAGTCAGACCTCTGAAGCACGTTGATGAATGCTAGTTTAAAATGATCAGTCTTTCTGTTTCTGTTAAACAGTCATGTCTGAGTCATCACCTTACTCATCTCTCCATCTCCCACACACACACACACACACTGACAGCCACCCCCAGGCAAACCTACACGCATACAAACACAAAGTCTCTCTCTCACACACACACACTACGAATATTTCATAGAAGAGCACCTGTATGCCATTCAGAGAGTTTATTAAGCTTTTGGGAGTTAGCAGAAAACTTTGTTTCATCACACCATACACACCATTAGTGTCAGCTAACTAATAGACATATTTAACATGCTTCATATGCTTCAGTAATATGGAACTTACAATTATGTAGGCTCTGCCAATATTTTTGGAATTTTCCACAACTCCAAACCACATGTTTACCCTCCAGTTTTTTTGTACCTTTAGTTGTGTGTCGCTAGAGTTTTCAGAACGCCTTAAACATGTAGATGGCCATGTACGGAGCACAGTTTGGGTTTGGATGTAGTGTTTCTGTTTGTTTTTATACCATTACATAATAACAAATCAGTTTGAGATAAACCTCAAAAGCATTCAATAATTTCAGGAGCAGAATGTTCTCTAGGTGTCATGATGGGGCAGTGAGTAGCATTTCTGCTTCATAGCTTCAGGGACCCAGTTTTTATCCTGGCCTCAGGTTACTTTGTGTGGAGTATCCCATATTCCCAAAACACATGCAGATTGGTATACTGGTTATGTTGATCAGCCTCATTTGCAAATGTAGGAGTGGATTTGTTCCACTTTGCCATCGACTGGCATCGTATCTGGGGTGAACTTTCCTGCCTTGTGCCCAGTGGTCCTGGGATTGCCTCGGTATCCACTGTGACCTGGATGAAGTGATTGCTGAAGATGAATGTTCCATTTAACATCCCAAATGGTACTTTACATGTTCCTCTAGGGGAAGTCTTAAAGCTTCTATGTAGAATCAACAGATCTGAACAATTTCCAAGTAAGACTTTTTTCCTAAAAGAAATCTACAACACTTACCTCTCTAAAACACCCCAGAGGAACTAAATTAAGAAGAGCCCATTTCTGTGGGATAAGAGATTATGAACAAATGCCTATTGACAAAACTAAGCATTTGAGAAATATTATAGATGAACAGAATAGCTGGGCCTTGTTAAACAGTTAAATCCAACCATTTGCAAGTAAAGGCATATCGCCACCAAAGGACACAATGATTAGGGTCAGTGAGATCGTTAGAATGGGGTCGTTAGTCGTGAATGGATGTTTTCTTTCTACACCACCCAAGTCCTAATGTAATCTTTAACCTCTTTCAGCATTCTCTAATTCTTTCTGTCACCTTCTCTTTGTTTGTTTATCTTTTCTTTCCTTCACTCTCTCTTTCACTTTGTCTCACTCATTCTTTTGTCCTTTGCACTTTATCACACCATCTTTCCTTTATTTTTGCTTCAACCATTGCACTGATGCACCATGTCTTTGACCTGCTGCATTTGTCTGTCTGTGTGTGTGTGTTGCCTTTTTTGCCTTGTCTGACACTCGGCACGTGTAAGTCGTCACGCAACGCTCAAACACCTCACCTCATACACATATATTCCTACCACTCATAGGGAGAAAGAGAAGAAGATGGGGGAAGGGTGGAGCCATTTTCATTTCTCACTAAGGCAGTGGGACAGAAGGGGGGTGGACCTGCAAAGAATAAAAGGCTAAAGAGAGTGCTCTTTGTACAAAGAGCAAAAAAAAAAAAAAAAAACAGGTGAAATTTGAGGAGAGGGGACACACGAGGGGGAATGGAGAGAATAAACCAGCACGAGAAGTATCTCGAAGAAACAATAACGCTGGAAGGGAAATGAGAAGAGTCCATGGAAGGAACCAAACATGCAGCAAAACTGGTCGATGTTCCTGATGTGCCTTGTAAATGAAACAGGCTGTTGGGCGATTTAAATCTGAGACCAAGAGGTAATTTGCAAAGCAAAACAGAAGGGTTAAAACACCAGACAGTGCAAGAGACAAAGAATAATACATTATGCCTTCCAAAGCCATCACAGGAGACTACTGTAATATTCCTAAATAGAGAAAAGAGGGAAAGAAAGACAGAGAAAATGATCTTGTTCCAGCTCTGAATGGTGGCGTGTTGCCAAGGTTTTCTTTCTTTCCTCCTCGCAGGAGTCAGGCTAAGATTAGCTTCCCATATGTTCGAGGCAGACGTAGTCGCATTTAAAGGGCCAGCGACACTTTATGGATCCTGTTGCAGTGTGAACTGCAGTATTGCGTGTGTTCCTTGTCCAGCACTACACATCACATCACAACAACCCAAAGAATCCAATCACAATGCAATTACAGCTTTCACAAAATGATGACACAATATACAACAATAATGTATAACCCGAGGCAGTTGATACACCATGATCACTGGATCACCATATGCAATAGTTGCTCATCTCAATGAACTCCAGTCATTGAGAATTTCTGCAGTTGTCTGCACCACATGAGGAAGGTGGTGATAATGCCCCACCTCTTTGTGTTTCTGTGATAATCAAGGTAAAATATTGCTCTGCATCAAGTAAACCCAAAGATTAACATCTTCCTCAGGCAGGCATAATAATAATGACCCCCTACTCCAGCACCAATGGAACTTATTTGTTCTGGCGTTATAATGAAAACAAAGGTTCTGAATCCTAAACATCTGATCTTAACAGGGATGAGACACACTTTCACAAACTGCTGAACAACACTCACTACTAAACAAATACAAAGCAGCGTGTGTGGGCATACAAGTGAGAAGTTGCTTTTCCATCCACAATAAAAAGTCAAAAATGGCTTACTGTGCATGTGCAATGACCCGTTTTCATTTGTTGGATGAACAAAACATGCTTTCTTTTACAAAACAGTCAAGTAGGAAATTCAAATCCCTAATACAGAAAACAGCATCCCAAAACAGCAACAAGTCATTGCTCTGCCACCTTGGAATTATGGAGATCACATGACAATCATACATCACTGTTTTAGGAAAGCTACTTTTTGGAGAGAGAGATACCAAATAAAGAGATACTGAAAAAGTTGTTTAATTGGTGGTACAAAGTATTGTTTTAGTGTGGACTATGCCTGACGAAGATGATAAAAATATCTGCCGAAAAGAATTGGTGTACAAGACCATGCTTACACAGACAACAAGCTGCACACACTGCACTTACGACATTTACACACAGTAAAAAAAACAGGAAGCAGGTGGGCCTAAAATCAGAGAAGAAGAAAAAAAGCCACATCTAAGAATTCCAAGAACAGTGAGACAGATACATAGTACAACAGACAAATGTGCATCAGACATCAATGCACTGGTGGAGATAAAGATGATACTGGTTAAAAAAGAAAAAAAAAAACACTTCAATGTACAGCCTATTAAAGCCATGGAGAGAGAATGATTAATCAGACAGGCATCCTCACAAATGAACCTTACTCTCACTGGATGGCCTGAATATGATTTAATACTCTGTGTAGTACACAATGCCAGAGAATAAGCTCAAACTGAGCTCACGTGTGCTTTCTCGATAAATAGCCTTGGTAAAATATATCTCTCAGACCCCAAGCCGAACAATGAGACCCTGAAACAGTGCCCGGACCTTCAAGAGCCTTTTAAATATAAAAACCGACAACTTCCTGTACGATCCTTTACCTTCAAACAATCTTTTACACACACACACATGCTCAAAATTTCCCCGACTTTCTATACACACGCGCACACGCTGCTGTGTCACATGACCGCAGCCTCAAAGGCGGTCTTGTGCTATAATTGTAGCCGTGATGTCATGCACCACTCACTGTTGCCACAGAAACTAGGTCAGTGTTAACCCTTTCCCATAATGCCGCGGGGATTCCGCACCATGCAAAGGAGAGAAAAAAAAACATTACGAAACACTTTCCACCGGTCCTTTAATGTGGTACGCCAGCTTTCGATTTAATGAAAATACATTGCGTTTATTGTACACAATTCTCGACTCCGAATGGATCTTCGATTTGATGTGAGCCAAAACAACTTGATGTTCTCGTAAAAGCTAGACGTGGGGATTTAAATACATGGGGATCTATAATCTATCTATTTATATATATATATATATATACACACACACACATACACATATATATATATATATATATATACATATGAACTGCTGACTGGAACAAAAATCTATACAAGTCATGACTGAAAGCTGACAGTGCTGAGCATTAATGATACCTTCGTCCCTCACACTTCTCAGCAGCTCTGTTTACTCTTCTTATAAATATGTACTTGTTTTTCATTATGTTGGTGGAAACTCAGATTCACACATAGTGTTTCTGTGCTTGAAATGGACCTGAAGTCATTTCAAATACCAACAAATGAGATGTAAATGAGAGAGGGAGAGAGCAAGGAAACTGAAATGACTTCAATTGTCTGGTTCAAGGAGCAACATAATGATTTTCAGCCATCTGTAGCGTGTAACATTCTCAAAGATTTCACATAGGAGGCAAAGACAAAAAAAATCCACACCCACTAATAGAAATACACCCATAGAAAGACAGATATATGTTTATCTTTTCATTTCTTAATCCAAAAATTCTAGTAGTTCTCCAGACAAAAGCAGAAAATGTACAATGGTGCTCTTAATCACTGGTTCTTTGTATCCAAGTCTCTTTGATCCTGAATATTTAAATAAGCACTTTATTAAAGACCTTTGTGCTTAGAGGGTGAAACCTGCAAAGCCTCTAACCAAAAGACTCAAGCAGTCAAGCTTGTGTGTACAGGAGTGATATGTGTTGTGATAGTGCCTTATCAAGTTTTCAGTTTTTAAAAAAATTATATCTGTAAGTATTTTTTTCAGTCATATAAATTTGATGAGACAGCATTGGCTTAATCATACGCCACAAGTAGGAGTATGTCAACATTGGAAACTAGAGGCTTGCACACATGCGTGCTGATCTTTGTGTGTCACAAACCACTGTGGCCTAGTTTAAGTGTTATCTATTTAAGTCATATAAGCCATTACTATAACAGAGCCTATACACAAACATTCAGAGGTCAGCTACAAGGTTGGAGGAGGGAAACTATCCAACATTAAACATTAACAAGGTCAGTTAGTCTGGAAACCAAATCAGATTCAAACTCCATGATCTTCAGTAAGGCTCACGAGAATGTTCTGTTGTTTAAGAGCTAGAGTAGCTACACTTTTAGCTAGAGTTATGACCACTGAAACAGAGTTCTGAGAGATGGGGAATAACTTTAAAATAAAAAAATCTGTAATATCCATAACATTTAACGATAATAAGTTGCCAAATGCTTTCGCCAGTAGACTAAAATAGACAGCAGTGCGACGGAAAGCGTAACACAGAATGTTAGCGGGACACCGCCGTCTGAGCTGTCAAGGCCCGGAATAGCCATGCTACAGGTTACTCTAGTTCATAAACAATCTACCACGTGCTTAGAAGTGCGCATGCGCATGCATCTGTACTCCCGTTACCTCAAATGACTGGGAAACTTTGGTGACCCCGCCTTCCTCTCTCAATTTGTGAGAGAGAGATATAAAAGGAAAGAAAGGGAGAGAGGAAAATTGAGAGAGGAATAGAGTGAGGCCTTCTGCTATTCTCTCTTGGCCAGGGTACGCTCACGCCTCTCTTTCGCTCTTCCTCTTTCCCTCGCTCACTCTGTCCTCCAATAAGCACCGAGCGCGGGGCTCTTTAAACCGGGGCCTGCTAGAGCCCAATCAAAACAGCACCGGCGTTCTCTCCGACACCATGCCAACTGAGCGGGCATTCCGCTTCGGTACTCTGCACAGCACTAGGGAGATTGTTCACTTTTCGTTTGTCTTTGACATAAAGCCCACAAAAGCCGAGACGGTGCAGCACCTGCAATTCACAGGTGTCTGTCTACAGCTGTTCATCAGTGAAACAAACCACACAGATTAAATCACACTTGAAATATGTCAGAACTCACAAGGACACCGAAACTCATTGTGCCTTGAAAAATACCTTAAAATGATAATATGATACAGAAGTATGGGCATGGACACACTCACCTCTGTGGCCAGGTTGGGGGTTGAGGTGTGCGCTCTTATACCGTCGTCAGAATGGCCCACCGTCTAACCCAGTCAGTGAGGAAGAGGAAAGAGGAAGAGATTAACGATCAGTGAGATGCAGTGATAACTATAACAGAAATGAAACTCTTTGTGTAGTCTCAATAAAGCTCCTTTTTTAAGGTTTGATTTTTAT
Organism: Hemibagrus guttatus; assembly: GCA_033459395.1. Lineage (NCBI taxonomy): Eukaryota > Metazoa > Chordata > Actinopteri > Siluriformes > Bagridae > Hemibagrus > Hemibagrus guttatus. Next base: position 18,635,800 of record JAUCMX010000021.1, on the reverse strand, counting down.
AAAAATTAAACGTGTGAATCATCATTTGACCTCCAGAGAAGCTCTGCTGCCATGATGTGACTCAGAAAGAGCCTTCAGATAATTATGTAAGCTACCCACTCAGCTTTTATCTCGTTTTGATCAGTCACTGGATCTCATTTATTGTTTTTTTTGTTTTTTTTTTGGTTATGTAGACTGTAACATAGAAATACTCTGAATGCTTACTGGGCAAAGACATATCTATCATCTAAACTAACAGTATTTATATGAATCATTTGACTTACATCTAACAACATGAACAATAGTTTTTAACCCTCAACACACCATCTGGTTATTCTCCTGTTCAATCTTTGCCCCCCCCCCCCCACCCACCCACCAAAATGAAATAACCCCACCACCACTACCCCCACCAGCCCTCCACCACATACACACATACAACTGGGCAGTGTCTCAAATCTGACAAATATTTACCCTCTCAGTCCTGCTGCTGCTTTCTTCTCACCACCAGCTAGTCGTATCCCCATCAAAAGCCTCTCAGCTATCTCTCGCTTTCTGTCTTTCGATCTTTCCCTTTCTTATTTTTTCCTCTCTCTCTTTTTCTGTCCATTCAGGAAGCCATCTTGTGCTTTTAAAATTTTTTGATCCTGTTCGTGTGTTCACTCGTTTCTTCTCTCTTTCCCTCGTTCTTTCTCTCTCTTTTTTCTTTCTTGCTCTCTCTCTGTCTCTCTCTCTCACTTCCTCCCCTTTGCGGGTCGAGCGCATACACACAGGAGGGTTTTATTTAAAGCCCATGTGATCACTATCGGCACTGCACTCTACACACACACACTCACAGAGACACAGTAATACACAGATATACACACATAACCCCCTCCCTCCCTCTCTCTCTCTCTCTCTCTCTCTCTCTCTCTGTCTCTCTCTCTGTTTTCCCTTTCCCTCTGTCTCTCTCTAGCTAACTGATGTGAATGCCCCCCCTCCCTACACACACACACACACACTCCTACACGCATACACGCTTGACTGCGTCATGCACGAAAGTGTCGAGCCACCAATCGCAGCCCATTGTCGACTCTGCTGCTAGGGTGAACCACAGACATGGAGGAGGGGAAGAGGACGAGAGACATACAGAGAAAACGAGAAAGAGAATAAGAGAGAGAGAGAAAGAAGGATGGACAAGAAGAAGGGGGTTGGGTGAACAGAAAGGAGAAGGGGGGCACGTGTGTGTACACATAGTGTGCGGCTGTGAGCCTATGCTGGGGGATGGGCGTCTCTCTCTCTCTCTCTCTCTCTCTCTCTCTCTCTCTCTCTCTCTCTCTCAGGCTGTCAATTATCTCCTCCGGCTTGCCTATCCTAAACAATGCCTCTGGTATGTGCTATCACCAGCGACCATCTGTGTCTCGGGAGTTTGCAACAGCCGGACTGGACTGCACTGAGCTCTGGTGTGCGCGCACACACACACACACACACGTCGGCCTGGAATGCAGTATAACCACTAAAAGTCGGTGACAGCAAAACACAAAGCGCACTACAGCTGACATACCTCATTACACCAAAGCAGTGGCCAAAAACAGACCTTCTGTGCTTCTATTTTTCTGTATTCTGTATTTTATTAAACTGCCCTGAAGATAAATAACACAGCTGAGTCATTCCCATTTGGAAATATAAGTCAGCTGACCTGGCATGTTCATTATTTTGTTATTCATCTACTAAAACGGCTTGTCATATGACCACAGGCTGCATGTTTGGGTCTAAATCCAGGGCAAGGTTTGCTCAGCCTCGAGTAATAAACAGAGTAATTATATAACTCAGAGATCGGACACCGGTTTAAAAACAATGGGTCACTAGGTACAAGTTCCAAGTGACAGTCTTTCAGATCCTGAATCTCACACGCAAACGCCAACAGCGAAGCGAACCTCCAAATCCAAGGATCGAACGATTTCTACACAGCAGAGAAGTGAAGGAACAGTGTGCAGAAAACGCAGCGACCAACAGACCCGCTCATCCGCTAAATGTTACATTAGAGCACACTTCGGTCATGACCACAGCGAAGCAGAAGAGAAAGCAAGAGAACCAACAGGAGATAAAAGTCACAAAGGCACAGGAAGAAGAAAAAGAAAGAGAGTGATATAAAAAGAGAGAGCGAGAGGAGAGAGAAAGAGAGGTTGAAGATGGCGCACTATGAGTAGGCAGCCTTGGAGAGAGGAAAAAAAGAGCGGTTTGGTGACGCAGCAGTTGTTACGCAGCGTGGGAACTCCAGAAACGTCATACGAATCAGCGTGTGTGTGTGTGTGTGCGCGTGCGTGTGTGTGTGTGTGTGTGTGTGTGTGTGCACGTGGTTGAGCTTGCAGGAACCACGAGGTGTTGGGAGGTTGTGCTGTCGAGCACTGAAACTATTCTCCCGCTCTCGCATAGTACGATGCTACAAAATAAACCCGACATGCAACGTTAATGTTAACGCGTGCTTCTTGTGTGTGTGTTCTGGAAAAAAACTGAACTCTGTGCTCTGGTGTTTCCCTCAAACCAGGGATCATCCTGCCAACAAAGTGGACGGACAGACCGAATTCACTGACAAAATCTGGAAAGAGAATTAACACGATTGGAGTGATGAAGAAGCCGTAACCTCACTGGCTAACAGCCCATTCATGAGATAAGAGACAAAACATTTCCTCCTATCGAAAGTAATGAATAAAAATATATAAATACTTTAAAAAGTTACATCGAAAGGAAATCTCCATACTTAGAGCACTGATTAAATAATTTAATTTCTTGTAAATGCCTGCTCTAGGTCACACAGCCAAACAAAGCCTTTAAAACTGCAACAATTCCATAAATATAGATTTAAAATAAAAGGCAGGGATCCACCAGATATCAGAGTATACATAGCAAACTGTGTTCTCACTTTGCATCAACTCAGACTCAATACTCATCGTCATATTTTTATATAATCCTGAATAAAAGCAATGTAATTGTCAGCTACAGCTCTGGGGACTTCCTTTCCTGCGTACATTTAAAAAAAAATTTTATATATTAAACAATGTTTTAGTCTCTGCCATCACAGCTGTAACATATCAACACAATCTCCCCTTTATGTGGACGTGTAATGAGGGAGCTTCAGCTGACCAAAACAACACAATGGTATCACTGTACATCATGTTTAGAATGGAAAATTAATGTATTTTTGAACTGTGTCTGGTTTTATGTTTAGTTGCAAGCTGAGAGAGTTGACAAACAGTTTTATGAGAAGATCTCAAAAAGGCTGAATGGTGTTCAGCTGTATGGTACTGAGGAGGATGACGTGAAAAAGTATCATGCGTTTGTCCCAAAAACATTCAAACATTTCTATTTACGTAAGGGCTACAGAAGAAACGTAAAGGTCCTTTGGCCCTGCTGATGGAGGAGATGGAGGAAGCAGACTAGTTGATGGGGGAGGAGACGGAAGAACTGAAAGGTCCTGAAGGCATCATTACGCAAATTGCTCTCGACAGCACAGAGGAAGGAAATGTGGTGCAGTGGTGCAAGATGACCACTGGTGGCTATCAAAGACCATCCATGTGGACCAAGACATATAAGTGGAGTTTCTCCACCCTCAAGGTCCAACAGCAAACGCTCACTCAAACCTGTTTCTGTCCAATCAATGACATTCAGGAAGGCATCTCCTCTCCAATCGAGCTGTAGAAGGCAGCTCTACAGACCAACCACTGAGTAATAAAACTTCACAGAGAGCGAACATGTTCAACGCCTGCTGACCAGTTCTTAAATCATGACACAAATAAAAGCTAATCGATTGATACAGTCTAATAAACAGGCTACAGATTCCTTTGTACTCTTAAAGAATTGAGAAGATTTCTGCTGCTGATATAAGGCACCACCTCTTTCTTTTGTGGTGACAAAGTTAGGGGTTAGTTAACTGCTCACAAAAGAGGTGGGTCATTAGCTGTTTTTTGAAGATAGCGCTGGCTTTTGCTATCTGTTTGAAGATTCTGGAAAGAGACCTCATGCTTTACTGAGTCATTAACTGGTTGCAGGAACATAAAGAACATAAACCTCAAGGAGAGTGTGGTGTGTAATGAGGTGGTGTTCTAGACAAGGTCTTGTACCTGAGCCATCAAGGTCTTGAATTTGATGTGGGCGACTACATGATGCCTGTGGAGGGAGACAAAACAGAGTGTGACGCGAGTCCTTTTGAGTTGGTTGAAAACAGGGCGTGGTGCCTCATTCTGAATAATCTGAAGGGGTTTGATGGAGTTGCCTGGGAGGCCCAAGAGTAATGTGTTGCATTAAACCGGTTTTGAGATAACATGAGCCTGGACTAGTTTCTGTGCTGCATTATGCATTAGATAGGGTCTGATTTCCTTGGTGTTCTAAACAACGAACCTACAGGACTGTGCAGTTTTTGTAATGTGGTCTGTACAGTTCAGGTGGTCATCAAAAGGTCGCCAGCTGTGCTGGTTGGCTTGAGTATGGTTGAGTCGAGCTGTACAGTGAGGTTGTTGTTGATTGAGGCTCCAGGCAGGGATGACCATAAACTCAGTTCTTACCAAGCTGAGCTTAAGGTCATGTTACTTCATCCACTTAATCTGTTGTAAGCTCAGATGGTTATTTGTCAACACCGTCAAATGAAATGGAAAAGGATGGGGTGTTTCATACAAAAGACAGGAACTTCAATAGGACAAGGAATATCTTATTACAGCTTTAATTTTGTGCCAAAGAATTTTGTGTAATTTGCTAGTGGGAGTTTTTCCTCATGTGAAATAGCAGAGGTGCTGATGGTCTGGTTGTTATGATGCTGTATGGTTCTCCAACATTTTGTCAGACCCTTTGATGCCTTTAGATCTTTGTTTTTGTCTGATATCAGTCAAAAGTGTACAAACCAGAATACCTCTAACCCTACTTTACACTAAAGTTGCAAAATCCATAATGCAATCATACACCATAATGATGAAATGATATATGATAACGAGACAAGCTGATTTGATAGATAATATATTGGTACAAACTCCACCCCTTTTTACATTAGTGTCGCTCTAATTCTAGGTTACTTCCTGTACCGATGTTCATGAAAATACAGGATCATAGCACCATGATCATGTGATATATAAGTGTGCTTTAAAATGTAAAGACCACAAAGAAACCTGGTCTCATTTGACAGGCTCAAACAAGCACATCAGCAAACCTCCATCAGGCAGTTTGAATACAGTAATCACACACACACACACAGTCAACACACTGTTTCACACGATCCCTACAGAGGGATCATTAAGGCTGCATCGCTAAAGAGATGTGAGAACTTGCACCTGCATTTGTGTGTGTGTGTGTGTGACTGAGTATTGCTCTAATAACAGCAGAATTAACGATCCTAATTAACCCTTCTCCACCTCCCACTACTCCAACAATGGTCTGGCTAAAGCCTCCAAATCCACACACCTATTCAGAGTCTCTCTCACACACATGCACTCACACACTCCCACAGACACTTCACTCTCCCACCCAGACAAAACAGATGTCCCGTACACAGTCATGCATATTCACTGTCTCACTGCTCCCCCTCACTGAGCGCTGCAGACCATCAGAGTTGTTCAACTAAATTAAGACTACAGATTAATCCATTTTGTACAACTGCTTAAAAATAAAACTGCACCTTATAAAGTAAAAATTAGAATCAGCACCTGACCAGCAAACAGCACAGTATGATACTTGCCCCAAATACAGAATTATATGCTCACTTCCTGTTCTTGTGTGTTTCCTATTGCATAACTTTCTCTGAAGGATTCTCTGAACACCAGCAAATTGATGCTCTTTGTCACAAACCCTGACACAGAGCCTAGAAGTTCATCTCGGAGAAACTAGAGAGAATGTTGAGTGCAATCGTGATCAGGTTATGTTAGAGCGAGGAAAAAAACACCAACACAACATGTTATTGGAGCCTGAGAGGTGATCAGGTCAATCGTGCTTGACCAATCAATCTGCTCCGCCATTTCTGTCCTCACGGTACCTGGCAAGACCAGAAACCAAATTAAGGACAGATTTATGCTTGGGATTGTTTTAGATCATCTCCGACACGTCGACTGAGCTCTGTTTGCACTGTAATGCTGCATTCCTCTGAGGGATATGTGTGGAGCTAGATTTCAAATAAACCAATCTCTGTTCTTCTCAACATTAAATCAGTTATAATTATAACAACAGGGTTCTAAGTACTTAATACCTGGCGCTTTAAAAGGTTCTCTTTCACCCCTTATCGTCACGGAGAACCCGATTCCGAGCGCTCAGAGATCTTTAACCACACAGAAGGCGATTTTTTTACAGCTGTGATGTCGAGTAGACTTTAACGTACTGGTTTAAATGCAGTTTAATGGAATAAACTTCTTCAAAGTTCAAATGAAAGCTCTTGTATAAAGCAGCTATTGAGAGCATCGCACTCGCAGTGTGTGTAATCGATGCCTTGAGTGACGCACAGTAACTGGTTTTAGCATCATTAGCATTATTGAGTGCACAGCAGGAGTGCAGTTTGCTTTGCTGAGCCGTGGTTGGTGAGTTCAGGGATATAATGAGATGTGGTTGCTAGGCGACAGGGAGTCAGGCAGCAGGGGATTGCAGGGGTCAGGGGAAGGGGACAATGAAATATGGCCTTTCTGACCACCGCACTCGCTACTAATGAGCTAGAAAGAACATTAAAACCGATCTGAGATCAGACGCTGAAGTCTCATCTAATACAAGTACTTATAATGTACAAGTCGTAAAATGATGGAATAATTATTACCAAAAACGAAACTTTTTTTTTTTGGTTGTCTGAAAGCTCAAAATAAGTGATATCATTTCTAATAGTTTCTGTTGCCTCATGAAGATGGTTACAATAAATTATTCTCGCATTAAAGAAGACATGAGCATCAAAAGAGCAACCCCGTCATTCAGGCTAACGCTCCTCTGCTTCAGATACTTGACTCAATATTAAAAATCTCTCAGTGAAAACAGAAATAAAAGAAAGATTTTGCTGTTTGGGGTCAAAGACAAAAAGAGACACTTCATCTTTTCTCACATTATTACACCATTTCCACTTTCATTTTATGTTTGTTTTAAATGTTTAATGAATTGAATTTAAGTAATGAAATGACCTCGGCACTTTAGAACGTTAGATTTTAATTGAAATCTTAAAAAACCTTTTGTTGGAAAACGATGAAGTTACACTAAAATAAGGTCCAACATTTATTCATGTGAATAATCTGCATTTCTGTAAAATTAAAAGACTTGGGACTGTGTGTGTGTGTGTTGCCCTTTCAGGTCAATGGAGTGAGAAGGTGTTAGTGGGGGAAGAGCAGAGCTTCATATCTTCATTACACACACACACAAATATTTAAAGTGTGTGATATTTCAGATATTGAGACTCCATAAACGTTTGCCCTAAGAGCACTCGTTACTCGTGTATTTAGAGGATCTAGACGACAGAATCTTCTTTTAACTCTGCACCTGGATCACTGTTCCAGCTTTTGTACATTTTTGTTACTCGATATATACAGTAAGGTTTTTTCTGGCAAGGCTTTAAATCTGAAAATAAATATGGATTTGGAGGATATGGAGTCCAACATCTCTGTGACTGGGGTTCTCACACACACACAAACAGGAGACATGTGTAGAAGGATGGGTTCCTTCCTCCTCCACCCAACACCACCCCAGCTTTCCTGAAGTCATCAGTCCTGTTTGTGTTTACACTCAGTTTCTGTCCTGTTTCTCCCCGAGTGTTTACTCATCCAGCTTCATTCTCATTCTCTATATTCCACACACTTTACTTTAAAAAAATGCACATTTCTTTAATTTACTTAGAAAAAGAAACTGCACGTTTCAACTAGAAAGAAAGAAAAAAAGAGGGAGGGTTGGGGAAAAAAAAGACAAAAAGGGCAAAAGGAAAAAATAGAGGATGAAAACTTGAGCATAAATTAGACAAAGAAATTTATTAAAATGCCTGAGAAAGAAAGAAAGAAAGAAAGAAAGAAAGAAAGAAAGAGGGAGGGAGAGAGGGATACAAAGAAAAAAGACAAAAAGGGCAAAAGGAAAAAATAGAGGATGAAAACTGGAGGATAAATTGACAAAAGAATTTATTAAAATTCCTGAGAAAGAAAGAAAGAAAGAAAGAAAGAAAGAGGGAGAGAGGGATACAAAGAAAAAACGGGAAAAAGGAGAAAACAGAGGATGAAAACTGGAGGATAAATTAGACAAAAAATTAATTAAAAATGCCTAAGAAAGAAAGAAAGAAAGAAAGAAAGAGGGAGAGCGGGAGACAAAGACAAAAAGGGCAAAAGGAAAAACAGGATGAAAACTGGAGGATAAATTAGACAAAAAATTTTATTAAAATGCCTGAGAAAGAAAGAAAGAAAGACCTGAGATGGCGAAAAATGCAGAAAGAAAGAATGAGATGTAAAAATAGAAATACAGTAAAGTGAAAAAAGTTAGACAAGAAAAAGAAGACAAAGAACAAAAGAAAACTGATAGAAAGAAAGAATAAGAACAAAAGTGGTAGAGAGAAAGGAAAGCGGAACAAAAGGATTAAAAAGAGGGAGAAAGCTCTGCTAAGACTGTAATCACAGACAAATGTTGGTGTAAAACGATGAATAAATAACAGAGTAAATGAATGAATGGAGAAATGAGAAGCTCGGGATAAAGGGAAGAAACAAAGAGGAGAGCTCTTTGTGTCTCGGGTCGACTCCCATATGAGTCACGGGAGCGCCTCCGGAGGTCAGAGGTCAGGCTGCAGTGCACACAGAGCAGGTGGGAGGAATTCGGCACTGCTGAGCACCGACCTTTAACGCTAAGCTGTTCAAGACGAAGCCAATTAGGCCGAAAGTCTCGGGATACAAACAGACAATAAAAACTCAGGACTGAAACCTGAACAAATAAACAACAGCAACTTAACATGTTCTTTCATTCCTAATCTTCCAGGTTAATAAATTAGACCATCATACTTCTAAAAAGTAAAAAAAAAAAAAAAAAGTAAAATCTTTGACTGAGCAAAACTACATTCACTCGGAAAAAAAGTGCAGCAGTAAAACAAATAAAGGAAAGTAGTTTCAGTCCTGGTGCGAAGAATTAACTCCAGAATATGGTGTTAAGTTAATGCAGTGATTATTCATTCATTCTTCTTCAATAACCACATCAGGAAACAGCTGGATCCGGAATACCAGAAATACCGGGCATGGGGTGGTGAAGAGATTAGTTCGGAGGTAACAGTTTACGTATGTAAGCAAGTAAATAAACAAAAAAGTATATAGTAAAATGCGAGAAAGAAAGAAAGCGCAGCTGATCGTTCAAGCTCTTTTCTGCGCCTGACATCATTTTCCTAAAATTCTGAAATAATCTTTTCAAAAAATTTTACAAACTTTTCATCACGGTTGCCCGACACGGCTGCAGCAGGTAAAAAGTCACCTGTATGTCACTCTGTTTCTGTGAATGTGCAGTTTACTCATCGCTTGGGATTGTTACTTCTGAACAATTTAGATGTTGAAACATTCAGTTTGACGCTGAAGATCATGAACAGGAGGAAAATTCTCTTCTGGCTTGGTTTTTTGCTTTAAACACAACAATCACACCTGGTTTGTTTACCAGACACAAAGTTAAATCCAGGACTAGTTTCTCCAACACAAGACTTAATCTGTGTTTAATAAACCAGACCTTTAAAGCCAAGCATCAACAGTTTGCACGTGCATGTTTAGTGCTGCGATAACAAAAACAAGAGCACGCTGTGTTAGCAAAGCGAGCTAATCCTGCACAGGTTCCTCTAAGGATTTAGAGCTAAAAAGTGTTTTCAATCAAAGTGTACTCAACTATATGTGTGTCGGCTGATTCTAACATAGCAACCACTCTGTACACACACAACTGCCACTCAACAAACAACTTAAAGCAAACAGCAAACAAAGGCTTCACCATCTGGTTCAGTGGCTTTGGGAGAAGATGAGCTGCATGAAAACACACAGCGACTCGGACTTCTACAGACTCATCGATAGCATCCGTTTTCTCGTTGTGACATCACTCAACGATCCAAATCACGGGGGATTCTTTACATCATAGGACAAACTTCAAAGCTACAACAGGAAATACCATGGGGAAAAAAACTCTAAATGAAGATAACTGACTCATGGTGTTAATCTCTATGGTGTGGTGATGATTTTACCAACTCGTGTCTTCATCCTGTCTGTATGAAGGTTTGGTGTTAATCCCCACGTTTGAAGTGGAAATGCTGATCTGAAGTCTGATTTGGTCTCGAATTCACCGTCACTGTGTTTTCTGGAGATCTGTTTATTTTAAATGAGCACCAACTAATTCAGAAACTAATTCTGAAAGCTGCAGCTCGCATCCTTACCAGGAAAAGAAAGCCACTCAAGTTTTACTCAGTTTACGCCTCCTGCTCTCGAGGTTTCGTATTGACAAAAAATGTTTTGCTAATGATGCAGTAACTTTAAAATGGTTCCATGGTGGAAATGTCTTACTAATCTTCTGAAACGTTTTGAGCCATTGGAGAGCTTTGTTCAGTTGACTCAAGTTTACTATCTATTCCTAGGATTGACTGCAGTAGATGGTGTTCGTGTATCGCCCCCGTGCAGGAGGGATGGTCCAACTCCGTCCCTGTCAATCAGAGCGACTCTAGCTCATCACGTCCTTCAGCCAGCTCCTGAGTACAGAAAAGGGCAGATCTCCCAGTGTCCTGTGACGTAACATGAGCAGCAGCCCTTAAAGGCACTTTTTTTGGCTTGACGTCAAGCTGCAATCAAAACACCATGTTGTCTTGAAAGCCAAAGATTCCAAACATCTTTGTCATCCAAAAGTCTTTAAAGAAAGAGCCAGAAGCTAAATTCACCAAAAAAAAAAAAGAAGTTAACAGGTTTAAGGGTTTTTTCCCCTCAAAACAAACCTGATCCCATCTGTAGCTAATGACCAACATTCTGAGAACCAAAGATCACTTCACAAAGCAATTAGTCACAGGCTGAATTGTGTAATTTATGGTGTTGAGGTTGATCAAGACCTAAGCTCTGAAGTGAACAGGATCTCACTAGGTAAAGGAGGTCAGGACAAACAGGACATGCGGAGGACAAGTTGAGATGGGACGGATGAGGAATGTTTCAGAGAAAGATCAAAACCGTGGAGGATCGATGATGAGACGTGGGCTTCCTTCCTTTAGCTTCAGCAAACCCGACGTCATTAAACAAACCAACAGGTCGGAAAAGTGACGCCGCCTCGAGTCCCCACGTGACCCGACTCGTGTGTGAAGTCATGAATGATTTAGCTTAGCGTGAGGGAAAGGATTTACGCTTGCAGCTTCCACTTAATTCGTATCAAATCCGAAAGAATCTCTCTCGCTTGACAAGAGCGCAAGGAAACGTTTAGCTCACATGAGTTTTCACTCTGAAACGTTCTGACGGCGGTGAAATTCTAAACCACGGGATCCGATTTCACTTCAGCTACAGTTACTGCACACTAATCACAACATGACTTGAGTGATGACACACGTTATTAAAAAGAATGTTTTTGTATTCCTCCAAACGAAGTAAAGAAACACACCAGTTCAGATAGAAATGGATGAGGAAAAATCTATTTAAGACATGACCTTGAAAATAACTCGAGTTTCCTAACACTACACAATATGTTAGCAATATTGATCATTGTGAGAAAATTTGTGTGTTAATGTGACTGTATTCAAATAAACCTCAGACAGAGAACAAAATACACTCACCAAAAACAGAAAAGTGCTGATGTTATAAAACACAAATTCACTCAACAACTAGCTAAAACTAGCTACCTGGGATTTCAACATTGACATTTCAGTTTTTATATTCTCGATGACTTTAATACCTATTGTTGTCTTACCATAGCAAATTATTTCCATTTTACATGATTACACTGTTATATAATATTAACTAAACCTGTCAAAGTCTATAACAGGCTAATAGATGATATGCTATGTTAGCTAACTATGCGGAAAGTCTCTGTTTACTGTGTTGTTGGTCTGTAATAATCTGCATGCTGGATTAAGATTGATTCGCTCTGAAATTGTGACGTCACAATCCACGCTCATGCATAGCCCCGCCCATAATTATATTTCTAAACAAGTCACTGCTCCTTCACTGAGACTGACGGGCCTCTTACCCGCCAGGTGACCCTCCTCTTCTTGAGTTCTTCACACTTCCTGAGTTTACAGATCTGATGTGCGACCTTCCTGTTGACACAGCTGTTGCAGGTGCCGCAGTTCTCATTGCGCATGCAGGGCCCACATACGCCACACCTTTTTCTTTTCTTCCTCACAGGATCCTGGGGCATGGAGAAGTGTCCCGCATGCTGGTGTTCAGTTTGGATGTACTGGCTCAGAGGAGACACCATGCTCGCTCCCCCGGGTCTGAGGAACACTTTGGCGTCCTCGTCGTCCAGGGAGAAATCGTATATGTCTGGTGCCGAGGGGGCGAGCCCATTCTGAGGCTTGTGCATGCTGGGAAATCTTCTGTTCTCCATCCAGGGACTGGTGGTTGTTGGTGTAAATAAGGGATTCTAAATGATACAGGAAGGTCACCACAGCACAGGGGAGTCCATAAAGTCTGAGGGCTTTAAAGAATAAGTGGGAAAGAGGGAAGGAAGGCAGCAGAGCCGTGGCAGATGTTGCTACTGCGAGAGAAAGGTGATGCTCATTCTCATTCACCTGTATGACCAGGCGTCGAGTGGACGTAGGAGACAGAGATCATCTCTCTGTACGACAGAGCGAGGGTCTGTTCTGACCTCAGCAGCTTCACAGGAGCCATTTCAGTTCAGAGCTTCTCCAGCCACCAGTGGACTGCAGTATAAAAAGAAAGAATAAACAGAAATATTAATAGAAATAGCAGTCACACCATTCACACTAGCAAGTGACACATCATCACCCATGCTCCGCTAATCGATGTGGTGTCACTGATCTATGAAACTTTGTTTTTCTTCATAATGTCTCTATACGCATTTAATAAGAGCTCATATATGTAGAGGTGAGAAGAAGCTACAGGCTTTTCTTCCATTTCCGTACATCACAAATTCATCACAGATTGTAATTAAAGTTGGCACTGAAGAAACATCAGACCACACACACTGCAGGACTGGTCTGAGTAATCGTTTGTGGATATTGTATGGATTTGTTGCATTTCTTATTCATAACTAATTTGCCTGGAGCTGAGAAAATCTCCACTGAAATGTCACTACACTACACCTACAAAGGGCACAGCAACCTTAAATCCAGTGTCAGATAAAGTCAATAATGTCAAAGTGATTAAAAAGTCCAAGGAATTACATCTAAGCCAGGATCAGGCACATTACCATACATATGAATCCAGGCAGTAACTTCGATTTGCTTGTAGAACACATGAGGAAGTGGTACATCTGTACATGAAGTATTTTGAGAACCAGGATAAAATTATTAATTAAAAAAGTGCCTCACTGGCTAAGCTACTATTTAATTTCCATCTAAAATGACACTAATAATAGAAAAAAAAAAATCAATAATAAACATAAGCCAAACATCATCTTACTATACACCAGAAACAGAAAAATGCACGATCCTGATTGGTCAATCCTGTTTCTCACCATAGCACCTGATTGAATATTATATTTGAATTAAATATAAGAAACAAACTAAGACATCTAGAGTGCCTCAATTAATTTAAATGGTAATGTGGACTCATTATTAATATCATTATAACCTAATTGTAATGGTCTAGAAAATATGGACCTGAAAAGACAGCTCTCATTAGCATTCACACAGTCTTCACACTCTTGTGGAAAATATGAACTAGCTATGCATGTTCATGCTAATTTAACTGGTAGAACAATGTGCAGAAATCATTTTTCCCCAAAAAAATGACCTTTATGGTAATTAAAGAGCAGCAGGAGTCTTTTTTTCCCCTTATTATACTCATGTTTATTTACAAACCCACTGTTGCAAAGAGCACTCGCTGCTGGAGGTTAGTTATTATTTAGTAATAACCGTTTAGAGACCTGACACACTGGTCAACTAAAACGTATATTCCTCTTCCGCTATTAGCTTCAGTGTTGTTACTGAATGATGAAATGAATGATTAGGGTGAAAGCATGACTGCGGTGTTAGGGGTTTAAGAGGGTTGAGGTTGATGTGTAAGTATAATGGCGCAGTGGTGGTGACGGCGTACGTGCGCACGTCATATAACGGAGCTTCAGGGAAGTCTGTATGGTGCCATTAGTTCCTGATTAATCAGCATAATTGAACAGTCGCTATGATGAATACACCCCCCCCCACACACACACACACACACACACACACACGGCTGATCGTGAGACGTGTGACAAACCGCGCGCTCGTAATGGCGCGTCTGCCCACGCGCGCGCGTGCTCCTTTGTCCGCATCCCCGCACATTCCAGTCTTTGTCTCTCGCTCGCTCTAATAACGCAAATCTCACACACACACACACACCTTCGCCATTTATTTATTTCTTTATGAACGACGACTTCTGTTTATTAAGAAAAAAAAAGAAAAGACAGAACAGTAGTAAGAGAAGGAAGAAAAGCCCGCCGTGGCTCCATTCTGATTGGACATGTAGTGCACTACAAAGGGCTATTATTTGATACCGTGTAGTGTGGAGTAATTCACACGCCTCCCTGCTGGACATATAGTGCACTACATATCCTGCTGTTACCATTTTATATCCGAGTCTCCGCACTCGTACATTTCACATGAGGCTAGGTTTTGGGGGTTTTTTTTTTACGTGGGATATGTGGGAAACGTGTGAAGGTTCATTTCACCATGTTAGGCATCATTTTCACCCATGACATGTGACATTTAAAAAATAAGAATATTAAAAAAGAATGAACTCATTGACAACATTGCAAATTGTGGGATTGTTACCACGAATCGTTTGTGTGTAATTAAATGATTCAGTGTGTAACAGTGTGGAGAGTGAAAGCAGGAATATGTTCAGTTTATAAAATAGTGCATGTGCTCTTAAATAGGCAGCATCTTCCATCCCGGTGTCTGTTTTTCGAGCTCGGAGTCTTGTTTCAGTCTGTGGTGAAGTGGCTGTCTAAAATTAGCCGAACCATCAATCTGCCACAAATACAGACTCTACTACGAACCTGAATTAGAAAGCAACAAAGCTAAACACATCCAGGCCTGGCTTCCTACATTTCAACTTCCTACATTTGTGCACACTGGTGGCCTGGGCTACCAAACAAAAAGTAAACATTTCGGAAAGGTTTCTGTAACAGATTTAGATCTGAAGCACTTCCGTCAGAGCTTCGTTTTTCAATCATATAATAAACATTTCAGTGAGGATGGACTCAGGAAGCTATGTGAGTTGTATTCAGTTCCATCCAGCAAATATTTGAGAATATTCTCTATTGATCTTAAAGTGTATTTTAAAGACTAATTCAGGTTATTTTTGCAAATCTAGACAGTTTGTCTAGTGGAAAATATTAACAATACACCAATGTTAAATTTACCTCACCTAGTAATAACAGCTACATTAAATATCTGTATCTCCCTAAAAACTGATTTATTAACAGACAGCTGTGCAGCTATATAATAACAAGAATAACTATGTAGCTTTATAGCATCAGCATACTGTTAGGGTCTAAAATGTGCATCTGAAAACAATGTAAAGTGATCCATCTGTTATGTTGCACGTCTATGTATATCCTTTATAGGGTTTATAACCCTTTATAACCCTTCATGTCTGCTACATGGATATTACAGTTTGATTACTAAAGCATAAAAGCATGTGATGTGGTTCTATAGGTGAAGAACAGAACGAACATTTCTGTAGTAGTTATAAACTGAACCGCTTTATAATTTCCTGTATGCACAACATGACTGATGAAGCACTGAGGTAGCTGAGGCCTAAAATGTACCACAAATCTTTGCACAAAGTCCACTTTTACTTTATTTTTTTTATTTTTTATTAATATCTATGTTGTTGTTACTTAATAGTTAACAGTTTTATAAACCCAGTCGCGATTTTTAAACACAAATATCAAAATATGGAATGCTTGCACTTGTTGAAGCCTCAACTGAACGTTTCTAAAAATCTAACATTTACACCTTCAAGCTGTTTACACTGTTGTGAAGAAATCCAACGATAGCTTTCAGTTTTAAGTTGCTACGTTACACAGTGATCTTTACATTGTCACTTAATAGCAACAAACCAGCCACAATCCCCCCCCCCCCCCAACACACACACACACACACACACACACACACACGTAGGCTACCACCACCGAGTGCAACTCAAAAGTTCCTAAAATGAACTAGTTTTTTTTCCGTGCGAAAACAACAAGATGAAAACAGTGTAAAGTCATTTTTTTATGCTGTATAGAATAAGAAAATAAGGAACCAACCTGAATGAGATCACGGAATGCACACGCCACGACTTGGAGCACATGGCTTGTTAAAAAAAAAAAATCTCACATGCAGTTTCCCCCCGACGAGTTAAATGCCTGGGGGCCACGTCCCAAATCACACACTACTTTACTATGTAGGATGTACAAAAAAAAAAAAAAGGGCGTCACTAACGGTCATGCGCTTAGAGCCATGTTTTAATATATAGAACCTATAAATGTGGGAAAAACTAATCTATGTAAAGGTCTTATGCATATTTACAGACATCGTGTAATGAAGCTGGTTAGCTTTTTCCCCCCTTTTTTTGCCACGTGCCCCGAAAGTGTTAGCTATTTAGGCAACTGCAATTAAGTCGACGTCTCTTTAATGTTTATCAAGCATGTGACGAGGTGAAAAACGCAACACGCTCCGAGATAAAGCCCCCCGCGGTTTGCGTGTGTGTGAATGGTCAAATGTGTTACAACTCACACCAGCAAACAGTGAGTAAACAAAAACACAAACACTGGCGCATCGATTAACGACACAAATCCAGCAGAAAGTACAGCACTCAGGAGCGAAGACTTAAGATCAGATTATCAGTAATCGATGTGTATTGGACTAATTGCAGCAGTGATGAGTTAATCACTTTCCCTAGTAGGAATACACACGCATTCACATTCATTCACTCTCTCATACACAAACACACACACCATGTGCTTAGACTCATTAAAGGGCAAAAGGAAAAGGGAAAAAAAAAAAAAAAAAACTTACCAAGAAGTCCTGTTTGCCTTTGCATATTTCTCACCATTTATTTTTTTTAGTCTTAGACGCTTAAAATAAAATGAAAGATAAGAACAGTTTCTACAGAAGCCAAAGAAAGCATGCTGCTATTTAAACAGAAGCTGAGTCAAGAAGAATGCATGGCAGTGACAAGCTGCTGGCCGAACCGTGACGCTGCAAATTCATTCAAGACTAAAATCACATGGAGGAAAAAAGTTTCTGTTCATCTGGGCCCCTCCTTTAGTGTCCATTACTCTTAGAGTTTAAAAAAGAGACAAGGAGGAGGAGGAGGAGAAGGAGGAAGAACTGGGGCTGTAGGGCTGAAGGAAAGTGTGGAGTGGAGTTTTATGGGAGCAGAGGGGTTAAAATCTGCAGGAGGGGATTGATTTTAGGACTTTAGACATAAAACAGCAAATATATTTAAAAAAAAATAAATAAAAAAATCACAAATAAAACTGGTAAAACTTTGGGTCATGATGACATAAACGCTATAAAACTATACAAATTAATAAATAAAGTGAAATTGTAATGGGGTGTATATCGTTAAAAAAGTACTTGATTTTATGGTCCAGGAACAGATCTGAAACTTTATATAAAGAGCTAACGTCAAACCTTTTATAATAAGACTTTTATAAAAAAAAAAAAAAAAAAAAAAGCAGGTTCCTGTTCTGAATAATCAGACCTGATAAATCTTACCGGTTATTAATGAGACACACCTTTACTGCAAAACCAATCAAAAACAGCACAAAGCACAGTAAAAGCTTTTTTCAAAATAGACCTTACAGCCGTAATAACCCAGAGGCAGTAACTTAATAGTATAGTATAGCACTGCAGCCTCAGGTACAAACCCCCTGCTAAACAAACAACTTTACTGAAAAACAGCAACAAGTAAAACAGGAAAAAATGATTAAGACAAACAGAGTCAGTGCTAGTGAAGGGTCAGTGTATATACAGAGAGATAGGAGAGAGTCATGGTATATATATATATATATATATATATATATATATACACACACACATACACACACATATACATATATATGACTCTAGAGGAGAGTCAGAGCTAGTGGAGAGTCAGAGCTAGTGGAAAGTTAAGAGCTAGAAGAGAGTCAGAGCTAGAGGAGAGTCAGAGCTAGTGGAGAGTCAGAGCTAGAGGAGAGTCAGAGCTAGTGGAGAGTCAGAGCTAGAAGAGAGTCAGAGCTAGTGGAGAGTCAGAGCTAGAAGAGAGTCAGAGCTAGAGGAGAGTCAGAGCTAGTGGAAAGTTAGAGCTAGTGGAAAGTTAGAGCTAGAAGAGAGTCAGAGCTAGAAGAGAGTCAGAGCTAGTGGAGAGTCAGAGCTAGAGGAGAGTCAGAGCTAGTGGAGAATCAGAGCTAGAAGAGAGTCAGAGCTAGAAGAGAGTCAGAGCTAGAAGAGAGTCAGAGCTAGAGGAGAGTCAGAGCTAGTGGAAAGTTAGAGCTAGTGGAAAGTTAGAGCTAGAGGAGAGTCAGAGCTAGAGGAGAGTCAGAGCTAGAGGAGAGTCAGAGCTAGTGGAGAGTCAGAGCTAGAGGAGAGTCAGAGCTAGTGGAGAGTCAGAGCTAGAAGAGAGTCAGAGCTAGTGGAGAGTCAGAGCTAGAAGAGAGTCAGAGCTAGAGGAGAGTCAGAGCTAGTGGAAAGTTAGAGCTAGTGGAAAGTTAGAGCTAGAAGAGAGTCAGAGCTAGAAGAGAGTCAGAGCTAGTGGAGAGTCAGAGCTAGAGGAGAGTCAGAGCTAGAAGAGAGTCAGAGCTAGAAGAGAGTCAGAGCTAGAAGAGAGTCAGAGCTAGAGGAGAGTCAGAGCTAGTGGAAAGTTAGAGCTAGAGGAGAGTCAGAGCTAGAGGAGAGTCAGAGCTAGAGGAGAGTCAGAGCTAGTGGAGAGTCAGAGCTAGAGGAGAGTCAGAGCTAGTGGAGAATCAGAGCTAGAAGAGAGTCAGAGCTAGTGGAGTGTAAGAGAAGGTCGAGAGTCAGAGACTAGAGTCAACAGTTTATAAGGAGCCAGGAACTTTGCAGAGTCACAGCTTGTGGGCAGTTAAAGGCTGTGGAGAGTCAGAGCTTGTAGTTTGAATTTAAGGTGAGTGAGGCTCTTAAAAGGAGTCAAAGAAGGAAAAGAGTTTGTAGTAAGTCAGAACTTAGGGTCAGTTGGAGTCAGAACTTAATAAATGAATCAAAAATGGTATAATCAGAGTTAATCTGTTAGCAGCTTATAGAAAATCAGAATATACCGAGATGCACACGAAGAGTCCAATCTTCCAGCGAGTCAGAGTTTGTTTTGATTTGTTTCGAGTCAGATCCGATGTGTCATCATTCCAAACTGATGGAGAGGCAGAGCATCAGCAGCCGTATGGAAATCCAGAGCCTGAAAAAAACTCTGTTAAATCTAAAGCATACAACAATTCCTTTATTTGAAGTTCAGACTTTTTTTTTTTATTCTGCACCACTGCAAAACCAGGAACAGAGAAACAAACACGGCAAACAGAAAAATATCCAGTGACAAACAAACTTCTGAGGGGATTTAATTGGTCCTTGTTGCTTCAGTGAAGTTCACCATACAGTGAAATAGTGTTTCTAGAATTTCCCTCAGAGAAAGGTGTGTGTGTGTGAGTGTGTGTAACAGATCCATTCAGATGATGTGCTTGTGAACTGTATACAGTTAAGGGGTAATGTGGTTGGGGATACAGCACTGATGTGGGATTAGTAATGGCAGCGTCTCAGCAGTGAAGCCATTAGTAAAATGGAGAGCTTAGTGCAGGATCAATACGGGGTTACGACGGCATGCGCTAGATATCAGTCAGCTAACTGTAAAGGTTTCCCTGTTATTGTAGTTTTCATGTAGGTTTCCACGTCGTATCGGGAACACGGTGTATGCCTGCCATCTTTTATCCTGATAATTAAAGCTTCCAATAAATAAAATAGACAATTCCACAACAAACTGATTGAGTGAAAGAAAAAAAAACTGATACAAGACAGAATAAAAGAAGAGCAGGACGTCTTAACGTCTTACGACGACGTAATGCATAATACGTAGGAAGTCTGCAGACGGAGCACATTTGTTGGGTTGTAATTATTAAAGCTACAAGCGCTAGGAAGATCGGTGTGGTCTTCAGACTCTACACATGACTAGCATGCTTCCTTCATCCACATATGAACAGTGGCTACGTTTAAAGGAATACTTTCACCTGAGGAATGCTAACGTTGCTATTACATGTAGGAATTTTGGACGTTTAACCACCGGTGCTCAGATAGCGTTATCAGCATTTTCACCAAAGAATTCCTTTAAATCCTGAAAGATTTGCTCCCACTTATATCAACCCCGTACACATATCCTCCGTTTCCAAGCCCCCCTCCACGCCGTGATGTCCTGCTGTGCGTTCGCTGTCGCTGGAGACGGCTGGAAGCTGGAGAGGAGGTCAGCCTCTAGGTCCGCACCTGGAATTTCCCCGCCTTGGTCATGTACTTGATGCCTTTGAACGGTTTGTATTTCTCGCCGTACATGTCCAACCGATTTACCTTCAGACCTTTAGGACAAAAGAGGAAAGGAACAAAGTGTCACTGAGAGTCTGTACTGTATAATACGTTACCATGGTGTCGGGATGTGACACGCATAAGCTGCATTTGCATGTGAACCCGGATGACCCGCAAGGATCAGAGCCGAACGCTGATGAAGCACAGACCTTAAGAAGGCCAAGTGCGCCACCTAGTGGTCGAATCGCTGCATCACAATCCATAAACTGTACATCAGAAGGTGTTGATTAAGCAGGACATTATCATTTCTACAGAAACGGGATGTTTCTGAACATTCACTGTAACTATAAATGGATGAAGCATACAATGAGCTGTTCTTTTAATTAAAAAATAATTTTCCTGAAACTTCTGTTTGTATTTAAAGCTGAATTAATGTAATGTTCTGAATGAATTCTGTTCTGAATACAGAGAACATTCAAGGTCTCCACCCCAGCCTGAAGATCTCGTCGTACCTGAGATGGCCATCTGCTGGATCTTAAACTGGATGTTGATGGTTGGATTCTCATCTGGTTTGGAAGCTCCGGCCTGCAGACACATGGTGCCCTTCAGACTGGGCAGCTTCTGAGGGTTGATCTTTCCAACGTCCCATGTCAGGAGCTGCACGAACACGTGACATGACACTCATAGAGTCAGAGGACATGTGGTGTTAATGTTATTATTAAACACATTCCTATGATACCAAACTTGAGCAAAATTGTTTAAATGATCAGTTCCTCCAGGATTTCAAGATTTTGCAAGAATTAACATTTAAAAAACAAGCAAAGAGATTTTCTGGAGATTTGTTCTGAGATGTGACAACACCGAATCTCTCTTCCATTCACGTGTGTGAACAGTCCAGCTCTCAATACAGGTGCGTCTCACTGGGAGGAGATCAAAAGAAGAAACCTGGGCTTGTGATTTCACCAATGAGAATTTGTTTTTAAATTATTGTAAGAATCACAATAAAGCTCCTGGAGGAACTGAATAAAACTGGGACTGAATATAACGAAGAAAACAATTTAAATTTACTGATCTAACCTTGAAGTGGTGTCCTAATATTTTTGAGCCCAGCTTGACTGGTACACAAGCTGATTTCGGGAGCTTGGGTTCATCACGTGATACGATAAACACTTTTTCTCCACTTACATTAGCTAGCTAATAAACCTAAATACTCCTGAGGTATTCACGAGTTTGGAAGTTGCTGGAGTTATACAGTTTTAGTAACTTATTAACACATCTGAGAAAGAATATTAATATTTATGATTGTAAGAACTCCAGCGTCAATAGCGAGTCCCGTTCAAACACACCTTCTGTACCTAGCGGTAGACACACGGCGGGAGTGTGAGCGAGTTACCTGATGAGGTAGGCACTTCACATGAGGTACCATGTTAAAACGGTTACCTTGGTGACGGGGTCGAAGGTGTAGGTGCCCTGTGAAGGGGTGAGGCTGGCGTTGAGGACGCTGCGTGGGAGCTGACTGCTCACCAACACCGACTCCACAACCTTCCCCATGGTCTGTTTGGGGCCGAGAGTGAGGTCGAAGCGGCCCTGAGAGCTTCCCTCACGGAAGGAGATGTTGTGCTTCACGTAGACTGGGATGGCAACCAGGCTGAGGGGAGGCAGAGAGAGAGAGAGAGAGGGAAAGAGAGAGAGAGAGAGGGAAAGAGAGAGAGAGGGAGGGAGGGAAAGAGAGGGAGAAGGAGAGAGACAGCGCAACAGAGAGGGAGAGAGAGAGAGAAAGGGAAAGAGGGAGAGAGAGAGGGAGAGGGAGGGAAAGAGAGGGAGAAGGAGAGAGACAGCGCAACAGAGAGGGAGAGAGAGAGAGAAAGGGAAAGAGGGAGAGAGAGAGGGAGAGGGAGGGAAAGAGAGAGAGGGAGAGAACAACAGAGAGGGAGAGAGGGAGAGAGAGAGAGGAAGGGAAAGAGAGAGAGAGAAAGAGAGAACACCAGACAAAGACAGAAAGAGAGAGAGACAGACAGACAGAAAGATGAGGTGATTTGTAGTTTTTTGGTCCGTGTTGTAGTTTATCAAACTGGCACGAGACAGACGTTGCATTTACTGGAATAATCTTCACCCATTATTTGTAGTTTAAACAAACAAGAGGGGAAAATGCTGGAATCGGCAGAAAGTCAGTTTTCTAAATCAGATTTTTGAGTGTTTTTGTGTCCTGTGGGCTAAAATAGTAAGAGTAAATTATATATATATATATATATATATATATAAATATTTCATTCATTCATTCGTCTACCGCTTATCCGATCTATACTCGGGTCACAGGGAGCCTGTGCCTATCTCAGGCGTCATTGGGCATCAAGGCAGGATACACCCTGGACGGAGTGCCAACCCATCGCAGGGCACACACACACTCTCTCATTCACTCACACAATCACACACTACGGACAACTTAGAGATGCCAATTAACCTACAATGCATGTCTTTGGACTGGGGGAGGAAACCGGAGTACCCGGAGAAAACCCCCGAGGCACGGGGAGAACATGCAAACTCCACACACTCGGCGGAGGTGGGAATCGAACCCCCAACCCTGGAGGTGTGAGGCAAACGTGCTAACCACTAAGCCACCGTGCCCCCTATATATATATTTCATCAGGTGATGTTTGCTTGGTTGTGCTAAACAAATAGTTAAAACATTTTTAATGGAAACATCAAGCAAAATTTAAAGAATACTAAACAGCCCCAAGATCCTCCAGAGTTAATCTAAAACCTTTACTGCTCTACACTCCTCTAAACATTCTTTTCTTTTTTGTAAATCCAAAGAGTCCTTGTTTAAAACCTCTCCTCATGTATGTACAGTAAATGCCTTATGTGAGGATGTAAAGAGCTGAAAAAACATCTGAAAACAGATGTGAAAAAAGGGAAGGGAAGAAGCTTCTCTCACTTCTGAGAGCTGACGTGGTAGGAGAGCAGCCGGAAGTTTCCGTCCGGAGGGATGAAGGACAGAATTCGCTCGGCTTCCCAACGTTTAAAACGGACACACGGGTGGAAACTCACATCGTCCAGCAGCCGGGGATTCTGATAGATAGATAAATAGATAGATAGAGAGAGAGAGAGAGAGATGGAGACAGAGAGAGAGATGGAGAAAGCAAGAGAGACCAAGACAGACAGAGAGACCAAGAGAAAGAGAGAGACATTTGTAATATCGTGTTATTAGTATAAACACAAGCAGGCTGTAGCAGACACCTGACCACCAACTGTCCTGTTCAGACAAACATGTGAACTTTGTATGTTGTAGAATAAAAGGTGAAAATATCTTAAGCTTGTGTTAAACTCAGACCTTATTTCGGACATTTAACCAAAAACCCAGTGATTTTGTGATGACAGAAGTGATTTAGGACTCGTTCCTGCAGGGCTCTATTGTGCTAGCTCCGCCCATTTCTTATCACTAACATCTGGATATAGAATCAGATATAACGAGACATGGTTCAGTCATTTATCTGTGTTGGAAATAAAGAAGTGATTAAACTCACCATAAATGACAGAGTGAGATCCGGCATTCCTGTCAGCTTCACACACGCATCAATCACACCCTGAATCTCTGCCGTGATCGTAGAACCTAAACCATGGAGGAGAAGAACTACTACTAATTACAATTACTATTCATTAATAACTTAACTAATAACTACGCCTGGCAGAGCGACGCTTATTATAACGACCACGCCCGCTGCTCAGGTCATGTTTATATGACATAACATCTTTAGTTCATTACTAGCAGCATGTTGACGTATCAATGCACTGCTAAGAAAAAGGAGAAGAAGAATGATGTTAGTAAATGGGTGCACTGCTTTTCTGTAGTATATGTGATTGACACTAAGGGGAAAAAATTCCAGAGATTTTCCAGCTTGACGAGTAAAAGATAAAAGAAAATAAAAAGAACACTAAAAACACTAAAAGTAATCCGCTGCATCAAACTGGTGTTACTGGTGGCAGTGCTTTAATTTTTAATTCCAAATTCAGTACATAGATGGAAAGCTATTTATAACTTTATTTACACACACACATTCGTTTTGTGGCCTAAGTGTCATTAATGCTGCAGGACCAATGCTAATGTGACTAACGCTAAAAATGAAGTCCGCTTTATTACTTTTATATGTATTATATCTCAATTTTAAGAAAAACAAGGTAGAATCTGTAATGTTCATGGTTAAAGATAGTGTTTGTTATTTTTGGCCTGATGTATAAACGCAGCACTCACACGGCTTACACTCGAGTGTGACGAGGTTTCGTACCTGATTTGTCGATGATGGCGTCGATCTCTTCCACAACGTCGAAGTAAGCCTCGTTGTTGGTGTATTTGACTCCGGTGCGTCTCCATGGCACCACCGAGAGCTGACCGGTAGGAAGCTGCTCTCCAACATTAGTGCTTCCTGTTTAAAACACACACACAGACACACACAAACACACACAATATCAAGATTCATCTACAGGTAAGTGCTGAAACTGACTGATTATAATTTATCTATTAACCTGTTTACTTTTTATCCATTTATAGTTACATTTAACGCTGTGTAACGTCCAGTTCTCACTTACGTTACAGCGGCTATACACACTTGAGATCCTGAAGCTAACAGCTCTGACGGCTAGAAAACGCTGACACTGGAGACTCCTTCCTAAAATGTTAGATGTCACCTCATAGAAAAAAATCTAAATCAACACCTACACACGTTTTAAATCCGTTTCCAGCGATTGAGCTGTTACTATAGAAACAATAAGCTTCTTAATATAAATGATGTGATTTTAAGTGCACCTAATGTCAGAGCTGCTGTTATAGTAAACTAATCAGCACTTCCTGATTGCTGATCTTGATGGTTACCTGTGATGGTGTTGACGACGGTGCGCAGGATGGTGGGAGGTTTAATCAGCTCTTTCAGGATGTTGGACTCGGTGGCCAGGGGGAAGCCGTTATCCAGCATCTCCTCCAGCAGCTCGTACACCACCACCACGTTGTCTTTAATGGCCGCCTCGGTGCACACACCAAAATAGTCCTGAGGATCAGGATCGTTTGTTATTACTGCTACATGAGGTCATGTTGGAATAAAACAGTTCACAGCATGTGTACGTGTGACCTCATTAACAACTGGATGTGCTTTAAGTAATGTTTGAATTAATCGCTGGATTAGGTGAAGCACTCACGCACACAAACCTGAAACGTATCGACGACACGATGCAGGAACTCGATGACAAACAGAGGAGGAACCTCGCTCTGGATCACAGCCACGAAGTAGATGCGATTTCGGAGCACGTTGATGAGGTAATGGTGCGGCGTGGGGATCACCGGTGGAACGTTCTCTGGCTCGCTGGCGCGCTCCTGCGCCTCGAAGAAGTAATCGCACACCGAGCGGCTCACCACGCTCTTCCAGTGCTTCTCCAGGAAGATATCTCCCGTGGAGTTCACCAGGAACAAACTGTGGATCATCTTCGACAAGGCTACAGCCTGAGATCGAGACAATGAAGCGATGTTAGAACGAGCAGCACATGGAGAACCGCAACCCAAACAACACAGACCTGGTGCTGCACCAGGAAACCAGTTTACAGATTGTTGCTATGGTAACATAACAGCTCCCATCCTAAGCCCTTGGGAGTTGCTGGTTCTGGGTTCGAGACCTGACAGTTTTTGGTGCTGTAACTGATTTTGCAGTAAAAGTCTCCGAAAGGCTGAATTCTAATCAAGCACAAAGATTATTTTAATTTAGTAATGCCCAAAAAACTCCATATATGGTCAAGTGCACGCACAGCTGGGAGCCTGAAATGAGCAATCAGGGTAAAGCCTAAAAGACAGAAGTGGAAGTTATCTTGTTTCACTTGGCCGCAATAATGAAAATATTTAATAATGTATAACATGAATATTACTACTACTACTACTACTAATAATAATAATAATAATAAAGTTAAATCTTGCATTAACAGAGGAATTTGTCACAGTCCTCAGTTTATATGCCACCATTTCTTTCGTCATAATTAAATTATTTGTTTAATATGTTTAATTATTCTTAGTCCCGGACCTGGTGAGCCATCATGAGGATGTGTTTCTCTTAAAGACTCCAAAGCTCTTTTTTTTTCTCCTGCTTTTTCTGGACCAGAAAATCTTTTATGTTTGTACACACAAACAGTCTACATCAATCCAATTGTGCCTAATGAAACGCTTTAAAAATGTATTCCAAGTCAATAAAAGTAAAACCACGCTCCAGTGTTGTATCCTGTTAGGAATAAAGGTATTTTGCAATAGTTTTGGCACCCCTCGGCCCTAGTGACACCTGTGCTGCTCTCTGTTCAAGGAAATCTGATACATCATTTAATATTTAATAATGCCCGACTTCTGCAGCTCCTGTATTTACTCTACATTTATTCATACAGCGGTAGACATTTCTCCTTCTTTAATCCTCTCCTCGGCATCACAGGATGGTCTTGTGACCGTTTGCGCCTCTCATCCTATGACCATAACACGACATTTTCATGTATTTTCGTCTTTATTTTAAACCTGTACCACAAATACAACGATTATTTTTTTAAAGCGAAACACTTACTACAATCCCAGTAGATGTTTTGATTTCTCTCCTCTTCCTCTTCCTCTTCTTCTTCTTCTATTTTCCTTTAATATATTTTAAAAACAAGTGCAGATGAGAAACATCCCTTCCTTCGCCGTTATTCAGGTTTCAGGGGCTGAATGCGTGACAGACGTTTGACTCGACCAATAACAACGGACGGTTCCTGGTTAATCCCGCCCATCGCTACGTACGATTGGTGGAAAACACGGAAGTAAATTACAATCGCTTGACGCCGGCCGGGTCTCAAAATGGCGCCCTGCATCCTACACAAGTGTACGAGGAAGGGCTTTAAATAATGTTTGGTGCGCCCTAAGTAGTGCACATGAGCTATGAGAAGTCATTTTGAATACAACCGCCTGGATTAGGTCAAAGAAGAGGGAAAGATGGACGTTAAAAATGGCGTCAGAATTTAAATTCCAAAAAAATTATTAAATAAATGATAAATAATTAAAACCACGCATAATGAAAAAAACGGATCTGAATTTATATATATATATATATATATATACATACACACACATACACACACACACACACAAACACACTATATTGCCAAAAGTTTTGGGACATCTGCCTTTTACATGCACATGAATGTAATATGGAGTTGTCCCGACCTTTGCAGCTATAACAGCTTCAACTCTTCTTGGAAGGCTTTCCACAAGGTTTAGGAGTGTGTTTATGGGAATTTTTGACCATTTCTCTAGCCCTCCCGCTTTCCAAGTTTCCTCTCTAAAATGTTAATTTCATCCGTGTCATAATGTTCCATGTCTGTGTTCACACATGGCATTTGAACACACAACATAAATTTAAAATATTTTTATAAAAATTTATGTTTTATGGAACTTGTATACACCCACAGTGTTCCTGGTCAAAAATGACCGGTCACTGGAAATGAATGGGTAAGACTAGTTAGTATTAGTGTATGAAACAGAGTTCAAGCACATTTCTACACTCATATTTGACCATGACAGTGACCAGGACGAGAGAAGCCAGGTTGATGGTGAGGAGGCTTTAGAGGAGGATGTGACAGAGGTTGAGGATGACACTGATTACAACCCAGAGGAGGAAGACTCTGACACTAATGAGGACGAAGACCCAGCTGAAGGAGGACAAAAACTACAAGAGGAGACTGTTCCTTGAAGAATTTAGCAAAAACATGGTGAAGCCCCTCATTCAAGGGCGCCGACACCTTCCACAAACGCCATCCTCTGCTGCATTGGTGAGAGACATGCAAGCAACAGCAGCAACATTCACGCCAACCAGAGAAGGAGGAGGGAAAAGAAAGAGGTGCCAACTGTATGCACCAAGAGATCAAAAAACAAAAAACAAAAAAAAAAAAAACAAGCTTTGTGTGCCACAGATGTGGTGTATATATTTGCAAAGAATATGCAACGACCTCAGTACATTGGCCAACATGCTCATCAGAGGACAAAACTGAGGGATATTGGGATGACATACACTGCAAATACAACTTCAAAACTTGTAATGTTCCCCAAGAGCTAAAGTTGATAAAAAAAAAAATCTAATACAACATTAGGTAATAATATTCATATTATTGTGGATTGGAATAAAATGACCCCTGTCAAAAGTGACACTCGGGACCAAGTGTTAGACGAAACAAACTCAACAAGGGGGCTAGAAGCGGGTTCGTGAGGTCAGGCACTGATGTTGGACGAGAAGGTCTGGCTCGCAGTCTCTGCTCTAATTCATCCCAAAGGTGTTCTATGGGGTTGAGGTCAGGACTCTGTGCAGGCCAGTCAAGTTCCTCCACACCAAACTCTCTCATCCATGTCTTTATGGACCTTGCTTTGTGGACTGGTGTGCAGTCATGTTGGAACAGGAAGGGGTCATCCCCAAACTGTTCCCACAAACTTGGGAGCATGAAATTGTCCAAAATGTCTTGGTATGCTGAAGCATTAAGAGTTCTTTTCACTGGAACTAAGGGGCCGAGCCCAACCCCTGAATTCAATGATTTGGACAGGTGCCCCAAAACCTTTGCCAGTATAGTGCGTGTGTGTATTATATATATATATATATACATACACACACACAAAGTGCTTAACGTGTTATAACATTCTTTTAGTTTGTTAAAGTGAATAGTGTATTTTGGAGGACAATTGTACTAAGAAAATTGTTAAATAGCAGAACTCCTCCCTCCAAGACTATAACTCAATTATCTTCCTTAAGAATAAACTTCATTTTTAAAAGCGACATGTGAAGCCTCTTCACTTTTACACGTACATATGCATTTATTTATAGAATTAAAATAAATTTAACACATGGGTGTTCACACAGATGTAACTGAAATTGATCAAAAAATATCACCTGATATATGGGTCATATGGCCATTTATTCATTCAGGTTTATCCTGGTCAGTGTGGCGGTGAATCCAGAGCCTCTCCCTGAATGACTGGCATCCCAGCCAGTGTTCCCAATCACATGGTGCAGACCATGTTGTTTCTAAAAGCTGGACAAAAACCAGCAAACCCTCCAAGCAGAACTTACACGGACATGATCTGGATCTCTCATAACCTGGCTAGGAATTTTTTGTTATTTTATTTTTAAAGGGGATTGCAGTGGTGGAGATGAGGATTGACCACGAATAAAGATGTTGATTTAAATCGCAAGTCAAATCTATGTGATCGACACGTTTGTATTTTAAGGTCAGGTTCGTAAAATAGCTACAGGATTCCTTTTAGCTCATTCACATTAATGAAGTAAACTCTTAGATCACAGAAGGAACAGTAACGCAGAAACTAGTAAAACGGCTCAACATAATTTATTTTTGTTTCATGTTAAAATGTACAGAGTTCTTTGAAAGTACTTGCTAAGAAAAGGAAAAAAAAAAAAGAAACAAATAAATGGAAATACATACAGGGAGGAAATAGAGAGGAGAGAGAGAAGGAGGTGGGCCCGCTGTCGCTCGCGCTCTCTCACTCCATCTACCGCGCTCTCTCTTAGCTTACAACTCACCATGTACAATTACAAAGGATACAAAAAAGAAGCAATATAAACAGACAAACATACGGAGCTCATTTTTACATGCCTCTTAAATGGAAGTCGTCCTATACACACATGGAAAGAACCGAGTGGGAGGGAGAGGAAGAAAAAAACAAAAAAAAAAAAGGAAAAGAAAAGAACAGCTAAATGACCTTTAGATATTCGTCGTCTCCTTTTGCTTTTAAAATAGCATTAATATACTACACAAAGATAGAAAACTCTAGAGATGAGATGGAATGGAAAGGTTAAAGGCATCTTATTCACTAGAAGTGAGCTGCAATTTTTTAGTTTTGAATTTCTTAATAATATTACCCCAAGTTGAGCTAAAAAATATGTAGGATTTTTTTTTTTCCTGAAACAGAAGTGAAAAATGACAGTACCAATATCCATGTCAATTTTTTTTGTTTTTATATTATAGAAAAAACATTTTCTCTACAATAAGTTTAACAAAGTCGAAAAGAGTCAGCTTGTGTCATAAAAGAAAGCTGCCCAGTCTGATAAAATTCAGAAAAAAATTAAAACAAAAAAAACAAAAAAACAACCAATAACATCAAACAAACAAAAAAATTACACACAAATAATATATGAAAACATTAGATCTTCAAGAATCCTCATATTGACATTGAATACTGGACATACAAAGGAATACAAAGGAGTTTTTCTCTGCCCCTAGTCCTATACTGGTATTCGTCCCTGTACGACATGCACTTTAACCAAGATCTTAGCCAGGGTCTTGGTTTGTTTCGCTACTGCGAATTAATGTCCGCCTCTCCTTCATTGCTAAAGGCTAACAGCACTGGATTACCAGCTGAAGCTCTGAAGGTCTGTGATTGGCCATGTGTCAGTAGGAGTCAATGCGTATACGCAGAGCGCCATCAGTATTACTGTCACTCCTGTTGTACTGTGCAGAGTGAAGTTTTAAAAATAAGGGGGGGGGGGGGATTCAAATCTCCCTTGATTAGAGCGCCCTCTAGTGGACTGAGCGGAGTGTATTTTTGTGACCGAGGCGGTTGCTCACTCACTTTGCAGTTTTGGAGCCTGTGCTGTGAATCAGGAAGTACCAGAATATTTACATCTTCACAGGAACGCTAGTCCCATTCAGGCTACTGGTACTTTCTTGCTACTTACGGACATCTACGTACAGTTTCTCCGTCCCTCTGAATCTTAATACACGTGGTCCTATACTGAGAACTGGGAAGACACAGATTACTAGATACGTCTCGTGGTGTCTCCTTAGTAGCTCTACGTCAACACACGCAGAAGTGCCTCCACCTTGACTCTGAAGTGGCTATCGAACTGTGTGTGTGTCTCGAATGTGTGCATGTGAATGTTTAAGAGCAAAAAATGTGTGGATCACTTTCCCCCCTGTATAGCCAGCCACACACACACACACACACACGTACATATATATTTATATATTTGAACTAAGCATGAGGCTAGACTGAAACACAAGCATTTTAACAATCATCCAAATAAAGGGAACATTTAAAAAATAAAAAAAAAACGTGGTGGTAATATAATAATAATAATAATAATAATAATAATAATAATAATAAGAGCCAAGTTCATCTACAACTTTTTTTTTTAGGTAAGGCTTCCTATGTCAATTCCAAAGACTCTGCATGATCCAGGTTTTGTCCGTTAAGAACTTCAGATGACAGTTTGTTTCTCCAGTCTTTTTATCCTGCAGCTGCTTTGTTTCTTCTTCAACCCTGGGTTAAGCAATGAACACCAGAGGAAGGAAAGGAGTGCCCCGTTTTGCATGATGTGGTCAGGTTTGTTCACACCTCACATCGTTACCCTGGTCAGCTCGATTACCTTTGGTAGGGCAAAACCGAGCGAAAACTTCTCCACCATAATGTACGAGTAAAGGCATGAAAAGTAAAACCTCTCCAGTTGCGGCACCTTCCTGTTCCACCACACTAACACTGTTTTCCAGGTCTCGGGGGGAAAGAAGGTGCACTCCAGTAACAACACCGAGTGTATTGCGAGAGTCTGTTTCTGGATGGGGTTAAATGTCTTCGTCTTTACCCTCTTGTTTGTCTCTGCATAACTTCTCCCTTGCTCATCTGCTCATGTAAGGCGACTGTTTGGGGACACCAGCGTAGCTGTGGTGTGAAGGACCAGCATACATCATGTTGCCATGGTGATTGGGCTGCATAGGCTGCTGCGGGTAGGCCTGACCTCCCATCATGCCCATTTGCATTTGCATGGGGTACTGTGCAGGCTGGTTCATGTAGTTACTATGGTACCCGCTGTTCATCATGGGCTGAGGCATGCGGTAGCCTGCTGACATGGCTGCATTCAGAGGGTTCATGTTCATGGAGTTGTAAGCTGCCGGAGTGGGCATGAGGTTAGTCATCATGCCACGCTGCACTGCCAGGGTTCGAGGGGACCCTTGCATTGAGCTTCGGCCGTAGATCTGCTGCTGGTGTGGGGAACCCGCCGGGATTTGTGAGGTCTTGGAGCGAATAGAGATGTGGCCTTTCACAGTGGCCATTTGACCCTGAAGGCGCTGGGTGTGGGGTGGAGGAGGTAGGCCAATGTTGGCTCCTGGCATGTTGCACTGGATTAAGGGAGTGCCAAGATTCATTGAGCTAGAGCTGAGATTGGGAGGTGGCGTCATGGTGGCCTGAGCCTGGGGCAGAGGAGGATGTGGGGAGGAGGCGAGCTGCGCCAAGCTGGAGTTGGACAAAGTGGCGCTTGTGGCATAAGAGGTGACAGCAGCTGAATGTGAATATGACATGGCATGAGGGTCCATGATAGTGTTGGTAAGCTGCTGGAGTTTGGCCAAGCTGAAGGTGGCCGACGGTTGAGCATAGCCAGCTGCACCAAAGTCCTGGCCCATTCGGTCGTAAATGCTTCGACCGCTCCCACCGCTTCCTGCACTCTCGGGAATCTCCATGATCATGGGTGTGGAAGCAAAGCTATTCCCCATGCTGCATTGGGAAAGTGCCTGCTGCTGAGGAGGAGGGGGAGGTGGGGGTGCTGAAGGTGCAGGCTGAGGGTTTGGCTGTTGTTGCTGAGGAACCTTCTTTTGCTGCTGCTGTTGGCTCGCACTTGGAGGTCTTTCAATTACACAACTTTGGGGGGACTTGATGCCACAACTTGGGGTGTTGGTTGAGGGTGGAGGAGGTGGCGGTGGAGGCTGAGGGACACTACTACCACCATTAGAACCAGGACCACCATTTGGACCAGTACCAGCCTGCTGAATCAAGCTGCAGCTGCCCATAGCAAGAGAGCCCACAGAAGCACTGGATGACGACATGCCAGGAGTGGACACAAAGGAACAGCTATTGCCTTGTGAGGAAGAGGAGGATGGAGTGGACGATGATGATGATGCAGATGAGACAGTTGCTACTGTAACAGACATGTTGCTTCCACTGCCATTATTCCCACTACTGCCACCTCCTCCACCCATAGTGGAGTCATAACTACTGGGGTTGTCATAGTTCTCTGTGGTACTCTCAATGCTGCCCAAGTCACTAAAACCACTGTCCACCACCTGTTGAGAATGGTCAGAAACGGATGGCACATCCATCATGGGTGACGTCTCCATGTTCTGCAATGACGGTGCAGAAAGCGAACTAGGATGCTCTGGAGTGATTTGGGTGTAGCCTCCCCCATTTCCACTTGCTGGACCAGACACGCCTGGTGTCTGGTCCAGAGGTCCTGGTGTCATTCCAGGGCTGTTAACTGACCGTACAGATTGACTAGCTAAAGGGGGCATAGGCTGGTTGGCCATGGGACTGCTATGTTGGGAGGCACCACAGTCTTCTACCATGGTAAGAGATTCCTCCTCTCCTTCCCCATGGCTATAGTTCTGCAGGGTTCGACAGGCAGCTAGGGTCTCCTCACAGTCCTGGTAAGCACCGTGTGTTTCAGCTTCTTCATCCTGGGCCTCTCCTTGTGTGAGGGACTGGACAGCTTGGACTGTCTCTAGGTCCAGTTCACTGCTGTGGTGGTGGTCATGTGGATGGTGGCTCAACTCGTCCTTGAACTCAGAGTTTGCATGAGGGTGTTCTGTCTCCATCAGCAGGTCAGATTTGCTATCCATTGTCTCCATGTGTGGGGGTTCAGAAGGAATTGCAATGGAAGTCACAGTCTCGACAGCAGCAGCTGCAGCTGCAGATTCCTCCTGTTCCCGTCGCCGCCTTTCATCTTGGGAGTCAACTGAGAGGGTCTTTACCTCCTGGACCTCGTCTTCCTCATCCTCATCTTCCTGCTTGTGGATGTACTCCCGTGACCCACTCTCCTGCATGTCTAAAAAACCTTCCCCACTCTGCGGTTCTTCTTTAACTGGGGGTGATCGAGGAGGAGATGACTGTTCCTCCTCCTCATCTTCTACATCTTCATCATCCTCAGAGTCCTGGTTTTTTCTCCTCTTGTCAGCATCACTTTTCTCATCTAGCCGACCATCTCCTTCGTCATCTGCATCGTGATCATCGCTTCGCCTGCTTCCTAAGCCTGACACAGACCCTGTTCTTCTGTTGCCTGAGTTATGATCCTCATCCTCTCTTTCCTCATCCTCCTCTTGGTCTGCCATGTCACCATCTCTGCTCTCTGGGACTCGGGAGCTAGAGGCCTGGGACAAGGTACAAGAAGGTGAAAGGCTTGGCTTCTCTTCAGACCATGTTTGATCCTCTTCCTCTTCTTCTTCCTCTGGCTCAGAGATGGGTGTGGGTTTGGAAACAGGGGGCTCAAGATTTGGTTTTTTCGGTGGCCGACCTCGTCTTTTGGGCTTTGGCTGTTCTCTCGTTTGTTGAGGGAAAATGTCTTCCTCATCAGAATCTTTATGCTTTTCGCAGTCAAGGTCAGATGACAGAGATCTCCTCTTGAAGGTTCGCTCCTCTGACTTTTCTAACTGTAACTGAGACAACTGGCTTCTGTCCCGCTCTTCTCGGGCACCATCATCCTGGGTTTGTTGTGGGTAATAATTCCGACGCTTCCTGCCAGGTTTGCTCTGGATGATTTGTCTGGGAGGTTCCTCTGAGGACTGGCCTGTCAAAGTGATGTCGGCAACTGGGTTGGTGGGACCACTTCCCGATTTTCTACCAGGGCTCTTTTTCCAAAGCTGTGGCTTACGGCTCTTTCCCTTAGGCCAGCCTTTCTTTTTCTTTAAGGGTACCTGCGGTGTCACAGTAGAGGGCTCCACTCTTTCTAATGTTTCTGTCTCTTCTGGCCTTCTCAGGCTACTGACTGGTTTCAGCACAGGAGTGTGATCTGGGTGAGAAGAAAAATATACCTTTAATTACAAACAGTGAAGAAAAGAGAAAGAAAAGCTCTGAGAAAGCAGATTATTACTAACCATCCTCATCAGACTCGGAAAGATTGGTTGAACGAATCGTTTTAAGGCCAGAGTCCAAGTGTTTGCGAGCAGGTGGGTAACAGCGGAGTCCATGGACAAATGGTGTCTCCTCCTCTAACCGGGGCATGGGCCTCTCAGAGTCTGAGTCAACAAAAGGCTCATCGAGAACTTCGGTCGTCTCAGAAATGGTTTCCGTCACTACACTGCTGTGCGGGTGGCTACGCTGACGTATGCGCCTTTTCCGTGGGGGCTTCTGGGAAAAAGAGGGAGGAATTTATTCAAAACGCAATTCACATATTTGCCACAAAACAAAAGATAATCTCCTGAATGCATTACATTAATTTCCTTACATCATTTTACTTTCAACTTCAACAATCTGTTTTTATTGGGGTAACTTTAATCACTAAAAGTACAAATAAAGAAAGTGAACAAAAATGTTTTTATATTCAATTTTCACCCACCTTGCTTTTGAGCCCTAACGTTGGCTTGGTAAGAACAGGAGGAGAGCGGGCACCCATCTCTTCATTGTAGTCATCATCATCATCCTCGCTGGTTTCACTTGAACAGGAACGAGGGACCGGAGACTCACTCAGCCTGGGTGCTGTGGTTAACGAGGGCACGTCATCTCCTGACTCCTCACTTAGCCTTCGCTTGAGGCCTCCTCTTTTCCGGGCAGGGCGCCCTCTGTTCCGTGGTGTAGGAAGTGCAGAATGCCTTGAAGCCCCGATCAGCCGCTCAGTGCAGTTTGGCTCCTTCTCAGAGGTAAAAAGAGGAGATGGCGACATGGATACTGGGGTCATTTTGTTTGGGGACTGATATTCATCATCATCGTCCTCTCTGGGCCTGGTTTTCCGAGGTCGTCCTGGACCAGGACGAGGTTGATCCTTGACTTTGCCCCACGGCCAGTTTTTAGGAGGCCGTCCACGACCCCGGCGCTCCCCATTGGCTTGAAGAGGTGTGGATTCAGGGTTCGGGAGATTGTTGCGTATGGGGGACGTGGGTGGAGAGCTTTGATTCTTGGGGAATGTTGGGAAGCACTTTTTTTCTTCATTGTCCTCCTTGTCTATTCTATTCCATGGCAGCGGAGAACTTTTGCGATTTGATTTCAGCTGCAATACAAAAGAAACAAAGCCGTTATTTAAGTCAGCTCAATAAATGTTACAGTTGATCTGAAACACTTAAACAGGACATTGTTGTTACTCACATCTTTGTTATTTTCTTTCTCCCCATCCTCTTCTTCATCCTCATCGTCATCTTCATCCCCCTCTTCATCAGACACGACTGGGTTGGCGACAATGACTGGTGTCCATCGTAGGCAGTCCGGGTCGACTTCCAGAAGCCGAGGTCGGGCATGGAGACGGGCCATGTGAGCTGACACCAGCTTTTCCCTACGAACCAGAACCAGACTGGACAGACAAGATAAAAGGAGGTAGTTAGAGTAGCCACATATTTCAAAACACCCTTTCCCCAAATCCATCTTTTGCTAATATAACCAACATGTACTAATTAACAAAGTGTAGCAAGTTCTATTCTATGTTTTCTTCTACTCTACCTCAGACATGTCCTAAAAGTATTAAGAAAATTTGTTTCCTTCCACAAAAGCAGTTGATAAACGTGTGTTCTGTCGTTCTCCCTCACCGGTCTCCTCTTTGCTCCAGCATGTTTAGATTCTGCAGCGTGGCCGTGATGTCCTGAGGGCAGATGCCGGTGATCTTGCTGAGGCGGCGGATGGTGAGCTTTCTGTCTCGCACTTCGTGCAGGCACTCGAGCACGACACTCCGCCAGTAAGCCATGTAGGAGAGGCGGCCCAGATCAGATAGAGGCTTCTCTGGAGAACCAGGTTGGCCTTCCCGCTTAGATAACAGGTAGCCTACATACACATACACACAGAGTTATTCTCAGATAGAGGCCTGGAGAGAGTCATGAGGGGACAGTGGAACTGAAAAAAGAAAGGAGAGAGAAAGAAAAGCAAAAAAGATGAGTGACATGAGGATGATTGGAACAACTGGATGGATAGATAAGACTGAAGGAAAAGTATATTGGGTTGATGAATGGATAGATGGACAGCTGTGAGGATGACAGGAAGAACACTACATGGATGGATGGATGGATAGACCGAACTAGAACCCTGAGAAGGAAGACTGGAGGAATGGACAGATACATAAGAATGATCGAAAAGCATACTGAAGGGACTGAAAGGAAAGTCAGGATAGAGAGATGGTGTGTAAATGTAGAGCTGTGCTGATAAAGTAAGCTTATTTAGTAAGCAAGCCACATGCTAGTTTCATTTCATCCATCCATCCATCCATCCATCCAACACAAACAAAACATCAAACTTCTTCCACTCCTCCATGCTGACACATTCAGTAAAACATGAGACGTACTGAAGTCGATGAGAAAGCGTCCGTAGCCCTTGCGCTGGTACTGTGGAAGAATCATGATGCAGGACACGTTGTACTTTTGCTGGCAATGTTTCTCCTGTGGGAAAAAAAAAAAAAGGGGGGGGGGGGGGGTTTAATAACAGAAAACAGACTTGATACATACCTGAATGATCAAAATCACACTTTCCTTTAAATCCTAAGCAGAAATATTTTAAAGAATTTCCAAACAGAAAATCAACTCTCCAGCAGAGGTCCAAGCTCACCTTGGAGAAGTATCCGACCAAATGACACCCTTTGGAGTCGTTCTGCGTGAGCACGTAAAAAAGGAAAGGTTCCACGTCATAATACAGAGTCTTGTGGTCCAGAAAGAGCTTGGCGAGTAGACAGAGGTTCTGACAATATATTGTGCTGACGTTCCCATCGACCTGAACAAAAACAGATGATTTAATAAAATAAAATAAAAATTTTAAAAAATTGTATGTAGGTTCATCATCTCCATTGTATTTGTTCTGGTTTTGCTGTCAAACTATTTTGCTATTTTTTAATTTCTCTCTCTTTTCACTTATGGACTGATCATCTTTGAAACATTTTACATCAACATATGGACTAGAAGTATTAAAATATTTTTTCTTTTTAACAGAATTTACATGTGACATTGCCATCCCTTCTGGTGCTGAAGAAAAGTGTCCAGGACAAAGACTATTACACTGTAAAGTAGACTCTAAATAATAAAAATATTGATACACTATTTTGCCAAAAGTTTTGGGACACCCCACCAAATCATTGAATTCAGGTGTTATTTTTCAGGGGTTGGGCTCAGCCCCTTAGTTCCAGTGAGAGGAACTCTTAATGCTTCAGCATACCAAGACATTTTGGACAATTTCATGCTCTCAACTTTGTGGGAACAGTTTGGGGATGACCCCTTCCTGTTCCAACATGACTGCACACCAGTGACCAAAGCAAGATCCATAAAGACATGGATGAGCGAGTTTGGTGTGGAGGAACTTGACTGGCCTGCACAGAGTCCTGACCTCAACCCCATAGAACACCTTTGGGATGAATTAGAGCAGAGACTGCGAGCCAGACCTTCTCGTCCAACATCAGTGCCTGACCTCACAAATGCATTTCTAGAGGAACGGTCAAAGATTCCCATTAACACACTCCTAAACCTTGTGGAAAGCCTTCCCAGAAGAGTTGAAGCTATTATAGCTGCAAAGGGCGGTACAACTCCATATTACATTCATGTGCATGTAAAGTCTCCGCTCTAATTCACCCCAAAGGTGTTCTATGGGGTTGAGGTCAGGACTTTGTGCAGGCCAGTCAAGTTCCTCCACACCAAACTCGAACTAAGGGGCCGAGCCCAACCCCTGAATTCAATGTTTTAGAGGGGTGTCCCAAAACTTTTGCCAATATAGTGTATCTATGGGTCATTTTAGATAGATTTTTTTTTCACTTCTAGAAACAATAACAAACAATTGGATGTTAGAAATAATTAATTAAATCAATTCCAGCTGCTTAAACTGATAAAGGGTGAAATTTAGAGAAAATAATGTTATTTAACTTCTAGTCTGTTTCCTAGTTATAGTTTGCAATTCTGCTCATCATCCTACATGTGTTGTATAGCCTGTGATAGCAGTTGTTTATTATTTGTGCCATTGTGTATTTGCATGGTGACGTGAAGCAGTTAAACCACTGCTTTGAGAACAGGGAGGGATCTATAGAGGAAAAAAAAAAAAAACCCACACACACACACAATACAGCCAGGCCTATTAATGCTGCTGAGTCAGTAGCTGAAACCGGAGCCTCTTGAAACCAGCCTGACAGGCACTCACAAACCTGTGTGTGTGTTTTAATGAGTGTTCACATTCAGACAGATGGCTACCAGTAAAAGGAGGCATCAAGTTTTAAAAATAAACAATGCTAACAGCAGGACCCAGCTACCAGATTAGCTTAACATCATGAATAAGGCACATCCACTGGGATAGCCAGTTATTTTTCCTGAGACGAAGACAGAGCTGCTTCTGTATCCCGCAGTCTCATAGTGATAATTATAGAGGACACTTAACCACTCTATTTATAAAAAAAACAAAAAACAAAAAAAAACCTAAACTGCTTTTGCTCCACTCCATGATGTGTCATTACAGCATCTCTAAAGAACAGGATATGGGCGTAGACGCAGACGGGTGCTGTGTGCTTCTGTGTGTGTGTGTGTGCGTTCTCCTCCCAGCCACAAACCACACACACAGGTCTCGAAGCCTCACCTCGAACACGGAGACGTCGTCCTTCCTGTAGATCTCGTTGGCAGGCGGGTGAAACCACGTGCACTTGCGCATGTGCTGGTACAGGATGCTGCGGCTCTTCATGTAGCGCAGGCAGAACTCGCACAGGTACAGCTTAGGAAGTCTGGGAGGGAACACACACACACACAGTTACTAGAAGTAGAACACTCGAAAACAGGAAGTGTTCTTTGAAAACTTCCAAAAGCAGTACACCGCAGGAAAAAAAAAAAAAAGTACATCAAGCTAATCAAACTAAACATGATTTCGTTACCATAACAACGCTCTTGTTATATCTAATTTCAGCTAA
This sequence comes from Hemibagrus guttatus, assembly GCA_033459395.1. Classification (NCBI taxonomy): domain Eukaryota; kingdom Metazoa; phylum Chordata; class Actinopteri; order Siluriformes; family Bagridae; genus Hemibagrus; species Hemibagrus guttatus. Next base: position 18,595,354 of record JAUCMX010000021.1, on the reverse strand, counting down.
CAAACTTGCTCTCTGGATTATTTATTTATATGATTTATTATTCACAGTAATAATAAAATAAATAAAACAAAAACATTTCACAAAAACCTCATAACATTGCTTGTTTTTCCTGCAACCTGATTGGTCAGGAGAAAACAAATCCAATAACGAATTGAATAACCTGAGGTATGGACATTACCTGCTGTACTCCTGAGGATACGGTGACGAGTACCACGTCTGGATCTCGTACTTCCCGAACTCGATGACTGAAGGACAGCGCATCTGTGGGTCCAGAGGTCCGGTCACACCGACTTTCTGCAGAGGAGGAGAAATTAAGAGAGGAAACAATATGAAGTTAAAAAAATGGGGTTAGGAACACACACACTTCTCAGATAAAGTCTCAAGCTTACAGTATTAATCGTGTTACAGTATAACCAGTAGTTGTTGCAGTAGTAACATTGGAAGTATTATTAGTAGTAATTCTAGTATAAGCAGTAGTAATAGCACCAATTACAGTAGCATTAGAGAAAAACTAGTATTAGTACCGGTAATAACCTTGTAGTAGCATTAACAGAAGTATTAGCAGCAATAATTAGTAATAACAGAAGCATTAATTATATAGAAGTATTAGAAGCGTTACTAGTAAAAGTAATAAAATCTAGTAGTATACACCGATCAGGCATAACATTATGAGCACCTGCCTAATATTGTGTTGGTCCCCCTTTTGCTGCCAAAACAGCCCTGACCCGTCATGCACTGTGTATTCTGAAACCTTTCTATCAGAACTTCTTCAGCAATTTGAGCAACAGTAGCTCGTCTGTTGGATCGGATCACAAGGGCCAGCCTTCGCTCCCCACGTGCATCAATGAGCCTTGGCCGCCCATGACCCTGTCTCCGGTTCACCACTGTTCCTTCCTTGCTAGACCGGGAACACCCCACAATAGCTACAGTTTTGGAGATGTTCTGATCCAGTGGTCTAGCCATCACAATTTGGCCCTTCATCAAACTCACTCAAATCCTTACGCTTGTCCATTTTTCCTGCTTCTAACACATCAACTTTGAGGACAAAATGTTCACTTGCTGCCTAATATATCCCACCCACTAACAGGTGCCATGATGAGGAGATACTCTTCAATTCACTGTCACTGCTCAGAATGTTATGGCTGATCGGTGTAAACAGCAGTGAAAATAGTATAAGAAGTGTAAAAAAACAGTAGTAGTATTAATGGTGGTACTTCAAGTAATAGCAACATTAATAGCAGTATTATTACAAGTATTAATAACGGTACCATTAGTAGAAGTATTAGTAATAATAATAGCCTAGGCAGTAGAATTAATAATATTCGTGACAGAATTAGTAGTAATTTAAATCCGAATCACGTTCTTTTAGGAAGGAGGCGTGGCCTAAACATTCAAGGTGGAGTCGTGGATTAAGACTGATCTGGGTGTAGAATAAAATTCGTGATCAGATTGCAGTCAATAATTTTCTAAGATACTATTTTATGAAACGTACAAATGGAATTCTGGAAAAAAACAGCTACAGCGTTCGATAAAACGGGTCTCGGCTGATTGGCTAGCGTGTTAATGTAAAAATTCTGTCTAAACGACCTGTATATTCATCTTCATGATAAACACGTGGCTCTTGGTTGGTTTTTCATGAGTGTGTTTTTCCTTTTCCACTTTGGTTCACTGTTTCCTGTGTTGCCATTAGACTACCTGTTTATAGCGGTGCAGTGGGATTTAGTCTGTGTTTTATCTCAATCTGAAGTGATGCAGCAGAGCTTTAGTCCTTCAAGTGCTCTTTCAGCTGCTAATCTGTACAACCCTGTTCAAACAGATCAACTTTACATTTCAACATAAACAGATTTAACATGTTTCAGGGTAACAAAAAAAAAAAAAAAAAAACACTGTAAAAGGAAGTTATAATTTGTTTTTTTTTTAGCTGAACTGTCCCTTTAAGTAGAAGCTCATCACGGCTAAAAAGAGCAGCAGCCATGTTGTAAATATCACTTACGCAGAGTTCTATTGTCTGACTGGTGTAGAGCGATCCTGCCTGCCAGCTGCTGTTGAAATGGAGCTTTTCAAAAGACTTAAGCGTGTGTGTGTGTGTGTGTGTGTTTTTCTCCATGGAAGACTTGTAGCCTCCGGCAAATTCACAGGCTGCTACTGCACGGGGCCTTCAAACACCATAAAAACTCAGTTTTGCATAATGTGAACCTCATTTGGGGTGGGTTTGCGTACAACCTTATGACATCATAAAAATTTCATCTCCTTTCCTACCTGTAGTGCGAGCTCCTGGATGTGTCTGAAAAGTTCCACATCCTTCTCTGTCAGGTTCTCGTGTCCCGGTAGCTTCTCCTCATCCTCCTTCCAGTCATCACAATCTTGATTGTCTGTGGGTAACACACACACGCACACAAAAATCAGGTGGCTGTAGATTATAAACACATGTTCCAAAAGTGTGTTTGATACCACAGCAATCTGCCAGTTTTTTATTACAGAAAGATATTTTTTTTTATCCATTTCTAGTTACGTTTAACGCTGCATAATGTCCGATGAAAAAAGTCCCTGTAGTTCCTGTTCTCAAATATGGTGCAGAAACTAAAAACGATGGAATTTCCTCCTCGGCCTCTCTTATTTCTCCATCTTCAAGTTAATAAGAAAGAAATAAAATGAAGTTTATCATGTAGCGGAAGACGCATGTCCTGAAGACGGCCCACTTCAATAAATGATGAAGAAACGTCTGCTTACAGAAAAGGTCACGTGAGTTGTTACTATAGAAATGTAAAGTATTAGAATTAATATAAACGTGTGCTTTGCAGCACAAATTAAATCAGCATCTCTGGACCAATCAGAGTCCGAGCGTGCTGTGGTGTAACTGTATATAGTTACTGCGAAGAGAGACGGAAATGTCTGCTGCTTGGTTCTGTATTTAATATCGCGGTGTTGGTGATGGAGGTGCTCACCCCCTGTGCGCTGGTGTGTGTCTGATTTCCGGCCGCTTTTCTTACGGATGCGGTGTTGCTGTGCGTAGTCGAGCGACTCGGCGCGGGATTTGCGGCCATCTGGCGATGGGGTGAAGAACTTGCTCAGGGCGTCGATCAGCCCTTTGGTCTTCCTGTTGAAGCGCGCCGCACCCTGAGACTCGTCCTCTTCCTCCCGCCGCGAGAACAGCAGCTGATCATCGCCCGGGTAACCATCACCAAGGTAACCGTCACACGATGAACTCGAGGATGAATGAGGGGATGCGGAGCCTCGCGAGTGACTCGCTCCTGGTCCTCGCCTCCGTCGACCACGCCCATTCCCTCGAAGTTTCTTAAAGGGGCGTCCCGGCCTACAGGCACAAAGAACTCAGATTTAATATTGGATCTTTTGATACCATTAATGCATTAATAATATTTACATGCATTCAGGTCGCTATTAATGTTTCCTAGGGAAGTTTTATAATGCAGATTTATTTCAACTGCTGGTAGAAAAACTGAAGAAATTAAAGCTCTGGTTCTCACGCCGAACACCCGAGGGAAACATTTTAAAAATATTTTTACTTTTTTTTTAATTTAAATTTGTATTCAATTTTTCTTTACATTTTTTTTTTAATTAAGTCTTTCTGAAGGAGTAAATTATTTAATAAATTTATAAAAAATAAAATTACAATTTTTAATTATTTATAGCAGACTGGAATTAAAAGTAAAATAAATATAGGTAACTAAAAAATAAATAAACAAACAGAATAATTAAATAATTTTGGAACAAAATGAATCTAATAATCTGATATTTAAATGCAAAACAATAAGAACAAAAAAAACTGAAAAATACATTGGGGGGAGGGAAATAAAACAATTTTAAAGCAAATTAAAAACAATACAATTTGGAATCTAATTAAATAAAATCAGTAAGTAAAGATGGCGCAATCAAATGTAATTTGATAAACAGACTGATGACGATTGGAAATCATTTAGTAAATGTTTATTTAAATGAATGTGTGTAAGAGTTCATCAGTTTACTGTGGCAGGAAAGAGTATCTCTGTATGCATTAAAATATTCATCATGTACGTGATCAGAAGTAGAAATGTGTTAGTGAAAAAAACATTGAATGTTTTCTGAAGCATGTGATAAAAATAAAGAAACGTGTGGAAGTAAAAGAGTTATTTAGGGATTTAAAGCAGATTTAAAAACAACACCACAAAAAGAAGCTGAAGAGCTGAAAGTCTGGACATAAGTGGGACAGATGAGTAAACACGGCGAGAGAGTGTGATGTGACGTTACCTGCCCTTCTGTCGACTCAGGGGGGCATTATACCGCCGCTTGATTTGTGCTGCTTTTTCGTGTAAGACGTTTCGTCCCTTTTTCCTCGGCCTGCATATCTGACAGATCCACATACCTGAGGAGGAAAAAAAAAAAAAAAAAAAAAAAAAAAGAAGAGTTAAACGTGATTGTGGACATGACAAAACATGAATGTGAGAGTGCACGACAAGAAAAAAGTAGAAATATGTGTTAATGTGCTTAATATACAGAGAGACAGGTGTGTGTGTGAGAGAGAGAAAGAGAGAGAGAGGGGTGTGTGAGTTAGTGAGAGAGACAGACAGAGAGAGAGAGAGAGAGAGAGAGAGAGAGAGAGAGAGAGAGAGAAAGATGGAGGCAGAGAGGGAGGGAGAAAGAGAGAGAGAGAGACAGACAGACAGACAGAGAGGGAGAGAGGTGTGTGAGTTAGTGAGAAAGAGAAAGACAGAGATAGGGAGGGAGAAAGAGAGAGGGAGAGAGACAGATGTAGAGAGAGAGAGAGAAAGAGAGGTGTGCGAGTTAGTGAGAGAGAGAGGGGAAGAGGGAGGATACCTTTCGGCATTCGTGTCAGTGGGGGGTCACAGCACTCCATGTGGAAACCTCGATCACAGGAGTCACACAGCAACAGATTTTCCTGTACACACACACACACACACACACACACACACTTCACTTTCCATTTCCACCTAGCTATAAATACATTACAATACTGCAACTACTAATGATGACAAAAATGAGCAATTCCACACACACACACACACACACACACACACACACACACACACACAGCGCTTCCATGAATCAGTAAGTAAATAAAAAAGGTACCGCGTTTTTGCCCTGGTCCTGACAGCTGCTGCAGGTTTTACATTCGATACACTGCCACCACAGAGCTTTAACTCGGGCCGTCAGCTCCGGGGAGAACTTCAGACAGGACGGATGACCTGACGAGGAGAAAAGCCACAAATACACAGAGTTAAAACACAACAGACTAACAGTCACATCTATCCTTCCTGAAGTCCACGGTGCTCATCACTGATAAGCTGTTGATTAATTACTGACTACAGCAGTAGTGTGAGACATGTTATCGTTTCTATAGTAACCCCTCCGTGACGGGGACCTGTATGGAGGATGCCCCATATAAACAGCCTATAATATAATGTATAAATGGTTGACACAGTGAGGTTTTGAGTAAGGAGATGTTTGTGATTTCACATTAAAGAAAGGAGTCTCCAGTGTCAGAGCTCTGAAGATGTCTGAGGTTTAAGGCTCGAGCAGGAGCAGGTAACTACAGACGGATAAAAAGTACTACGTGTCGTTTTTCAATGGATAAACTTTCCTTTCTGAAAGACTTCTGCCATATAAGAAAAATAAAAAACACAAAAGACTTCATGATGTGCTTAATGGAAAATGATCAGCTCTGTGGTGGAGGCAGAGACTTGGATCCGTGAGAAGAGGGGTTATTTTCCGATAACAGCACGATGTGGAGCTTTTTTATTCCCAGCGATGTGCGAAGATTTTCCGTTTAACTCACCACTGTTTCCACAGTCGGCGCAGGAGATGAGCTCCTCTGGCTCTTTGACCCGATTCTGCTCCTTGGTCCCCAAACAGAAGCTGCAGATGGGGATGGGCTCGGCCACGGGCTGAGAGAGAGAGAGAGAGAGAGAGAGAGAGAGAGAACGAACAAGGGACAGATAGAGGAGAGAGAGAGAGAGAGGGAGCGAACAAGAGACAGATAGAGTAGAGAGAGAGAGAGAGAGAGAGAAAGACAGTGAGAGAGTAGAGAGAGAAAAAAGGGGGAGAGAGAAAGAGAGAGAGAGAGAGAGACAGTGATTAGCTTTTGGGATATGAACACACAGCAGTGGGTCAGTTCGGGTGTAAGGTAGAGTTAGTCTCTGCTCTGATGGATTAAAGCAGTTTAATGAGGGTGTTCATCAGCTCCAGGACATGAGCTGCTGGTGTTCCTCCGTCTTTCCTCAAGGATTACACGACGAGATGCTGAGTGTAGATTTCAACTCCACTGCTTCTACAGGAAAATGATGTGCAGTATAATCCTCACTGTACACAGTGATACACTACACACACTCTCTCCTTATACAATACACCTCCCCGTACACAGGGATAAACTACACACACGTCTCATTCTGAAAGACTACTGATTCAATTCCATATGACTCAGTTCAGGGAGAGGTCAAGAGGGCAAAAGAGCAGCACTGGGTAGTTTCTAGACCTTTAATCTGGACCGGTTCTGACACGATTTGGCTCAGTAAGAGGTCAGAGGAACTGCAGAGCAAGATGAATTTCAACTTGCTTACATTGTCCGTGATCAACTTTAGGCCACGCCTCCATCCTGAACTTGAACTACACTATACTGCCAAAAGTTTTGGGACATCTGCCTTTACATGCACATGAATGTAATATGGAGTTGTCCCACCCTTTGCAGCTATAATAGCTTCAACTCTTCTGGGAAGGCTTTCCACAAGGTTTAGGAGTGTGTTTATGGGAATTTTTGACCGTTCCTCTAGAAGCGCATGTGAGAGGTCAGGGCACTGATGTTGGACGAGAAGGTCTGGCTCACAGTCTCCGCTCTAATTCATCCCAAAGGTGTTCTATGGGGTTGAGGTCAGGACTCTGTGCAGGCAGTCAAGTTCCTCCACACCAAACTCGCTCATCCATGTCTTTATGGACCTTGCTTTGTGCATGCATTATCCCCAAAGTGTTCCCCATGAAATTGTCCAAAATACCTTGGTTATGCTGAAGCATTAAGAGTTCCTCTCACTGGAAGGGGCCGAGCCCAACCCCTGAAAAACAACACCTGAACTCAATGATTTGGAGCGGTGTCCAAAACCTTTGGCAACATAATGTACGTTTAACTTTAAGCGTCTCATCTCCAGTAGTCACGTGACTCCAGAACAAAAACCGAACGCGCAAAACCTAAAACATGTCCCGGATAATCGAGTGAAGCGTTTATTTATAGCTTCGGCAGACGACGCTGCGTTAGGATGGGAAACAAGATGTGATGCTTTAATGTATGAAAGACTCAATATTTGTCCATTTGCACCATTCAGATTGGACACAAACACACACACACACCTTTTTAAGGTCCGCCTTAGAGACATCAATCTGTACAACTAAATGTTTAAGTAAAAGAATTAATGAAGAAAAAGAAACGAAGAAGGAAAATTAAAACAAGAAATAAAAGACTTAAAAAAAGATGAAGCAAGAGACAAATTTCTGCAGCATTAAAGCACTTTAGAAAGTAGTAGCGAGTGTCTACTGCAGTGTGTGTGTGTAGTAACTAACAAGCTGCATGTGGTGAAGACAGTGTGCTATTTTTAGTTCGCTGCAACAGGAAGTGGTGTGTGTGTGCATGCTGTAGCATGCAGCAGCCAATCAGAGCGTCTCTCTGGGCCGTATCCAGCGTCAGACTCTGCTCTTCCTCACAGCACTGATTTTATCGCAGTGATGAGCTCATCATTCGAGAGGAAACCTCACCTGTCACCTGCTCTCCTCGCTGGGGTTCAATAAACACAGGATAGCTGTGTGTGCGCGTGGGAGAGAGACAGAAATAATCTGCATTGATGAACTTCAATCTGCGTCTAAATAAGGAATAACACACTCATAAAGTCAGTCCTGTAACAGCACATCCTGAAGTGTTTTATTCTGTAATTGTCAGTGAAGGGGGTGTGGCCTAAAATAACCTAATTTGCATAAAGTCAAATTGCGGCGTGTTCAAGCCATTAGTCATTAATACACACTTAACAGAAGTCATGAATAGTAAGCAGGTCTGGACAAGACGACGACAAAAGAGAGGATGCGTGTGCGAGTCAGGTCGTTGGACAGAGTAGAGCGTGTTCGTGTGTGTTTAAGAACGGCAGATGTGTGTGTGTGTGTGGTAAGCAGGTCCAGGCAGGGAAAAGTGAGTGAGAGAGTGTGATTTATTGTGTTCATTTCTCTCCAAGTCTGATTTTCTGCACACACACACACACACACCCCAAGAGAAGTAACCCTCTCAGCGTACAATAAACACACAACACACTCAGGCTGTGTGTGTGTTCTCGTCCAGTCTAACAGCTACCTATGAGAAAAACCAAACCAAAGCAAGAATAAAGAGAAATAGAGAGAGAGAGAGAGAGAGAGAGAGAGGAGAGAGAGAGAGAGAGAGAGAGAGAGACAGGTAGAGAGAGACAGGTAGGGAAAGCAGAGAGACAGGTAGAGAGAGATGGGTAGAAAAGGCAGAGAGAGACAGGTAGAGAAGCAGGAGAGACAGTTAGAAAGAGAGACAGGAAGAGAGAGAGAGGTAGAGGTAGAGAGAGAGAGAGAGAGAGAGAGAGAGAGAGAGAGAGAGAGAGAGAGAGAGAGAGAGAGGATCGTCCTTGGCTCATCTCCAGTCAAGGTCTCTCATTAACATGGGAAACTCATCACCTCTCTCTCTTTTCCACCCTTCTGTCTTTACACCACATACGGCAGATTCGCAGCAGCGGTGCTGTCAACACGCATGCCTTTATCAACATGGCCTTTACACACACACACACACACACACTTCCTCTTTATCACCTGCTGCTACAAACATTACAGAATTTTCATACTATATTTCTTACACTGGAGTGTTTACACTGTAGCGCTGCTGAATGCTGGACTCTGATTGGGTCAGAAAGCGTGGATTAGTTTTAGAACAGCGGCTCTGACAGGTTTATATGAACGCACTCGCTCTGATACTTTAGAGATGGTTTATCTTTTTCAAGCTGTTCTACAAAGAACTTGTATAAAAGAGGCAAATCAAGCGTGTGTGTATGTGCGTGAGAGAGAGAGAGAGAGAGAGAGAGAGAGAGAGAGAGAGAGAGAGAGATAAGTGTGACACGCCGCATTACACATGATTCGGTTGTACAGCGACTACTAGACATTCATCCGCTTTTGGACTTCAGAGCGTAACTTACACGGCTATCAGGAGGTAATGAACCTCAGAGCGTGTGTGTGTGTGTGTGTGTGTGTGTGTGTGTGTGTGTGTGGTGTGTGTGTGTGTGCATCAGTCAGATCATGTGTTCAGCTGCCATCCTCATATCCATCATGGTGGGTTCACGCAGAGGTCTGCAGAGTGAGGAAGTGTCAACAAAACCAGATCTAATCAAGGGTGCCAATACTAATGAAACTCTATCTCTCCATCCATGTCTCTCTCTCTCTTCTTCCTCAGCGCGCCCTCTCTCTCTCTCTCTCTTCCTCCAGCGCGCCCTCTCTCTCTCTCTCTCTCTCTCTTCCCTCCAGCGCGCCCTCTCTTCCTCCAGCGCAGCCCCTCTCTCTCTTCCTCCAGCGCACCCTCTCTCTCTCTTCCTCCAGCGCGCCCTCTCTCTCTCTCTCCAGCGCGCCCCTCTCTCTCTTCCTCCAGCGCGCCCTCTCTCTCTCTCTTCCTCCAGCGCGCCCCTCTCTCTCTCTCTTCCTCCAGCGCGCCCCTCTCTCTCTCTCTTCCTCCAGCGCGCCCTCTCCTCTCTCTCTTCCTCCAGCGCGCCCCTCTCTCTCTCTCTTCCTCCAGCGCGCCCTCTCTCTCTCTCTTCCTCCAGCGCGCCCTCTCTCTCTCCCTCCAGCGCGCCCTCTCTCTCTCTCTTCCTCCAGCGCGCCCTCTCTCTCTCTCTTCCTCCAGCGCGCCCTCTCTCTCTCTCCCTCCAGCGCGCCCTCTCTCTCTCTCCCTCCAGCGCGCCCTCTCTCTCTCTCCCTCCAGCGCGCCCTCTCTCTCTCTCTCCCTCCAGCGCGCCCTCTCTCTCTCTCTCTCCCTCCAGCGCGCCCTCTCTCTCTCTCCCTCCAGCGCGCCCTCTCTCTCTCTCTTCCTCCAGCGCGCCCTCTCTCTCTCTCTTCCCTCCAGCGCGCCCTCTCTCTCTCTCTTCCTCCAGCGCGCCCTCTCTCTCTCTTCCTCCAGCGCGCCCTCTCTCTCTCTCTCCCTCCAGCGCGCCCTCTCTCTCTCTCTCCCTCCAGCGCGCCCCCCCTCTCACTCTCTCCCTCCTCTCACTCCCTCCTCCCTCCAGCACGCCCTCTCTCTCTCTCTTCCTCCAGCGTGCCCTCTCTCTCTCTCCCTCTCTCCCTCCAGCACGCCCCTCTCTCTCTCTCTTCCTCCAGCGCGCCCTCTTCCTCCAGCGCGCCCTCTCTTCCTCCAGCGCGCCCTCTCTCTCTCTCTTCCTCCAGCGCGCCCTCTCTCTCTCTTCCTCCAGCGCGCCCTCTCTCTCTCTTCCTCCAGCGCGCCCTCTCTCTCTCTCTTCCTCCAGCGCGCCCTCTCTCTCTCTTCCTCCAGCGCGCCCTCTCTCTCTCTTCCTCCAGCGCGCCCTCTCTCTCTCTTCCTCCAGCGCGCCCTCTCTCTCTCTTCCTCCAGCGCGCCCTCTCTCTCTCTCTCTTCCTCCAGCGCGCCCTCTCTCTCTCTCCCTCCAGCGCGCCCTCTCTCTCTCTCCCTCCAGCGCGCCCTCTCTCTCTCTCTTCCTCCAGCGCGCCCTCTCTCTCTCTCTTCCTCCAGCGCGCCCTCTCTCTCTCTCTTCCTCCAGCGCGCCCTCTCTCCTCTCTCTTCCTCCAGCGCGCCCTCTCTTCCTCCAGCGCGCCCTCTCTTCCTCCAGCGCGCCCTCTCTCTCTCTTCCTCCAGCGCGCCCTCTCTCTCTCTCTCTCTTCCTCCAGCGCGCCCTCTCTCTCTCTCTTCCTCCAGCGCGCCCTCTCTCTCTCTCTTCCTCCAGCGCGCCCTCTCTCTCTCTCTTCCTCCAGCGCGCCCTCTCTCTCTCTCTTCCTCCAGCGCGCCCTCTCTTCCTCCAGCGCGCCCTCTCTTCCTCCAGCGCGGCCCCTCTCTCTCTCTTCCTCCAGCGCGCCCTCTCTCTCTCTCTCTCTCTTCCTCCAGCGCGCCCTCTCTCTCTCTCTTCCTCCAGCGCGCCCTCTCTCTCTCTCTTCCTCCAGCGCGCCCCTCTCTCTCTCTCTTCCTCCAGCGCACCCTCTCTCTCTTCCTCCAGCGCGCCCTCTCTCTCTCTCTTCCTCCAGCGCGCCCCTCTCTCTCTCTCTTCCTCCAGCGCGCCCCTCTCTCTCTCTTCCTCCAGCGCGCCCTCTCTCTCTCTCTTCCTCCAGCGCGCCCTCCCTCTCTCTCTTCCTCCAGCGCGCCCTCTCTCTCTCTCTCTCGCTAGCGCGCCCTCTCTCTTCCTCCAGCGTGCCCTCTCTCTCTCTCTCTCTTCCTCCAGCGTGCCCTCTCTCTCTCTCTCTCTCTTCCTCCAGCGTGCCCTCTCTCTCTCTTCCTCCAGCGCGCCCTCTCTCTCTCTCTCTCTCTTCCTCCAGCGCGCCCTCTCTCTCTCTCTCTCTCTTCCTCCAGCGCGCCCTCTCTCTCTCTCTCTCTCTTCCTCCAGCGCGCCCCTCTCTCTCTCTCTCTCTCTTCCTCCAGCGCGCCCTCTCTCTCTCTCTCTCTCTTCCTCCAGCGCGCCCTCTCTCTCTCTCTCTCTCTTCCTCCAGCGCGCCCTCTCTCTCTCTCTCTCTCTTCCTCAGCGCGCCCTCTCTCTCTCTCTCTCTCTTCCTCCAGCGCGCCCTCTCTCTCTCTCTCTCTCTTCCTCCAGCGCGCCCTCTCTCTCTCTCTCTCTCTTCCTCCAGCGCGCCCTCTCTCCCTCTCTTCCTCCAGCGCGCCCTCTCTCCCTCTCTTCCTCCAGCGCGCCCTCTCTCCCTCTCTTCCTCCAGCGCGCCCTCTCTCCCTCTCTTCCTCCAGCGCGCCCTCTCTCCCTCTCTTCCTCCAGCGCGCCCCTCTCTCCCTCTCTTCCTCCAGCGCGCCCTCTCTCCCTCTCTTCCTCCAGCGCGCCCTCTCTCCCTCTCTTCCTCCAGCGCGCCCCTCTCTCTCGCTCTTCCTCCAGCGCGCCCTCTCTCTCGCTCTTCCTCCAGCGCGCCCTCTCTCTCGCTCTTCCTCCAGCGCGCCCTCTCTCTCGCTCTTCCTCCAGCGCGCCCTCTCTCTCTCTCTTCCTCCAGCGCGCCCTCTCTCTCTCTCTTCCTCCAGCGCGCCCTCTCTCTCTCTCTTCCTCCAGCGCGCCCTCTCTCTCTCTTTCCTCCAGCGCGCCCCTCTCTCTCTCTTCCTCCAGCGCGCCCTCTCTCTCTCTCATCCTCCAGCGCGCCCTCTCTCTCTCTCTTCCTCCAGCGCGCCCTCTCTCTCTCTCTTCCTCCAGCGCGCCCTCTCTCTCTCTCTTCCTCCAGCGCGCCCTCTCTCTCTTCCTCCAGCGCGCCCTCTCTCTTCCTCCAGCGTGCCTCTCTCTCTCTCTCTTCCTCCAGCGTGCCCTCTCTCTCTCTCTTCCTCCAGCGTGCCCTCTCTCTCCTCTTCCTCCAGCACGCCCTCTCTCTCTCTCTCTCTTCCTCCAGCGCGCCCTCTCTCTCTCTCTTCTCCAGCGCGCCTCTCTCTCTTCCTCCAGCGCGCCCTCTCTCTTCCTCCAGCGTGCCCTCTCTCTCTCTCTCTTCCTCCAGCGTGCCCTCTCTCTCTCTTCCTCCAGCACGCCCCTCTCTCCTCTCTCTCTCTTCCTCCAGCGCGCCCTCTCTCTCTCTCTTCCTCCAGCGCGCCCTCTCTCTCTCTCTTCCTCCAGCGCGCCCTCTCTCTCTCTCTTCCTCCAGCGCGCCCTCTCTCTCTTCCTCCAGCGCGCCCTCTCTCTCTTCCTCCAGCGCGCCCTCTCTCTCTTCCTCCAGCGCACCCCTCTCTCTCTTCCTCCAGCGCACCCTCTCTCTCTCTCCCTCCAGCGCACCCTCTCTCTGCCTCCAGCGCGCCCTCTCTCTCTCTCTCCCTCCAGCGCGCCCTCTCTCTCTCTCTCTCCCTCCAGCGCGCACCTCTCTCTCTCTCTCTCTCTCTCTCTCCTCCAGCGCGCCCTCTCTCTCTCTCTCTCTCCTCCAGCGCGCCCTCTCTCTCTCTCCTCTCTCTCTCCCTCCAGCGCGCCCTCTCTCTCCCTCCAGCGCGCCCTCTCTCTCTCTCTCTCTCTCTCCCTCCAGCGCGCCCTCTCTCTCCCTCCAGCGCGCCCTCTCTCTCTCTCCCTCCAGCGCGCCCTCTCTCTCTCTCCCTCCAGCGCGCCCTCTCTCTCTCATCCAGCGCGCCCTCTCTCTCTCTCCCTCCAGCGCGCCCTCTCTCTCTCCAGCGCGCCCTCTCTCTCTCCAGCGCGCCCTCTCTCTCTCTCCCTCCAGCGCGCCCTCTCTCTCTCCAGCGCGCCCTCTCTCTCTCTCCAGCGCGCCCTCTCTCTCTCCAGCGCGCCCTCTCTCTCTCTCTCCAGCGCGCCCTCTCTCTCTCTCCCTCCAGTGCACCCTCTCTCTCTCTCCCTCCAGTGCACCCTCTCTCTCTCTCTTCCTCCAGCACGCCCTCTCTCTCTCTCTCTCTCTCTCTTCCTCCAGCGTGCCCTCTCTCTCCATCGCGCCCTCCCTCTCTCCCTCCAGCACGCCCTCTCTCTCTTCCTCCAGCGCACCCTCCCTCTCTCCCTCCAGCACGCCCTCTCTCCCTCCAGCACGCCCTCTCTCTCCAGCACGCTCTCCCCTAATTCTCTCCTTCTCTCCATTTCTTCCTTCGTCTTGATCTCCATCTTTATTTCTGCTCACCTCTTTCCCTCCCACTGTCTGTCTCTCAGTCTCTCTCCTCCCTCCCGCTTCTCTTTGATGTCAAAAAAAAAAATAAAACACTGATTAAACGTTGATCAGTTTTAATCCATAAGATCAGGAATTATTTCTGGAGTTGTCATGTAGGGAGTTAAATCAACAGCGGTGCTGATGAAGCCATGGCATCGTTACGTAACGTGTCGCTGTGATAATTTATAATCAGGACTTTCTCACGTCCGGAGATTGACCCGAACGCAGGCAGCTGTGAGGGGTGACCGTGAGGTTACGGATGCTCACGCTGACGACTAGAACTGCCACGCTCTTAATGTGACGCACACACAGACACACGGCATCATCTTAATGTGACACACAAACGGCCAGAAAAAAAAAACCAATGAGATTTTCTGTGTATCCATGACCTCTGTTTGACTCGCAACCCCCCTCCTCTGCCCTGGCAGTGACCCCCATACGAGAGACAGAGAGAGTGTGTGTGTGTGTGTGTGAGAGAGAGAGACTGGGGAATCAGAATTGAATAGGGAGGTATAACAGAATAATTCTGCACTGAGTACACAAATCCCTCGACACTCTGGAACAGAAGTGGTGTTTATCCATTTGTGTGTGTACAGTGCGGGCCTGCAGATAGCGCACACACACACCACCTACTGTATATTTACATGTTACATCAGGGATATTGGCTGCTGGTAAACTTTCCTAAACCAAACTGAATCATATCAGCACTGAACTGAATCAAATATCAGTGACCAAGTGAATCATATCAAATAACATCTGAGCCAAATTGAATCATATTGGACTTGAATTGAGTCATAATCAATCAAATCAAATCCTATCAAATAATATCAGTGACCAAGTGCATCATTCTGGGTCTGAATTGAGTCAAATCAGGGCTGAACCAAATCATACTGGATCTGAAATAATATCTGAACTGAATCATATTGAACCTGAATCAAGTTGTACATCAAGTCAGATCTGTACTGAATCATTAGGTTCGTCATTGAATAGGTTATGTATCATATGTTTATATTTTTTTTATATATATATATATATATATATATATACACACATACACACACACACACACACACACACACACACACACATACATATACATACATACATACATACACACGTTATATATAAATGTGTACTGTATCATGTGATCCTATAAAATAATATCAGTGACCAAATGAACCATTCTGGGTCTGAATTGAGTCATATCAGCACTGAACCAAATAAAAAAGGAAAAAGGACCTGAAATCATATGAAATAATATCTGAGCTGAACTGAATCATCTTGGACCTCGAGTCAAATCACATCACTGCTGAACCGAATCATATCGAACTTGAATGGAGTCATATCGGTGCGGATCTGCACAGAATAATTCCATTTTGTAACTGAATAGTTTATCTATCATATAAAAACGTGTACTGTATCATGTGAACCTGTACAGTGTAGCGTCCACTTTCCAGCTTCATACAGAGTGGACACTTTCAGGATCTTAGTAACACAAAACTGTTAAGAAACCAGCAGGTTCACGGTGTGATGAAAGCGACAGGTTCCTCCGTGTTTAAGACCTCGAGCACTGATGGGTTTCTGTGGAACGGATTTACAGGTCAGAGCTCACCGAATGCGAGTCCCCCCAGAGTGAATAGAAAATGAAAACAAGGTGAGCAATGCAAACGTAGGTGAGCCGAGTCGCGTGCAGGTGAACGGAACAGAATGGCTGCTTAAGCATGGACTTAACCATGAGGGCTGAGTGTTACTAAACCGAAACTAAAAGATAAACACAAGCCTTATCGCTTCAGAGCATGGGAACCTGGACATCCCATAATAACCACTTCACACGTCTACGTCAACACAGCAACTGATAACTGGCTACAACACGTCTTAATCTCCTTATCAATAATAAATACAGAATCAAATTCAACACAATCCCACAGACTTATCCTGCAGCGCCACCTATTTCGGCTGATTTATTTATTTATTTTTTATTTAATGTGAATACTACACACTGTATAGTCATGCCGTTTACTCCGTTTTCCTACGGCACCTTTAAAACTCATTCAAATTATTATTAATCATTAATAACTAATCACCCTACACACTTCAGACTGGACCTTTAATCGGGTTTAAACTGTCCAGCAGGAAGGGAAACTTCACTGTAAGTGAAGTGCAAGAGAAAATGAAACTAAAAAACCTGTGTGTGTGTGGGAGGTGAACAAATGGCCACGTCCTCTGCTTTTCTCGTGCGATTTAGGCGACGTTGCTGTTTCCATACAGAAAAACAACAGGAAACTTATTTCGCAGATAATTTTTCAGGTTTAAAAGAGTGTGTAAAAGGTTTATAACAGACCGGAAAACTTATGAAAGCGATAACGTTAGGTCAATAATCTCCAAAAAGGTATATCGGCTAGAATTCCTAAATAATGCCTGGGTTAAATTCCTTTGCGTATCAGGAAAATTATGTAACATTAAGACACCGCATCATAATGTGTGTAACATGACCGTCCACTAAAAAACTGCTACCTTTCACTATCTAAAGCCAAGAAGACAACACGCACGCTTATAGGAAGAGCTACAGTTTAACACCTGTGATCATTTCTGGACTGTGTTATTAGATAAGAGTGAATCGAGTCAAATATCTTAGGAGACCTGAACCGAGTCACATCTGAGATGAACCGAATCATATTCCGAAATGAATCTTTGCCTTACAAACTGAAATCTTATTTATTGTATCATATAGAAGGCTGAAGTTTATTAAATAAAAGTTGAATAAACGTATCAGAAAGTTGTTGTGCTTGGTGTTGGAGTCCGTCTCCTGCTCTTACCCGATCTTTCTCGTGAGGCAGCAGGCGTACAGGAGGCAGTGACTCCAGTGCTACGCGTCCATCACCGGCGTCGCTTCCATCGTTGCTTTTTGCGAGCCGGAACAGCGGGCCGTGTTTAAGGACACGCCCATGCCCGACAGCCCGTTTCAGAGCGAGCCTGAGCTGCTGGTGGAAGATCCGGGGCGCCGCCGTGCCTGTTAGCTGGCTGGCTACGTCTGCCTGGCACTTCAGGAATCGCTCGATGCTCCTGAGAGACGACCCTCCGGACTCGTGCAGCCCCTCCAAGGCGCGTCGGATTAGCTTGTTCCAGTCTAGTGGCGCTTTTTTGGAAGCCCCGCTTCCTCCTCCGCCCGTACAGACTCCGCTCTTTGGCTTGGGCGGGACCAAGCGCCCGGGGTTGTCGGGGTCCTTGTAGGAATTGAGGCCCTTGTTGGAGACCTTGAGGACAGTGCCATCCTGTACGCTGAGCTCAAGCTGCTCGAGGACGGTCTGGCGGTCGAGGCCGTGCGACGTGGACACGGCATTGCAGATACGTTCCTCCGACGGGCGCTGCTTCTGCTTCTTCACCTTCTTGATGGCCTCCAGGATCCAGGCCGTGTACAGAGGGTTCGCCAATTTCACCATGGCTGCGTTTGGGCCTAGCACACACTAGAACACACACACACACACACACACACAGAGGCCTCAGCAGCCCTGGAGCCGCCTCTTCTTCCTCCTCCTCCTCCTCCTCCTCCTCCTCTTTTTCCTTGCTTACTATCCTTTGTCCCGTGTGGTGAATCCCTCAAAGCCGTAGCGAAAAGAATCAGAAAGGAGGCTGATCACCATAGCATAAACTCCCCCTGAGACCCCCCCCACCCCGAAGAAATAGATCCCAAAAATCCCAGAAAGCCTCTCCTTCCACGTAAAGATTACCAGGGAATTCAGAAAACCAGTGAAAACTCCACTCAAACTCAGTCGGTAAATCAATCCGGATCAATCAGGTTTGTAGTGTTACCCCATAAACGTCTTGAGGTCCAATGTAGTGTAAAAGTAAAAAAAAATTACAGTTTGTTTTATTTAAAAAAAAGAAAAACAAAAAATAAATCAATCCAAAGGAAAAATATGAGAGAGATTCATCCAAAGGTTCTTGCTCTTTCTGTAGGATTTAAAACGTCCAGAACGAAGCTCTCGGTCCCGGGGGCAGCGACGACAGAGTGCCTTCACGGCAAGCGCATTTCGGCTGCTCTTGAACCCTGAAAAACATGAGGAAGAAAAAAAAAAGATTAACACACTAACATACACACCTAAATTCAGCTCCTATTCCAAGCATTTCTAGTAACTCGGTTCTATTGGGTTTCATTACAATAATAAAAAACTTGTACTGAATAATAAATGACTGAATACTGGATTCTGATTGGTCAGACTTATTTTCAAACTGTGGTGTCAGTACATCATAGTTTCTATAGCAACAGCTCATTCACAAAAGACATGACGAAAGGAATGAAATGGACACAGTGGAGCTTCCTGTAAGGAGACGTTTATGTAACGTCTCAGGAAGGAGTCTACAGTGTCAGCGCTTTGTAACGGTCAGCAGTTTCCCCCCTTCTTCAGGACAGAGGAGTTCACTCTTCAGAGTTTTGGGATAAGCCGTAACATTAAAACCACCGACAGGTGAAATATTCGGCAGCGAGTAAAAGTCAGTTCTGGAAGCTGATGTGTTGGAAGAAGAAATGTGCGAGTGCAAGTATATAAGTGACTGATTCAACAATAGTGGTGTCTAGATCTCCAAAACAGCAGGTCTTGTGAGGTGTCCCAGTACACTATGGTTAGAACCTACTAAAGAGCTCCAAGCGATGATCCAGTGACTGGTTCGTGTGGTTCGTGTGTGTGTGTGTGTGTGTGTGAGGAGCGAAGGCTGGTCCGTCTGGTCCGATCCCACAGACGAGCTGCTGTAGCATGAACTGCTGAAAAAGTGAGTGCTGGATCTGATTGACAGAGCTCTGTGAGATCAGACTCCTTTCTGAGTGACCACACCGACTCCTGAACACCTCCAAAGCTCCTACAATGGACATCAGGAGCAGTGGAAGGCGGCGGTCTGGTCAGATGAATCAGGTGTTCATGAAGAGATGGCACCAGGATGTGAAGAAGGCCAGGCAGCATTGGCAGAGCTCTGGGTGATGTTCTACTGGGAAACCTTTAGTTACTGTGATGAGGATCACCTACCTACACACTGCTGCAGAACACCTACACCCCTTCATAGCAGTAAGCTCTTTCAGCAGGACGATGCTTCCTGACAAACTGTTCAGGGACCGCTTGAGGAACATGAGGAAGAGTTCAAGGTGGCCAGGTTCCAGCTCACAACTTACAGGATCTGCTGCTAAGGTCCGGGTGCCAGATTCCACAGCACACCTTAAGAGGTCTTGTGAAGTCGACGAGTCAGAGCTGTTCTGGTGGAACGAGGACGATTTACACAATATTATGTTGGAGGTTTTAACGTTATGGCTGATTAAGGATAAAAAGAATAAGAAAACACGTTATGTAGTAACTCCATCACACATCACACAACCCTGTCATTGATTATTTATCTATCTACAACAGCACAACGTGTTTTATTCCTTTGAGCAGACACCCAGCTGCCCTGACAGTAAACATTACTATTCACTAATTTTGTTCTGCATGATTCAAAGTAAGAACTTGGCAGCCGAATCGTTTGTTACACGGCGCACGACACCTCAGATAAATCCATCCATCACACTCTTTCTGTTTGTAAACAAGAATGAAGGAGATGGGGGAAGAGAGGGAATAAACGAGTACGGTCTACCATCAGGTTATCAGTCTTCTCCATTCTTGCTTGTGTTTAAGACTCATGAATATAATCTGGACCCGTGATGCATTACCTCAGAGCTGTATCTGCAGCTTTCATCAGAATTCAGTTTAATGCTTCAGACCTTTATAAAAAAGGCCCCTTGGGACTTGTAATTTGAGAAGCATGCCGCTTAAAAGTACTTAAAGACTGCACTTGAGCTAAATATGAAATGTTATATTGCGAACGTGAATCTAAACACTGCCCTGAACGGTCAAATCTGTTCTACAGAACAGAACACCTGAGTACGGCCTTTCACGTGCATACTAATGAAAAGCACAGCATTACAATAGTAGAATTATAGGAGGTCATCATTTCCTTAAAACTGCACCCATGCTCCTTCTAAAGCCTGTTTTAAAAAAAAAAAAAAGTCAATGTATAATTTATTTTAATAACATAACATTGCAAAATTGTTTTAGCTATGATGCACCTGTCTGTGCGCCCGGACATTCCCCGTGTACACCCCTGTATGCGCCCCGGACATTCCCCGTGTACACCCCTGTATGCGCCCCGGACATTCCCCGTGTACACCCCTGTATGCGCCCCGGACATTCCCCGTGTACACCCCCGTATGCGCCCCGGACATTCCCCGTGTACACCCCCGTATGCGCCCCGGACATTCCCCGTGTACACCCCCGTATGCGCCCCGGACATTCCCCGTGTACACCCCCGTATGCGCCCCGGACATTCCCCGTGTACACCCCCGTATGCGCCCCGGACATTCCCCGTGTACACCCCCGTATGCGCCCCGGACATTCCCCGTGTACACCCCCGTATGCGCCCCGGACATTCCCCGTGTACACCCCCGTATGCGCCCCGGACATTCCCCGTGTACACCCCCGTATGCGCCCCGGACATTCCCCGTGTACACCCCCGTATGCGCCCCGGACATTCCCCGTGTACACCCCCGTATGCGCCCGGACATTCCCCGAGTACACCCCCGTATGCGCCCGGACATTCCCCGAGTACACCCCTGTATGCGCCCGGACATTCCCTGTATACACCTGTGTGCATCCCCTTATACACACACCTGTACGTCGCTCTACAGGTATATACATCCCCATACATCCCTCTATACACCTGTACATCCCCATACATCCCTCTATACGCCTGCACATCCCTCTATACGCCTATATATTCCCGTATACGCCTGTACATCGCGCTACACGCCTGTACATCCCACCATACATCTGTACGTCTCCATAGATCACTGGGTGCTTCGATATATACCTGTACTCCGTGCATCACATCCCTGTGTATCTCAGTACACACCTGTACATCCTCATAAATCCCTGTAGCAGGTTGAGAGAACTCAATGTGACGGTCACTTTACAATCTAAGCATGACTTGTGCTGAATTTAGAAAATGTATTTCAGACAAGAACGTCTTTTATGTTCTGATCAGACTGCTGAACAATAATAATTCTAAAAAAATAACCCTAACTGGTTATAAAGCTATTACGATCCATCTGGGGTTCAGTGAAGCTGTTCATCCATCTTTAGAAAAATATCAAAGACTGAGAAGCCATACAGGAAATTTTCCCGTCGATTCGGTCAGAAACTGAGCTTTTACGCAAGCAATCAACATGATCGAGTGAAAACAAATCAACCGCTCTACCACTGACACCGGAGACTCCTCCTTTAAACCTTAAACAAACCTCTTCTTACAGAAACCGTCACAGTATCAATGAATAAACGTGCTTTGAAAGATCAGAGTTTCTCCACCATGTTCATGACCTGCTGTCAGAATAATAAGCGTCCTTTACAGCTTCACTCTGAATACATGAATGTCTTAAAGCAAATTTTAAGCCTCAAAGCACCACGAAGATGAGGCAAAAAGCTGGATAGTGGTTTTAACTTCCAAACTTTCTCTTTACACCACAGAGCTACATCTTAAAGCATGGACTCAAACCAAAACAACAACAACCACCTACACATGGTGTTCAGACTAATGTGAACAAAATAAACCCGAATATTTCCTTAAAAAACAAATTATTCACTAATGCACAGATTTACAAACGAAATTTGGTTGTTTTCAGCTTGTTTAGACGCAACTAGAGCACAGTTACAGACCTAAAACCTAATTTTATCTTTTTTTTTAAACGAAAAAAATCACAAAAAAAGTCTTCATTTCATCTTAAAAAAAAGGAACTAAAATGTAAACAAGGAGTCGTAAACAAATTGTATAGCCATGAGGCTACGATAGCAGAAGGAACAACATTAAAGTGCTTATATACGATTGAATAAATGGCTTATATTTTAGATACTTATGTCTATAAGTGCTGTTTAAAGAGTTCAACAAACCTTAAACTGAAGCATTTTAGGGTTATAAATGATAGTTTACGTAGAACTTTTTTTCGCGCTAGCTTAAGCTAGCTGCATGTTTTGCTAGCAAACTGTTTACATTCGCGTGTCTTTCAGAAACGAGGCAAAAGCACCACCAAATCGTGCGTAAAATAAAAACACGCTCAAATACACAACAACCGCAAACCTTTTCTTCAATAAAATAAAATAAAAATAAAATCACACGCACTGCTACCGCTGTTTGTTGTGTTTTTTCCCTCCTCCATTCCTATCCGTTGAAGCGATGCTAGGCTAACCCACTCTGCTAAGATCTCCCACTGTGAAATCCGCGGCCTGGGAACGCTAGACAATACAAAAGCAAAGAGCAAAGCGAGATATTATCGCTGTTTCTTGTCGTGTGACTTACATTTTTAACCAGAACACGCTGCTTAGGGTTTAAGGCAACAAACACGCACGCAAACCGCGGCGTCGTGTTAATCCGAGGGGGTCTCTCCTCACAAAATCGTGCGCCTTGACGCAAAGCGCGGCCGCATCCTCCCATTTTCCTACTTCCTTCCCCCGCTCTCCCCCTCCCTCCCTCCCGCAGAGCGCCTGCCGATGGCGCGGTGGTGGCGGGGAAACGGACAAGGCCGTCTCATCAGAACCGACTTTTATCATAATTTCCCATTATATTCATTGTTTGCGTGTGTGTTTGAGCCAGCAGTGATAATGTACTTCATTGTATTGACCGTTAACACATTTCTGTCCTTGTTGTGTTGTCCGTGGCTGTTTTTTGGGGGGGGGTTTGTTTGTTTTTTTAACAGCATGGCTTTGTCTTGGGATGAAGGCTAAGCTGAGTACTAGATGTTCTAACGATTAAAACAAACATCTGCGATAAAAATTACAGTTCAAAGTTATATAGTAACGTTCAGTGTATTCCAGCTACGGGCCTCAGACTCATCCTCCTTCCTTCCCTCTGCCTTCACCAGCCCCTGGTTATACCCCCTCCCCACTGAGCGCTAGTTGTCCATCCCTCCATCCATTCCTCCATCCCTCCATCCATCCCTCGCTCTCTTTACAGTTACGGCTTCTAAAAAGCGGACTGGAATGGAGCCCCCTCTCCTCTCCTCTCCTCTCCACCCCTCCACTCCTCCACTCCCCACCCCTCTCCTCTCCACCCCTCCCCTCACACAGGCAGGCACGCACACATACACACTCCTTCCGCCATTAAAAAACAAAACAGCGTTTTTTTTTTAAAAAAAAATAAAAAAAAAAAATTACAAAAACCCCCCCAGAACCCAATCGACCGCCGCGACTCACCGGAATGTGGGATCGAGCCGCCGAGACGGACGTGGCGGAAAGCACGGAAGACGCGCACGGCGACGACAACGACGAGCCCGTAAGCGCAGGCGGAGAGAGCGGTGGCTTGAGAGCTGCCGCCATCTTTGAGTGAAACAGGAGCGCTGCGCTCGCTCGCAAGGGGGAGGGGCGGAGGCTCGGGGACCGTCTGAATGTTTGCACACTCTCACTGCAGCGACGAACAAGAGATCAGTTCCTTCATCTCAACAACTAATATTTTGTCTTAAATTCCAGAATAAATAATCGGACAGGTTGCAGATGTTTACACCAGAGTTTAATTTGTATGTCTGTGTGTGTGTGTGTGTTTGTGTGTTTTTAACATTTCAAAAGCCTATGCAATGGCAATGGATCTGCGCTTAGGGACCGTCGCTATTTTCCCAATTGCTGCTGTCAACGTAAAAAAAAATCAATACAAATTAAAAGAGCAAAATTGGTGTTTAAGAGTGACTCTCCCACTCCAGACTTATCCCACCCCACTTCGCTGTTGTTATAATAAGGCTTTTCACTAGATCTTTGAGCATGCCTGTGGGGATTTGTGGTCATTCACATATTCTGCAAGAGCATTAGTGAGATCAGACTCCGATGTTGGGATGTTGAGGAGACTCCTGTTCCAGGTCATCCCAAAGGTGTTTCAGTGGTGTTGAGTCAGAGTCAGCGCTCATTGCAGGACACTCCAGTTGAGGAGCATTGTCATGTTCTAGTGAAAGGAAGTTGTAACGCTACAGCATACAAAGACATTCTGTACAATTAAAACGTATGTTAACAGTTTGGGGAAGAACCATATATGGGTGTGATGGTCAGCAGTGCATATGTAGATTCACCATACGTTCAAAACTTGGAGATGAGGAGACCATCCTGAGTTTCTGAATAGGAATTCCAAGTTGACAGAGCGTTTTCTTTGGGTTTTTTTTTTTACAACCTTTAGTCAGCTGTAGCATCATCTCCTTGTTTGATGCACGTGTTCGGACGACACGCGAGGGATTTGATCATAACGTCAGGTTTTACACTCAGGTAAACAAAAGCGTGACATACCAAACGATGCTAAAATAATTTGTACTGAAGAATTATGTATTAAATTAGAAAAAAATACAACACATTCTTATCATTATTATTATGGATCTCCAGATTAAAAGGAAAAAATGTGATTTTTTTTTAATGATTCATCCTGTAGTCGTTCAGTCCAGTGATTTGCCCCAGAAACCAACTAAGAGGGGCAAAAACATCTACAGTACCAGCAAGTAAACACCAAGTCTGGGTGGTTTTTCAAGCTTCCTGCATTTTATTCATCTTCCAAAGCATGCACAGGGTGTTGAAAAGATGGCTAGAGTTCATGAGTGCATGTTTCTCAATCTAGGCTCTCATGTTAATGCACAGTGTGTGTGTGTGTGTGTGTGTGAAACTGTGCAAACATACAGTTTTATTTCACTTCCTAGTGTTCAACATCAGTCTTTAAACCAAAGAAGTAAAATATATATAAAACTGCAGGAGGCTAGAACCCTGGTTCTCACGGTGAGGCTCGTATGAACCAGGACGTACCTGAGTGTATTGCTTTAAAGAATAAATAAATAAAGATACAGCACAGATGGAGATTACAATCAAAGTTATTGTGGGTGCTGTTTAGTTCAACTAGATGTGAACATGATTATTTAATCATTACTTGAAATAAATAACAAAAAAGTCTCAATATAAAAACGAAGGATAAATAACGTTCATGTTAATCCAAGAAAATCAGTGAGTGCTGTTAATATGATGCGATACACAGAGTTTTAAATCTATATTCATCTGGATGAGTGGAAAGGTCAGGAATAAAGCGCTCTATTAGCTGGAATAGATTAACTTCAATGGCACATATTTGCTCTTAAAATTAAATCTGATTAATTTAATCCTTCAAATTTATCTTATTACAGAAAACATCAGCTGCAAAAAAAAAAAAAAAAAAAAGGCTGAGAAGCTCAGCTCTATTGAATCCTCCGATGTTGTCTGGATTCGGTGTTTGTTCTGGGAGCTTGAAGGCGATTGGCTGATGGTGTAAATCACTCCACTCTTCCACACGCCTTCCTTTTACTGAGAGAAAGAAAATACATCAACACACTGAATCAAAACCATGGCTCTTTAGACGTGTCACAGGGACATTAAGTGTGAGAGGATATTTAAAGATCAAAGGCAAAGACAGAAGATCGTGTGTGTGTGTGTGTGTGTGTGTGTGTTTTCCACAGGATGAGTTAACAGAACATGTTGGTTTTCTAAAAAAAAAAAAAAAAAGAAGAGAGAGAGAGAGAGAAAGTAAGAAAAAATAAATTAACACACACATACACACACACTCACACATACACACACACAAACTCACACACACAAAGTCAGTACAGCTGCCAGGGTCAAAGATTTTATTAGCCAACAATAAACCACTCCATAAACAATGATGATGCCTTCAATACTACGTACGAGAGAGAGAGAGAGAGAGAGAGAGAGAGAGAGAGAGAGAGAGAGAGAGAGAGAAAGTGGGGGAGAGTGAGAGAGATAGAAAAGAAAAAGTGAGAGAGAGAAAGTGTGAGGGAGAAAAAGTGAGGGAAAGAGATAGAGAAAATGAGAGAGAGAGAGAGAGAGAGAGAGAGAGAAAATGTGTGTGTAAGAGAGAGAGAGAGATAGAAGAGAGAGAGAAAAAGTGAGGGAGAGAGATAGAGAAAATGAGACAGAAAGAGAGAGAGAGAGAGAGAAAGAGAGAGAGACACAGAGAGAGAGAAAGTGTGTGTGTGTGTGTGTGTGAGAGAGAGAGAGAGAGAGAAAGTGGGGGAGAGTGGAAGAGATAGAACAGAGAAAGAAAGAGAGAGAGTGAGAGAGAGAAAAAGTGAGGGAGAGAGATAGAGAAAATGAGAGAGAGAGAGAGAGAGAGAGAAAGAGAGATAGAGAAAATGAGAGAGAGAGAGAGAGAGAAAGAGAGAGAGAAAATGTGTCTGAGAGAGAGGGAGAGAGAGAAAATGTGTGTGTGAGAGAGAGATAGAAGAGAGAGAGAAAGTGAGTGAGAGAGAGAAAAAGTGAGGGAGAGAGATAGAAAAAATGAGAGAGAGAGAGAGAGAGAGAGAGAGAGAGAGAATGTGTGTGAGAGAGAGGGAGGGAGAGAGAGATAGAAGAGATATAGAGGGAAAGTGTGAGAGAGAGAAAAAGTGAGGGAGAGAGAGAGAGAGAGAAAATGTGTGTGAGAGAGAGGGAGGGAGAGAGATAGAAGAGATATAGAGGGAAAGTGTGAGAGAGAGAGAAAAAGTGAGGGAGAGAGAGAGAGAGAGAGAGAGAGAGAGAGAGAGAGAGAGAGAGGGAGGGAGAGAGATAGAAGAGATATAGAGAGAAAGTGTGAGAGAGAGAAAAAGTGAGGGAGAGAGAGAGAGAGAAAATGTGTGTGAGAGAGAGGGAGGGAGAGAGAGATAGAAGAGATATAGAGAGAAAGTGTGAGAGAGAGAAAAAGTGAGGGAGAGAGAGAGAGAAAAGGTAAGAGAGAGAGAGAAACAGATCTACTTAAACTCTCTGGTTTCATGGCTCGTCTTCAGCAGTGCAGGATAATTGATGCACTGATCCCTCTGATCTGTTGATTACTCAGTAACGTGCAGCAGTACTGAACTCTCACGTGAACGACGTGTGCGCTACTCTCTGACTCTCGAGCTGTGATTATTATTGTTTTAACGTTAATAATCGTCTGCTGCGGTACTAATTTATATTCTTTAAAAAAACACACACACACACCTACACACACACACCAATTTGCCAGAGTTAATTAGCTTTATAATCGATCCCACATTAATTAAAGGATGATTTATGTTAGTGTTGTGAGTTTGTTTAAAACACGGCGAGTAATAAAAATGATGGCGTTTTATTCGTACTTACTTTGTTAGTCCTGCAATTAAATTCAATTCAAATCTCTTTACACACACACACACACACACACACACACAGTTTCTCATTGCTAATGTGAGTCACATTCTGACCGTGAGAATGGGTTCAGATTGTAATTTAGACTCAGCTGGCTGGGGCAATACTATGATTAAGGAGCAGATTCACCCAAAGCGAGGCTCAGCCATTGCACTCGGGCTGTGCTGACCTTTAGCGAAGTCGCAAAATGCGAGAATCTCGACTGCATGATTTTCTGTTAGTGATGGACTCCCCATTCCCCATTCCTCCTCTCCAAAATTCTCATTTTTTGGGGCAGTTGTGGCTCAAATAGTTAAGGCTCTGGATTGTTGATTAGAAGATCACGGTTCAAGCCCTGGCACTGCTGGAAAATCGAGCAATGTCCTCAACCCTCTCTGCTCCAGGGGTGCTGTATTTATTTGTATAGCACTTTTAACGAAGCAGCTTTACAGAAGTATAGAAACACAGAAGAAATTTTAACGCTTAAAATGACTATTTATCCCTAATGAGAAGCCTGAGGTGATGAGGTGGTGAGGAAAAACTCCTTGAGATGATCTGAGGAAGAAGGAACCTTGAGAGAAACCAGGCTCAGAAGGGAACCTCATCCTCATTTGGGTGACTTCTTGTTCTTTCGGCTGCTCCCCATTTGGGGTCGCCACAGTGGATCGTTTGGTCCGCGTGTTTCGATTTGGCCCAGGAGTTTTATCCCGTTTTATCCGGACTTGAGACCCGCACTGAGAGTTAACTCTGCAGTGGCTGGGTTAGCTTCCTGCCTGGGAATCGCTGCAATGAGAGCGCAGGATCCTGCCACTGGACTACCAGGAGACCCTGGGTGACGCTGGACAGTAAACAATGTAAAAGTTGATAATGTATCATAGCTCTGAGCCCAACCTCCTCGGCTGGGATATACTGTATGGAGAAAAGAATTCCTCTGTGCTGTAATGTATGTGTGGTGATGATAAAGGCTGCTTGGGAAAGTTTTCCGTAAAATAATTCAGGAAGAATAAATCATCAAAAAAAGGGTTGCGTGATGAAGAGGAGGATGAAAACTCACTGCTTGATTACGCCACCTTCATGACATCATGCTTTTTATCTGTTTATAGCTACATCCATGAAACAATTACTTCCTGTTGTCACTTATGTTACGGCAGCTATAAACGCTCCTTCCCTCACCAGCCTCGCTATTGCTGAAAAACTCGGAGAAGTTTAAAGACCTGAAGAAATGTAAACGTTCCAGCTTTATCAGTCTCTCCAGGCATGAACGCAAAACTCCGTGATATTCCGAGAATCTCTGAGAGATTTCAGTGAAAATGAGCACAGATTTTCCGCACGTTCGTTCCGAGACGTGTCGTGTGACGTCATCAAAACGCGCGTTCAGCCAAAGCTCTCTTCCGTTCACGTGTGTGAGACACGAGTAGATTTTGAAAGCACAAGAACAGTCAAAAAATCTCCTGGAATCCTGGAGGCACTGATTTACAAAGCACTGACACTGGAGACTCCTTCCATAAAGAGTTATAGAAAAGAAATGTTTCATTGACAAAGAAAACCCTCATCCAAGTCCCGGTGAAGAAGCTGTTGCTATAGAAACCATGATGCATTACAACGGACGCTTGAAATGTAAAGATTTTGGTGCAGAAGAATTCCGTGAAAAGCAGAACAGAAATAATTCTCCAGCCTCGGGTCAGGACTCAGGTGGAATTTTCCTCCAGAATATTTTGATAAGAATTAGAGCAGAGACGCGAGCCGTAGATAATAATCCCTGTTTAGTGGATTGAATTATCTGAAGCTGCGAGCGGCTCTAATCTGATTAGCGGCTCAGTCCTCAGAGACAGAGAGCCCTAACCGGCAGCGTTAAGTGATTACCATCATTACAGCGTTCCCATGGCGTTACAATTACACAAACAATGACAACACAGTCACGTGATCACTCCGAAGTGTGAATGTTGTTTCCAAACCACGACGGACCGAAGCGACTAAAAGCCATAATTAAAAATTACAACTAAAATGTGTCACCTTTAAACAATACAATCATGATATCCTCAGGGAAAATGTTCTTTTCTTCCTTTTCCATTCAATTTCTTTTACTGCAATAATGTGCTTTTTTATGAGGTCCATAAAAAAGTGAAGAATATACATACAGAGTCATTTTTATTATTTATGATAATAAACTGATCAGATTATACATAATAAACACACATTAGTGATACACATCACTATACACACTTATGTCACACTTATATGTACACCGATCAGCAATAACATTATGACCACCTGCCTAATATTGTGTCGGTCCCCCTTTTGCTGCCAAAACAGCCCTGACCCGTTGAGGCATGGACTCTACTAGATCCCTGAAGGTGTGCTGTGGGATCTGGCACCAAGATGTTGGCAGCAGAACCTGTAAATTGTGAGGTGGGGCCTCCATGGATCGGACTTGTTTGTCCAGCACATCCCACAGATGCTGGATTGGATTGAGATCTGGGGAATTTGGAGGCGGAGTCAACACCTCAACACGTTGTTGTGGTCATCAAACCATTCCTGAACCATTTTTGCTTTGTGGCACGGTGCATTATCCTTCTGAAAGAGGCCACAGCCATCAGGGAATACCGTTTCCATGAAAGGGTGTACATGGTCTGCAGCAATGCTTAGGTAGGTGGTGCTTGTCAAAGTAACATCCACATGGACGGCAGGACCCAAGGTTTCCCGGCAGAACATTGACCAAAACAGGACACTGCCTCCGCCGGCTCGCCTTCTTCCAATAGTGCACCCTGGTGCCATGTGTTCCCCAGGTAAGTGACACACACACACACCAAGCCATCCACGTGATGTAAAAGAAAACCTGATTCATCAGACCAGACCACCTTCTTTCATTGATCTGTGGTCCAGTTCTGAAGCTCACGTGCCCATTTTTGCCCACTGTGTATTCTGACACCTTTCTATCAGAACCAGCATTAAACTTCTTCAGCAGTTTGAGCAACAGTAGCTCGTCTGTTGGATCGGACCACACGGGCCAGCCTTCGCTCCCCAGGTGCATCAATAAGCCTTGACCGCCCATGACCCTGTCTCCGGTTCACCACTGTTCCTTCCTTGGTCCACTTTTGATAGATACTGACCACTGCAGACCGGGAACACCCCACAAGAGCTGCAGTTTTGGAGATGTTCTGATCCAGTGGTCTAGCCATCACAATTTGGGCCTTCATCAAACTCACTCAAATATATTTTATATTGTTCTAGTTTTACATTTTTATTTCCTTCACAGGTCAGTCGTAAAAAAAAAACCCCATTTCACTCCATGTACTGTGTATGATTTGTTCTTTGTCTTTTTATCCCTAAAAAAGTTTCTGATTGTTTTCTTCTTTTTTTTACTTTATTTAATATGTTATAATTTCACACTGGTTTCTTCTTAACAGGGGTGTGTACACTTTTTATTTCGTTCATTATTCTTATGAATAATATAATAATTTATAAAAAATATATTTTTAATTATTGTTAATAATATATATTTAATGTATGGCACAGTATTAATCTATTAAAAAAACAAAAAAAATAGTTAAAGAATGAAAGAAAGAAATCGAAAAATACCTTCAATATTTACTGCTGTAAGTCAGGGGATGTCTGTTGAATATCAGAGTGTTTTACTAAGACTCTCTCTCTCTCTCTCTCATACACACACACACACACACACACACACACTAACTGAAGAATGTGTGTAGTGTTGGGCAACATGAGGGAACTTGACTCATAAAGCTTGAAGAATGTGTGTGTGGTTATGCAGAGCAGAGCAGAGCTTAATGTGTGTCACCAGATACATTATATAAGAGACTAAACCCCAACAGAAAACAAAATAATTACAGATATAGATGTGTGTGTGTGTGTGTGTGTGTGTGTGTGTAATATATGTAAGTGTAATGTGAAGGATAGAATTGTTATGAATTTTTATTCTAATATTCTGAGCAGACGGGACGTGTGTGTGTGTGTGTGTGTGTGTGTGTGTGTGTGTGTGTGTGGTGATTAATTGTTATATATTGCTATAATGATCATTAAAATGCTGCTGTTATTTAGCACTTTTACTTTTATTAGTTGTAGCATTTACCATTAAGTTTTTCTTCTTTTGTTCTTTGATGGAAAGAAAGAAAGAAAGAAAGAAAGAAAGAAAGAAAGAAAGAAAGAAAGAAAAGAAGGGAGAGAAAAAGAGAAAGAAAGAGAATCAGAGAGAGAGAGACAGAGAGAGATTGTGTTTTGAGGGAGGAGTTACATCATAGCCGTTGTGTCCATCAGGGACGTCCATAAAACCGGCCATTACTGCTTTTGTCCATGTGAACTAGAGAGCATCCTGCTGGGGCTGGCACTCAGCCAAAGTCCCGAACCCAACCCTACACACACACACACACACACACACACACACACACACACACACACACACACACACACACCACTCCCTTCCTGAACAGGCTGAGGCTTACAAAGGAAATTTCCAGAATGCCAAGCCCCCCACCCCGATCACCCACCTGTGTCTCTGTCTGTCCCACACTGAGGAAATTTGTCCCTGTGGAGACGCCGTAGCCATGTCTTCTGTTGTCTCCCAAACACTTGAACGCTTCTGACTCACACAAAACCACTGAAGAGTTTCCATCAGGCGCAAGAACCCACAAACCCACCAATGAATTTCTCCTTCTTAAAGTGTCTTTGCTGTAGCGAGAGGGCGGGGCTGAGACATGCGATGATATGATAACGATATCTTGATATATATTTCATCACAAAACACTTTTATTAAATCTTCTGTCAGAAGCTAGATTAGAATCGGGTCAGTGGGATTTCTTTAACTGTTACATCTGCAAACCTTTACGCTGAGTTCCGCTTTGAGGAATTTGCATCTTTAACCAGTAGCTACAACTGTGCTGAAATAACACAAAATGGACAAGCAACTGATTTAGCTCATCCTACACCAAGCCATAACATTATAACCTAATATTGTGTTGGTCCCCATTTTGCTGCCGAAACAGCCCTGACCCGTCGAGGCATGGACTCTACTAGATCCCTGAAGGTGTGCTGTGGGATCTGGCACCAAGATGTTAGCAGCAGATCCTTTAAGTCCTCTAAGTTGCGAGGTGGAGCCTCCATGGATCGGACTTGTTTGTACAGCACATCCCACAGATGCTGGATTGGATTGAGATCTGGGGAATTTGGAGGCTGAGTCAACACCTCAAATTGGTTGTTGTCAGGGTCAGCATGAGCACCCTGACTGGTCTGCGGCTATGCGGCCCCATACGCAACAAACTGTGATGCACTGTGTATTCTGAGCAACAGTAACTCGTCTGTTGGATCGGACCACACGGGCCAGCCTTCGCTCTCCACGTGCATCAGTGAGCCCCGGCCGCCCATGACCCTGTTTCCGGTTCACCACTGTTTCTTCCTTGGACGACTTTTGATAGATACTGACCACTGCAGACCGGGAACACCCCACAAGTTTTGGAGATGCTCTGATCCAGTGGTCTAGCCATCACAATTTGGTCCTTCATCAAACTCGCTCAAATCCTTACGCTTGTCCATTTTTCCCGCTTCTAACACATCAACTTTGAGGACAAAATGTTCACTTGCTGCCTGATATATCCCACCCACTAACAGGTGCCATGATGAGGAGATACTCAGTCTTATTCACTTCACTGGTCAGAAAGTTTACACACCCTCTGTTAAGACAAGGTATTTGTGATATAGGTTTTTCTGATTGAAAAAATGTAACCTGCCATCAGTGGAGTAATCCTAATTAACTCAAGTATAGATCAGCTGTTTCTGTAGGAATTTTTTGTGATCTTCTAGGTTTCATCCATCTGCTGAAGCCAAAGGCCTGACAAAGCATGTAGAGGATCTCACTGCCAAAAGGCCTCAAAACATTAGATATACTGTGGAACACCGTGAAGGCCATCAACTAAATAAAATGGAGCAGTGCTGTGACATCACCAACAACAGGATGTCCCTCCAAAACTGACAACAGGATGTGAAGGAATCTAATCAGGGAGGCTGCTGAGAGACTTTCAGCAAAAATAAGTTCTGAGCTCTCATTATTGGGTAGGAAGTTCTGGGTTTAACTAAAATCAGAGTTCTAGTACAAAACCAATAGAACTTATTACCCACGGTGAGGCATGGCAGCGGCGGCACCACATTATGTACAGCGCTATAGGCTTCTGCTAGACAGCTGAACATGAAAAAAAATGTTTAAAGCAGTAGATGCTTTATATCCACTGTAGAGTAGTGTCTTAAATAACGCAACAGGGTTTAAGGGATTTGTAGCAATCGGTACCTCACATTTAGCACTTTAACACACGTAGCTCAGGCAGTATGCACTCTATATTTAAAAAACACCAAGTGTTACATGTTTAACACACGCTGTGGGTTATATATTGTAGAAGATATCTTATCTTCGGTCATTGTGGGCCATTTCTATAAGACCTTATGTTACCTGATGAATAACTCACGTAGATCCTGACCTAACTGCTGCTAGATAGCTGGGAATGGATATAGCAAAGATGTTTTTACTAATGGTATCACCTGTCTTTGCCAATAAAACTAAGCAATTAACCTTCAGGTGTTTACAACTTTCAAATTTACAACCTGATCAGAAGGCCAACGCCTTTACCACTAAGCTACCACATCCCCTAAAGGTGTACTCATATTGGGATGGTGGTGACTCAAGTGTTTAGGGCTCTTGATCGGGATTCAAGCCCCAGCACCGCCAAGCTGCCACCGTTGGGCCCTTGATCAAGGCTTACTCAATTAGCAAAGCTAGGTAGAGCTAATTATCTTCTTTCTTTAACAACTATGGCTGCACTCTTAGGAAAAAGATTAGCTCCAGCAGCCATTAAGGTTCTTGTCATGTAATACTAAAACCGAAGGTCTCCCTGTCAGAGAGCACTCAAAGAAGAAAGCTAAGAGCCCTTAACTACCTGAAGAACGCTAGAGAAACCCTTCTTTCTTATAGTGCACTTCATTTTTGGCCTTCAGATTCACAAAGCAGGTTCAACTTTATGAGAAAGTCGAACAAGGCTCATAGTCAAGTCCAAAATGTTCTGCAGACAACAATGAAAGCCGCAAGACCCTCTTGCATTCCTCCAGGGTTTGTTGGCGGGATTTTTTCCTTTGAGCCTATAGCAGACGTTATCTACCCCCTCTGCTCTGTCTACCTCCCACTCTCTCTGTCTTTCTCCAACACCCCCTTCCTTTTCTCCTTCATTCCCTCACTCCAGCTCCATGAGTCAGGGATTCCCCTCCCCCGTTCTCTCTCTCTCTCTCTCTCTCTCTCTCTCTCTCTCGCAGTATAGACCCCTTCACCTAGGCCTCCAGGAACTGTGCTCCAGTTGTGGTTCCTCGGTTCTCCTGTCATTTTCTGGAGATGGATGGCGGAACGGGTCGGCTTGCATGATCACGTTGCCATATGCACTTTCCACAACAGGGAAGTTGAAAGTTTCAGCTCTCTTTTTAATGTATACAATGAAAGATTTATTTCAGAACCCGTTTGAAAACGTTAATCAGTCTGATTGTAAGTCCGTTTACATGCTTCAAGCAAAAAAAAAAAAAATAAATAAATAAAAATAAATAAAAATGGACCACCAATTCTTCAGGGAGCTCAGCTTTTGAGGCTAAACTAGAGAAGTACTTAATGCACATCAAGCTGTGTGAATTTATGGATAAAAAAAACAAACAAACCAAATCCCAAGTGTCTCACAGTAAGTCAGCATAACTTCACCTACACATAAACACAGGGGCAATTCCCAAATGTAAAAATATATAAGACCACTAATGGGTCTTACCCCCATGAATTATGACCCCTAATCAGATGACGCACAGTCTCCTTGTGGTTGTGGGTCTGGCCCTCTGAGAAAACAAGCAATCATGGTTGTAGTTCATGTACTTTGTTTCCAATTTCAATTTTATTTGTATAGTGCTTTTAAGGATGGAGATCGTCTCAAAGCAGCTTTACAGAACATAAGAAATATAGAACGAAAATCTCAAGGTTGATATTAGACTTATTTATTTGTATTTATCCCTAATGAGCAAACCAGGGCTCCTGAATTTCATTGCTTGGACGCTTATAAAGGTTAGAAGTTGATATACTGTACAAGAAAATTCTCCAGCACCACTGATGTTTGGTCCCTTAATAAAAATACGTTCATATTTATGGCATATTTGGCAGACTTCTTTTATCTAGAGTGACTTATAGAAGTGCTTCAAAGTCTCCATCAATGATCAGCTCTGATTCAGTATGCGTTGTAGGCACCTCTAAATTGTCCAGTGTGTGAGAGTGTGTGTGATTGTGGCCTGCGATGTGTTGCCACCTGGTTCAGGGTGTCTCCTGCCATGTGCCCCGAGTCCCCTGGGATAGACTCCAGGCTCCCTGTGACCCTGTGCAGGTCAGAAAATGGATGGATGGATAAATTAGTGTCCGGTGTTACTGTCCTGTCCTGTGATATCATATACTCTAAAACATCCTTGAAGTTTTATCATGTTTCCAGGTCTAGATTGATGATTATAATACACTTTGATACACAAATACATGAACATTATACATACATTATCTCACTACAGCTCATAAAGTGTGTTTTGACGTGAATATTTGTATCTATTTGGCATGTCGAAAGCTGTAAGAGAGCAAAAACCTGGCTTGGGCTGGATAATGGTTATCTCAATCCAGTTTGATTTCTTCTGAAATGTTAGCTAAACTCCTCGAGTTTCAATGGAAATGATGATGATGATGTTTCACTCTGCCTCAGACGGATTGTTTTGCTCATCTGCCGAATTGTATACACACAGATTAACAATTCTGTGGTTTTCCGTCCACTGGAAAGGACACCACCTCCAAAAAAAAAAAAAAAATAGCAGAGTTTTCATAGTGTTGCAGTATTTGGAGAATATTATAAAGCATCTGCGTGCGTGTGTGTGTGTGTGCGTGTGTGTGTGTGTGTGTGTGTGTGTGTGTGTGTGTGTGTGTGTGTGGTGGGGTGTTATTTATTTAGTTATTTAGTGTCCCAGTCTACCTGTTCACCTGAGCAGGACACAATAAAAGAGACAATAAAACACTTAGAGAGAACATAATGCACACTCGGCATTTAGCTGAGCGAAGCAGAAAAGAAAGAGAGCAATAACAAGCTAGAATGGTCTAAAAATAGAAATATATAAGGTTTCCATGCTGCAGGAAGGCACAAAGGAAGATAGACAATCATTTTCTAAAGCTGAATCACTGACAGTAAATACGAATTGGACCAAACAACAATTGATAAGAACGATTTCACATTTAAAAATAATTTAATTTCATTGATATTTTTAAGCAGGTTTGTGCTCCAAGAAACAAACATTGCATACATTAATATTTAGCCATTGATTTCTGAAAAAAAGGTTTTGGGTGAGACAGAGACTGTTATTTTTAGCAACATTAACCACAAAACTAAAGAAAGAAACATCTTGTGGAAGAGGAACGAGGAAATTGTATAAATTGGATTTCTTGGCAAATTATTCTATTTAACAACTGAGCTAACATTTCTGCTCTTGTAATCTCAGGGGGTGTGTGTGTGTGTGTGTGTGTGTAGAACTTTGCCATCTCATTACCGGAGTTGCTAATCAGCACGAGTCGTCTGAGGATCCGCCGTCACTCTGATGAAGACTAATTACTCAGAAACTGGAGTTAAAACTCACCGAGATGCATCTTTAATTTAATTGCGTCAATTAACAAAACGATCGGTTCCTGACACTGAATGTCTGAATCGTTGCCTCGACGTGATTCTTTTCTTAAAAACAATTGATTTTTCACACACACACACGCACACAAAAACAAAAAAACAGGGCTGTAATTAACAAAAGAAACAAAAACATTGCTCCTGTACCTCAAAGACATGTTACATAATCAACACAAAGCTAATTAGAGAAGTCACTAATTACGGTGACGTAGAGCAGGGGGACGCTGGGACGCTAACCGTGGCTAAGCAGCAGACTTTGTTTTGGAAAAGTGATCGTTAAATCTCTCTCTCACACAGACAGCAGAGCCTGGGGCACTGTGACCTTTGATTTCTGCAAATAACAAACCCAAAGACATGTTTGTTTTTTCTTCTTTTACCTATCTGTCTGCGAGATAAATCCACTCCAAGGATGGAAGTTGTGGCGTAATAACCGTCCAACACGGTGATACTGTTAGCTATAACAACCATACAAGCCTTCACCATGCTTATAAGGCTTATAAAGCTAATACTTTTTACTTATGTTATCACCAAAGCTGAGGGAAATGTTTAAATCTCTTTTTATTCATCCATACAAAAGACTTAACAGCTATGTAGAAGCTAGCTAAAGCATTTTTCTTTCATAATTTACCAACAAATCTGAAGTAAATGTTGGCGTTTCTAATGCTTCTTTACTTTGCTTTTACATTGTCCATATTAAAGGTAAGTCCTAGCTCCCAAAAAGTGCAAATTTTTTAATGAACGCATAATTTTAGCAATATAGAACATTTTCCTGGTAATTTACCAACACATCTGAGGTAAATTTTGAAGCTTATGATGGCTTCTGTCTTATTTTTACAGTCAATGCACTTTTAATCATCCATATTAAAAGACCTAACAGCTATGTAGTAGCTAGCTAAAGTATTTTTGTATTAGTTTACCAACAAATCTGAGATAAATGTTGCCATTTCTAACAATTTTGTTTCATTCTCAGTCACCTGTGAAGTCCATATAAAAGACTTTTAAGCTAAGTCCTAGCTACTAATCAATGCTAGTTCAATAAATGTATAATTTTAGCAATACAGAATCTTTTCCTGGTAGTTTACCAACACATCTGAGGGAAACTTTTGTCTCATTTTCAACATCAGTGTGCATTTAATAATCCATTTAAAAATTTAACAGCTATGTGGTAGCTAGCTAAAGCATTTTGTACATAATTTACCAACAAATCTGAGGTAAATGTTGATATTTTTGATGGTTTGAAGTTCAGTAAGTTCCGAAGTTAAATTAAAGTGTACTTTTGTGAGACTCTTCCTAGTAATTTAACAACATCTGAGGGATAAGTCGATGTCATTTATGAAAAGACTTCACAGCCAACATATACTAGCTAGCCATTCGGGGCTAAATAATAGCTAGCAAACAATGCTACATGCAATTAAAGTAGTGTAAGTCTTTTCCTTATATATTACCAACATATCTGAGGGAAAACTAGTGAGGATTTTTTTGAGTAACTGCTAGCTAGCGATGCTAAGTGCAATTAAAGTGCCATTTTAATAGCAAAAAGCCTTTTAATAGTAATTTACCAACATTTCTGAGGAAAAAGATTATGTAAATTATGGTTTTCTCTCATTTTCATAGCCACTGTGCTGAAAGTATTGTGTTGAACACCACACCTGAGGGAATATTCATATTTTCAGTAAGATAAAAAGTCCTGTAGCACAAATCACTTAATAGCAATCAATGCAAAGTTTCATTTTAGCGGTAAAGAGAGTTTTCCTAGCATGTTACCAGAGTTTTTCTGAGGGAAAAGTCAATGTTTGGGATGGTATTGTCTTATTTTCAGTCACAGCATGCTTACATTGTCCATATATGCAACATATATAGTAAATACTAGCTAGCGATCAATGCTAAGCACAAACAAAGCATCATTTAAGTGGCTTTTCCTAGTTATTAAATCAATACAACTGAGGGAAAATTTGATGGTTTTGTTATGATTTTGAGTAATTTGGACAGTTACTGTATCTGTAATTTACTTACGAGCTACACATTATAGCTTTCCTCTGGTAATATAAAGCTCTTCCTTTTGTGTGTAATGTTTATATTCTAAAATATTCTTTGTTCATCGTTATGAAGGATAGCAACAATTGTTGACCTCACTGTAGAATAAGTAAAGCATGGAGGATGATCTCTAATTCAGACTGAATACATGCCACATTCTACTACTCTGCCTTTCCATTGTCCATATAAAAGATTTATGAGGTAAATCCTAGCTCCACAACAGTGCAAACCTTTTAAAGAAAGCAAAATTTTAGCAATACTGAACCTTTTCCTGGTAATTTACAAAGATATCTGAGGGAGATTTTGACATTCATGATGACTTCTGTCTTATTTTTACAGTCAGCATACTTTTAGTCATCCATATAAGACTTAATAGCTAGGTAGTAGCTAGCTAAAGCATTTTTGTAGTAGTTTACCAACAAGTCTGAGGTAAATGTTGACATTTCTGACACTTTGATTTCATTCTCGCAAGTCATCTGACCTTTAAATTGTCCATATAAAAGACTTATTAGCTAAGCCCTAAGCTAATTCCTAGCTACTAATCAATGCTAGTTCAATAAATGTATAATGTATTGATTAATAACAAGGAAAAAGTTCTGCACTACTAAAGTAGTAGTGCAGAACTACTGGAAGTGAGGTCTTTCGGTGACAATACAATGCACCCTGGGAACTTTTACATCGCTCGCCTTAAAGCTTTTGACGTTCTCACGTTTCTCCAATCCTCTTATTAAAGGCTTGCCTTCTCCATTCCCCTCGAGGGAAACCCGGCTACCATCTTAAGGGTCGGCTCAATTCTTTATCCGCTCGAGTTAAGTTTGTTAAATGAGCCCGTGGAGGATTGAAGCCTGAGGCTATTATTAAATTAACATCAGTGTCTTCAGGAGCAGAGCTTAAAGGAATAAATTTTGAAATCTTGAAATCACTGTTTCAGAGCTGCTTGTACACATCTCTTAGAGTTATGGACACCAAATATTATAATATATCTAGAAAAATAATATAGTTAGTTTATCACTTTTGGGAAAATTTGGCAACTCATACATGTACTAATCTTGTGTCCATCTAAATAAATGCATTTTGAGATTGTGTATTTATATATTCTATATATTTTTCTTCCATTGCTTGCGCAAATAAATGAATTTTTTAAATTCTATTTTTTATTTTTCAACTTTTCAACAACACGGACAGTCGAAAAGCTTTTGACTAATGTATTACTGTGTAATGTTGTGTATGTGGAGAATAAAATGTGAATTTTTCTCACCTCTGGGATACTATTTTACGTTTTCAAGCCTCTTAAAGAATAAATGGTTAGCATGTAGACAAACGTCGTAGCCAGACTGTGTGAGAAAATATTTCTCACACTACTCGAAATTTGTCACTGAAAACATCACACGATGTATTTGAAGACCAATGATGTTAAAATTCAACTTACTTTTCAGTAATAACTAGCTGAAACTCGGATATTTAAAGATATAATTTCGCACGAGATCGACTTTCATTACGTGTGAAACGTGCACTCTATCGCTGAGGCCGCTCCTTTACTGAGCGGTTGAGACGAATCAGGTGGCATGAAAATAAAAGTCATGAGACAGAACAAAGTGGAGGACGCTACTTGTGAAAGAGACTCCATTTTCGTCTCCTTCTCCAGCTGTCAGCTAGCACGCCGTCCCATGAGGGGGGTCGAAGGGTGGGACGGGGCTTGTTGCCACGGTGACAGGAGGCCACATGTCTTGAGGGCTTCTCTCCGGTCAAAAGGGCTCATTGTTCTGGCGCTAAGCCACCTTCACCCTCCCTCACGCCCTCTTTCCCTCCCTCTGTCTGTCCGTCCCACTCTGGATGGGAACAAACAGTTAGTACAACCATTAGGACTCCAACGGTCTCACACACACACACACACACACACACACACCTGCAGACACCACCTCGGAGGGCACACGAGGCCAGACGTCTCAGGGAAAATCGCACTCTGAACACAAGAAAATGAATATTTTATGAATGAATTAAACCTCATTTATTTAAAAGAAAAGAAAAACAAGTTTACACTATTATTCTCAAGCCTCTAATTTTATACACACATTTCTAAAACCTGCCTCATGTTGAAGAGTTCAAGTCCCAGATCTTTCATTCCACTAGATGGCACTATTCTACAACGCCGGAAAAACCCAACCTTCAATTCCAACGTCTCTTCCGTCCACTAGCTGGCAGTCTCACTCTGTCTCAGAAAAGTGCAGTGAATTTTATCTTTCATTAAACCGATCCTTCATCCAACAAGGACTTAATTTAATCCCCTGCTCCTTCTCAGCACTGCAGTGCATTATGGGTATCAGGGTTCATCTTCATAGCTGGTGGGATTTTAGAACAAGCACCACACTCTGGTTTCAGACGTGATTTTAAAAAGCACTTTCTCAAAATAGCCTAAGGAGTTTATTTAAATCCATATTTTTAAAACCTGAGGGTTTTTTTCCACCAAACTTTATGAGTCACAATAACGATGCTCTGTGTTGACGGTTGTGTACGAACGCTCAGAAGGTCCACGGGACGTCCAGAGAGCCACGGGTCAGTTCCTCGAGTGTTTCCTTCTCAGCTCTGTGCTCAGTCATGGCTTCCATACAGTAAAAAAAAATCTACCTGATTTTAAACATTTAGTTAATTCTGCACTGTGTCCAGTGGAACAGTAGTGAAAGCTGAATGACTGAAACTGGAGACTCCTTCTACGTAATGAAGGAACGTTTTTCGTAACTTTTCAAAAATCTGTTATAAATGCAGTGTGTCCACCGTATAAATCCCTGTGTAAGCTGTTACTATAGAAACGATACCGTATTACAACAATATAAACCCTTCTGGCCAATCAGGGGGCTGGTTGCTTAGCAACAGACACCCAATCAGAACCTGAACAGCGCTTCAGCCTCGTATCAGGTGAAAACCAGGACGTAGCTGAACACCACCGAACAAAAACGGCTCGGTGGATAGAGTCAGGCGGAGAAACACCGAACATCACGGAAGAGCTCGCCGTAGCGACACACGACGTGCAAAAACGATGAAAAAGCTGTGAAAGATAACAGAACCTGCTTGGGTGCAGAAGCACAGAAGACCTGACCTTTTTATCCTGACTGATGAA
The DNA here is from genome assembly GCA_033459395.1 of Hemibagrus guttatus. NCBI lineage: Eukaryota > Metazoa > Chordata > Actinopteri > Siluriformes > Bagridae > Hemibagrus > Hemibagrus guttatus. Next base: position 18,553,451 of record JAUCMX010000021.1, on the reverse strand, counting down.
AGTGAACGCGTGAGACGAGTCGTTATTTAAAGCGGCGCTTTAAATTTACCCAGTCAGGACAGTTGGTGCCAAAAATATGCAAATGAGACGAAAGTTGCAGCAGGGTTTAGGAATGTAGAGTGGGAAACATCAGGTGATGAAGAGCCAGGATTCAGTGTTAACCCCTGGGAAAGTGTGAAACCTACTACACACCACCAGGATTCTGTTTGACTTGAGTTCACTAGGACCCAGGGGAGAAAACCCTTTCGAGTCCAATCCCTAGACACTTCAGGTCAATAAGTGTTCGCCGCATTGTACCTTTCTTACAGAAGGTAGACTTCATCATTCTGTTTTCTTTCTGCTCAGACAGACACTTTGTGCTAAGTGCAGAATGAAGCGTCGCTGTCAGGACGAAGACGCTAAAACAGCTTACAGAGACGTCTCCGGCGTCACGTCCTGTACCTTGCTTCAGAAAAAGTCTTCACAGCAGCAATTTTAACTCCTGTTTAATGAGCAGAAAATACTTTTCTTTTACTTCAAGTCAAATGAAATTTTGCCTTAAGTGGTAGTGTGAGAAGTGACTGAAGGCAATAAGCAGCAGCAGCAGCAGGGGTTTACACGTGTTAAAGTCCTCAAGGAGCGACGATGCCGCTGGAATCCAGAAGCGAATTCAACTTGCTCTTGATGCAACACATCTTCAGGCTTCCTGTGACGTCCTTAACGGTACGAGCTCCCGCTAGATCACGAATCTACAGCTAGTACAGTAGTGAGTACTGGGCAGTACTGTAGACACAGACAGACAGAGTGAAAGAGACAGGCAGACAGATAGTGTGAGAGAAAGACAGACAGAGAGTGAGAGAGAAAACAGGAGAGACAGATGAAAAGAAAAAGGCAGGCAGGCAGACAGAGGGGAGAGAGAGACAGGCAGACAGACGAGTGAGAGAGAGACAGGCAGACAGATCGAGTGAGAGAGAGAGACAGAAAGATAGACAGACAAGGAGAGAGAGACAAACAGAGAGACAGGCAGACAGGATAAAGACAGAGTGAAAGAGAGACAGGCAGACAGAGAGAGAGAGAGACAAACAGAGAGAGACAGATACAGAGAGAAAAAGACAGGCACGCAGACAGAGTGAGAGAGAGACAGGCAGACAGATCGAGTGAGAGAGAGACAGACCTGAGAGAGTGAAAGAGAGACAAACAGAGAAAAAGAGAAAGAGACAGGCACACAGAAAGACAGTAAGAGAGAGACAGGCAGACAGACAGTGAGAGAGAGACAGGCAGACAGACAGTAAGAGAGAGACAGGCAGACAGACAGTGAGAGAGAGACAGGCAGACAGACAGTGAGAGAGAGACAGGCAGACAGACAGTGAGAGAGAGACAGGCAGACAGACAGTGAGAGAGAGACAGGCAGACAGACAGTGAGAGAGAGACAGGCAGACAGACAGTGAGAGAGAGACAGGCAGACAGACAGTAAGAGAGAGACAGGCAGACAGACAGTGAGAGAGAGACAGGCAGACAGACAGTGAGAGAGAGACAGGCAGACAGACAGTGAGAGGGAGTGGCAGAGGCTAAAATACACAACCTACAATGTGACTTCTACATTATAAGCTCCGGCTCGCCCTCTGCTGGCCACAACACCACAGTACACAAGAGCAGAGCAGAAAACAGGAGAAAGTAAAAATGAATAATGATTAATAGATTGAAAAACAAAAGAAGGGTAATGAATGTAAGTAGCAAAAAAAAATAAAAAGAAAAAAAAGAAATTAAAAGAAGACCTAATGCAAAAAAATAAAACAGTGTTAGATTTTTAACATAATCCATTTTTAAGTATTGTGAGAAGAAGCAATGAAAGGCGGACTGGACTGAACAGAAAAGGAAAGAAGGAATGAAACGGAAAAAAAAAAGTTTTAAATAAAAGATAGCATGCATAAAAACAAAAACCAAACAAATGAAATGTAAAAAAAAATTAAAATGAATGAAAATGTTAAAAAAGAAACAAGAAAATGAAAGAATGAAAAGGAAGGAAATAAAAAAAGGAAGTAGTAACTGGTTTCACGAAAAAAACAACACCCAACTAAGTAACAGATCAAGAAAAGAGGAACAAATGAAAGAAAGAGGAATAAAAAGCAGTGAGAGTTTACAGCTTAAACACTAATAAATGCTAATAAACAAAAATCCGAACTTCCTCATATTTGTTGAGAATTGTGTTTAATCTGTTGGATGCTGTAGATATGATACAGAAGAGTTCTGCTGGAACTTCTTAAATAAAACATTGCGTAGATGCACAACGGAAACGAGTGATCTACAGAAGATTCCATCATCATCATCATCATGCTGAAGAAGCCGAATCTGAAATACAAATGAGTTTTAAAAAAATAAAAAATAACGCAGTAAACTGTGGGAATGCAGAAACCTGGCTTCAGAATAACTTATAGACCACAGAGCAGAGCTAAAATCCAATTAAAACTCATGTGTTAAAAGAAAACGCGCTCAGAGCTGCGCTTCGGTTAGCGCTCGCTCGCTCGGGGTTTCCTGCGGATCAGGAAGTGGAGGAGGCTGAGAGACGGCGCTCAGTCTGCCGCGCGTCCTCCTCCTCTGGGTTGCAGTGATCATCTGCGGGGACGTGTGCTCCACCCAGGCCAGACCTTTAGCCAGGATGTCCACATTCGTGCGGTGTCTCAGGCTGCGTCTCACCGAGACTCGACTCTTCGCTACGGGCTTCAGGATGTCCTCGATGCAGAAGTCGGGCTGTTGCCACGACTCCAGCGTTTCTGAGGGGACTGAAGCTGGAGTGGAGTCTTCATCGTTCTTCTCCACTTCTTCATGAAGTCCTGAATTCTGCCTTGGCTCCTTCTCCTTCTTCTCCATTTCTACCTGTCCTGAATTCTGCTTCATCTCCACATCTTCTCTCTCGCTTCCTGAAGATTCCACCATGTCCCTACACGTCTGTTCCGCTCCTCTTTGTTCTTCCATCCGTTCCTCTTCCTTGGAAACGGAGCCGTTTCTCACCCGAGCACTCCTCCGTCCTCTTTCTGGAGCTTCTGACTTTAATTTCTCCGAGGCGCTCGGTTCTCCTGCTGGTTCTTCCTCCTGGTTGGATTTGAGAGTTTCTGATTGATGGAGATTGATGGTTTTTTCCTCTCTGACCGTGTGCTCGCTCCTCCGGCGACGGCCTGCTGAGTTTCGTCTTCCTCTGGCAGCTCGACCTGCGCTCCCGCGTCTATCGGCAGACACGAGCGAAATCTCCACCGAGGCTTCTGATTGGATGTCAGAGCGCACGCCGTCGTCGGTCAGGTTACTGCCCGAATCGTTGTCTTTGGCTTGACGCAGGAAGCGACGGCGCCACAGAGCAGCCGCGGCCACCAGGTCGGCCGTAGTGTCAGGTGATGATGCTTTAGTGCTGAAAGCTGGAACAGGACGAGAGTCAGGATCCTCATCTGTGAAGGACGACAGAAGCAGTTACTTCCTGTATATTCAGTGCAAAAACTATAAAAACTTCTATTTAATTCAGATTATTTGATATAAAACACAAGCTTGGAATAGGCTGGTACCAATCTGGCAACCCGATCATTAAGGATCACTCGTCCTTCAGTGAAATTGAACGGAAAAACCTGTAGTTTATTATTATTGCCTGTTGCAGTTCCCATTCTGACCACTAGCAATAATAACACTATGGAAGTGAAGAGGGGCAGTGAGCGGTCTGCCCCACCGTCTACACACAGACGCAAGCACTGATGAGCGTTTAAGTAAAACATAAAAATGCACGAATCAGGACAAACGTTCTGTAAAAAAAACTAAAAAAAAAAATTCAAGTTAAAAAAATTCAAGGTCTCTCTAGGATTTTGTGATCACAGAAATGAGTGCAAAAATCGATCAATCTGCACAATATTCTGAGAATATGGCAATTTTTATTTCATGATTTCTTCCTGGACGTGTCGTGTGACATCATCAGCACGCGTTTTTCCGAATCCTCTTCCATTCACGTGTGAAAACGAGTCCAGCTCTCGGAGAAAATCCTTACAGATGTGTCTCACTGCTCAGAGTTTAACTGAGGAATCCTGAGCTTGTGATTTCCACAAAAAGGAGCTCAAAAGCATAGCAATTTATTTATTTTTTAAAGTCACAGCAGAGTCAAACGTATTTCCCACAACAATCACAAAAAACTCGACAGAGTCCTGAAGGAAGTGAAAAAATAAACAACAAACAAATGTCGCCCTTTTCATCTAAAAGTTCTCATTCACATTTAAGCATCTGCCATTTCCCTGTCTGTTTACCAGCAGCAGTGCGGAAGCGACAGGCGTAACATTTAGCAAAGTTCACTTAAGAGCGAAATGTTTAACCGCGGATTCGGACGGATTTAAATAAAGAGCCGGGGACGTGGAGGAAGAGACGCTCGGCTGACGGCTGTGACTGTTCTTCACGCCAGGGATTAAAACAGATGATGGGAGTAAGAAAAGAAATCTCTCGAGAGACAGTAATTGAAGTTCTGCTCCGTTGATCTGAATTTGAACAGAGAAGGTGGTGAAGGACGAGAGAAACCCATCCGAACGTGGGCGGAGCCTCGGCTGAGATCAGGGGGAAAGCTGTTTATTATTGTATGTGATGCAGAATTCTGCATTCTGATTGGTCAGATGAATTTAATAAGAGAGTCACACAGCTTCATATTATTAATAATAATAATAATAATAATAATAATATGAAAAGAATGAGACAGCTCATGGGTGATTGTTGATGATTATTTATGATTTATGGAAGGAGTCTCCAGTGTTAGAGCTTTTGTTTTCTTATTAACTTTAATGCTTTCGGCTGCTCCCTGTTCGGGGTCGCCACAGCGGACCAACTGGTCCGCACAACAACTTGGCAAATGTTTTACGCCGGATGCCCTTCCTGACGCAACCCTCCCATTTTTCCGGGCTTGGGACTGGCACTGCATCCAGTGGCTGGGGTTGAGGCATTGGCTGGAATCGAACCCGGGCCTTCCGCATGATGGGCGAGAAACCTACCACTGAGCCACCAATGCCCCTTCTTATTCACTTTAATAAAAAGGGAATAAAGGAGAGGTTTACAGTTGCTATAAAGCAAAGCAAGTTCCTGCAGAGGAAGTAGGAGGCTACGGAGATCTACAGCAAGGTGTGTGTTCCGCGTGAGGAACGAAAGGTGTGTGTTACCTGTGGCAGGTGAGCTGGTGTCTGTGTGTGCTTGAGTTGCTGGGGTGCTGCTCAGGCTGGAGGCTATGGACTCGATGATGGGGCTGAGGAGCGGGTTTTTGGAGGCGTAGTCTCTCTTGCCGTAGAGCGAGCGGTCCACCTCTTTAGTCCCGAATCTCTTCTTCGCTGATGTGGCCTTTAAACACAACAGTCAAATTAGCATAACGACTAGCGCATCAAAGGGTCAGTGCTTTCAATGGAAAGAACGGAACGCTTCTTTTTTCCATCGTGATACTGAGATGAGCTGCAGATCTCATCTCACAACACCTACACCGAGCTAAAGAGCTTTCACAGAGCTCACGCTAGCATCGTTTTATGTTTGGCTCATTCCACACCTCGCTCTCAGGGATTCTGCTTTTTTTCCTGGGGATTATCAGCTCAGTGTCAGCTGAACAAACCCTAACAGAAATATGGTTTTTACTGAAATATTTTTGACATATCTAAACATTTCCCTCACTCCCAGTCAGAGATCGGGGTGTGTTCATGTTATTTATCAGGGGCGTGAAAATCCTATGCCTGACACGGGTAATTTGAACGACGGACAAGTGATTCTTTCTGTCCGAGTTGTCCGTGGGCAAGCAGAAATTTCGTAAGGATTAGAGAGAGATCGTGAGTGTGAAAAAAAAACGTAAACGGTCATTTCAATCGAATTGGTCAAAAGAATTTCCCTGGGTAAATGCAGATGAATATCCATTAATCACAGACAAAACTTTGACATTATTAATTGGCAAGTGTGTGGATAGGAAAGATACGCTTACTTCACACCAGCAGTCTGCATGTATGTCCAAATATGAGTCTAGACTATACACACACAGCAATCTATATATCTATCTATCTATCTATCCCTACCCATCTCTCTATCCATCCATCTCTACATACACCTCTGCATCTATCCACCTATCACTCTCTAATGATCTCTCCAGGTCTGCAAAACACATAGCATGTACGTCCAGATACAAGTCTAAATACAAGTTTTTAAGTTTTTATTCCATTCCTGTTTCTTTTAAAATAAACAAAAAAACACTGTACACCTGTGTTTATGGTATATAGGAACGATTTTAAGTAATACAATTTGGGCAAGTAAGCTTGTCTGGTGGATACGTGGATTTCTACAGCTTACTTGCCCGTGGAAAAACCTTGAGATTTCCACACCCCTGAAGAAATGAAGGGAAAACATATAGAAATATCATGAAGTTTGCATTTTTTAAAAGGGATCCTCTACTACCTACACTACGTAAACGAAGAATCAGAGTAATTTAGAGGATTTTACGTCTTCTAATAACGATGTAATATCTTCTAAATCCCTGTCCTCTCACCACTGGCCTTCATACAAACTTTTGCACTCGATATTTCAGGAGATTCCTCTGATCTGACGTTGAGCTATGACCCAGAAAGACGCCAAGTGGAAAAAAAAAAAAGGAAAGGAAGGAGCAGATGAAGAGTGCGGCTTAAGAGCTCGTTAAACTGGATGAGGTGATGTGTGTGAGGAGGATGAAGAGCCAACAGGAAGTCCTCGTACCTTCAGCTTGCCCTTGGCGGACTTGGCGGCGGATCGAGAGCTCCTTCTGGTCTCCGTGGTCTCGCTCGGTACTGGTTGCTGTGGATGAGAAAGTGTTTTGAGTCTCGTCAGTCTTTACAGCGCTTACATCTTTATTTTTATTCGTCTGTGTGCTGGAACGGTTTAGACGTGAACGCTACAACAACAAAAAATAAATAAATACATAAATCGTATCACGATTATCTTCTACGCTACACGACACGCATCGGGATATAGAGGATCTTCTTTACGCCTCTAGATTCTGATTATCCTAAAATCTGAAATAAATGAAAAGACTTTTAAAAAGAAATTTTATTTGATTAACAAATATCCTTAATTTCACCATTGAGCTATTTATCAGGCTCTAATCTGTAATCTCTGATCTTTATAGCTACTCAGTAAAAACAGAGGATTCCTTTCATTTTAGCTTCAAAATTAATTTTATCTGAATTTTTAAATCTCATTTTTATTCCTGAAAACCAAACCTAAAAAAGAATCCCGAATTAACGTATAATACTCAGAACAATGAGTTTCGGCATCTGCTTACTGTTATTTGTTTTGAATTATTATTATTATTATTTCTTCATTCACTTTGCTCACATTAACGCACACTAATGCCACCTACTGGATAAAAGCGGAACTGCAGTAAAATCTTACACAAAATTCTACTTATATACAAAACGAAATAACTTTTTAATGCAGATTGTGAGAAGTTGTAGTGAAAAGAGGAGCACTCATGAATATTTACTTAACGTTAAAGCACCAGTATGAGAATGGTTCAGTGCCAGAGCATTCACACGCAATGCTGAGACGATCGTACGTCACGTGAGGAGCTCTATATGAGCGCTGCTGTGAATCGTACCTTCCTCTTTCTCCCACGAGAGCGAGGAGCTTCAGCGGAGGACTCGGAGATCTTCTGCGGCTGACGCTGGTCTTCTGGTTCTGCTGAAGAAAGACATCACACGTAAGCCTTTTGCACTGAGAGCAGCAGAATGACTAGTTACTTCATGATGTAGAGATCAGACATGAAACAGAAACTTTGAGATGTTCAGGAATTTTTTCAGCCTGTTAGCATGTATCCCTGACGTTTTGCCGGATCCTCCGAGTCCTGGAGTCTTCCCAGCTGATCCTGTTCCCCTATTGGTGGATTTCGGGCTCTAAATTTCAGCTTGGAGCCAAAGAAATATTTAAGATTTTCATTATTCGCTCTCCTTCTCAGCCACAGTTGAGGTGCCAAGTGAGGCTGTTGGAGAAGACGCTAAAACGTCTGGACCCGTTTCAGCTTCCTCATAATTAGCATCATTTCAATAAAAAAAGGAATGATGAAAATCGTTTCTTGGACTAACGAGTTCGGAAAATTGCGATCATGAAGGACGATGATGCTCTTGAGAGGGACAATGTAAACAAAAAAATTATTCCGACAATCTGAGATAAATATATACACTATATTGCCAAAAGTTTTGGGACACCCCTCCAAATCATTGAATTCAGGTTTTGGGCTCGGCCCCTTAGTTCCAGTGAAAGGAACTCTTAATGCCTCAGCATACCAAGACATTTTGTACAATTGTGGGCCAGACCTTCTCGTCCAACATCAGTGCCTGACCTCACAAATGTGCTTCTAGAGGAACGGTCAAAAATTCCCATAAACACACTCCTAAACCTTGTGGAAAGCCTTCCCAGAAGAGTTGAAGCTGTTATAGCTGCAAAGGGCGGGACAACTCCATATTACATTCATGTGCATGTAAAGGTAAACATCCCAGTTTTGGCCTGGCTCGCATTCTCCGCTCTAATTCATCCCAAAGGTGTTCTATGGGGTTGAGGTCAGAACTCTGTGCAGGACAGTCAAGTTCCTCCACACCAAACTCGCTCATCCATGTCTTTATGGACCTTGCTTTGGTCACTGGTGTGCAGTCATGTTGGAACAGGAAGGGGTCATCCCCAAACTGTTCCCACAAAGTTGGGAGCATGAAATTGTCCAAAATGTCTTGGTATGCTGAAGCATTAAGAGTTCCTTTCACTGGATCTAAGGGGCCGAGCCCAACCCCTGAATTCGATGATTTTTGGAGGGGTGTCCCAAAACTTTTGGCAATATAGTGTATGTGGAAGTGTGTGTGTGTCTAGTATCTCATTAATGCTTAAAGGTCTACAGTACAGAACATATTTGAAATAAATATTTGATGCATTTAATAATATAATACGTGTGTGTAATAAATAAATAAAATGACTCGAGCTTTACGTTAGTAAGTCATCTCGTGTGTAAATTCTCACACACACTGAGAGGCTTTTTCGAATGCACAGGATTTCTGTATTTTTCATGCAGGATTTCAGGCTTAGACTCTGTCCTGCTGCAGCTCTGCACACGTCACCTGCTGGAGGAAGTGCTGGACGCTCGGGAGCGAGGGTTTCTTCATCTTCCTGAACAGCGGAGTCTGTGATTTCGGGGTGTTTGGTGAGCAGCTTGTGATGTGATGGATCTGTGGAGGAGGTGGAGTTACTGTGACACTGAGGTACCATTATAACCAAGACTAATACATACATCACGATTAATACTCTTAATGATACATGTTTATATCAGTGTGGAATACACTAACCCACTGCCACGAAATCACACACACACACCTACACACACCCCTACCTAATCCATCCATCCACCCATCCATCCATCTCTCTCTATCCAACTACCTATCCACCCACCCATCCATCTCTCTCTATCCAACTACCCACCCACCCATCTCTCTCTATCCAACTACCCACCCATCCATCTCTCTCTATCCAACTACCTATCCATCCATCTCTCCCATCTCTCTCTATCCAACTACCCACCCACCCATCCATCCATCTCTCTCTATCCAACTAACCACCCATCCATCTCTCTCTATCCAACTACCCACCCACCCATCCATCCATCTCTCTCTATCCAACTACCCACCCACCCATCCATCCATCTCTCTCTATCCAACTACCCACCCACCCATCCATCTCTCTCTATCCAACTACCTATCCATCCATCTCTCCCATCTCTCTCTATCCAACTACCCACCCACCCATCTCTCTCTATCCAACTACCCACCCATCCATCTCTCTCTATCCAACTACCTACCTACCCACCCATCTCTCTCTATCCAACTACCTATCCATCCATCTCTCCCATCTCTTTCTATCCAACTAACTATCCATCCATCCCTTTCTATGCAACTAAATATCCATCCATCCATCTCTCTCTCTATCCAACTACCTATCCATCCATCTCTCCCATCTCTTTCTATCCAACTAACTATCCATCCATCCCTTTCTATGCAACTAAATATCCATCCATCCATCTCTCCCATCTCTCTCTCTATCCAACTACCTATCCATCCATCCATCTATACCCATCCATCTCTCTCTATCCAACTACCTATCCATCCATCTCTCCCATCTCTTTCTATCCAACTAACTATCCAGCCATCCCTTTCTATGCAACTAAATATCCATCCATCCATCTCTCCCATCTCTCTCTCTATCCAACTACCTATCCATCCATCCATCTATACCCATCTCTCTCCCATCTGTCTCTCTCATTCTCTATCCTTCTCTCTTTCCATCTCTCTACCTCTACATGTCTCTATCAATACATCTCTCTATATATATCTCTATCTGTACTCATCTCTCTGTCCATCTATCTCTGCAACCTCTCCCTCTCTCATTGTCTATCTTTCCATCTCTCGATCCATCTATATATCCATCTCCCTATGCATCTCTCACTTTCTCTCTACCCATCTCTCTATTCATACATCTCTCTCTCCCTCTTCCCATCTCCTTAACCATCTCTCTATAACTACATGTCTATCAATCTATCTCTTTATACTGTATATCACTATTTCTACTTACCTTTCTATCCATCTATCCCTTTATCTATCCATCTCTCTCTACCTCTATCCATCTATCTCTCTATCCAACTACATATCCTTCTCCATCTATCTACCTATCTATCTATTATTCTCCATCTGTCCATCACTCTAACTGTCCATATATCTCTCTAACCAACTACCTATCCATCTCTCTTCATTCATCTATCGCTCGATCCATCCATCCTCTCCATCAACCTCTATCTAATTCACTATTCGACTGCCAATTCATCTCTCTCTCTCGCTCTCTCTCTCTCACAGTAAATCCACACTGTATCCTTATGAAGGTTTGGTATAAAACTCTACAGAACATCATCATCAGCTGCTTCCAATCACAGCTATTTAAATATCAAAAAAAAAGAAATAGAAAAAAAATAATCACGCTAGAAATAATTGATGATGAAATAATTGAAGAACAGACCTTTAGTGTCCTCTGGGGGATTATCATACTCCTCATCCATGATGGGGAAGGAGATCTGAGAGCAGAGAGAATCATCAGATGGAGCAGTTACACCATTAAAACCCTTAAATAAAGACTCAAACTCTCACATCTCTGGTCCTCATATCCTCTACAGAGATCCACAGCATGATCACATAAAGCAACTCTCTATGATTCTTCTCTATATATTAAAATATACATATATTTCTATATATATAAAATTCTATCTACACTACATGCAAGTCACCATTATTATTATTATTATTATTATTATTATTATTATTAATTATTGACCGTTGGTCTCGGTAGCAGCCTGATAAACTCATAACAAAAAATCCTATATTTTTAAAACCATGAGGAACAATCAAATCCTTTACAACGTCCCTCACTTTATTAACTGTGTACATACACGCTGGTTTTAAATGGTAATGCGGCGAGGGTCGGTGCCAGTGTTACCATAGCAACAAGAAGCTCACGAGTCCAGTCAGCAGGTTCAAGCTTTTTAAAACGAGCTGCTTTTTTTTTCTGTTTGTTTGTTTTTAAACAGGATTTTAACGAGCGCCGTTTCAGAAAAAACGGGGTCATTAACATGCGATGATTAAAGAGAGAGTTTGTGACGAAATAACCATCAAATATTAAACCTAGAGAGTTCAATCCACGTCCTCAATCTGCCTCAAAATGCTGTGAAGCAAAATAAATAAATAAATACATCGATCAGCCACAACATTGTGAGCAGTGCCAGGTGAAGTGAATAAGACCGATGATCTCCTCATCATGGCACCTGTTAGTGGGTGGGATATATTAGGCAGCAAGTGAACATTTTGTCCTCAAAGTTGATGTGTTAGAAGCAGGAAAAATGGACAAGTGTAAGGATTTGAGTGAGTTTGAAGAAGGGCCAAATTGTGATGGCTAGACCACTGGATCAGAACATCTCCAAAACTGCAGCTCTTGTGGGGTGTTCCCGGTCTGCAGTGGTCAGTATCTATCAAAAGTGGTCCAAAGAAGGAACAGTGGTGAACCGGAGACAGGGTCATGGGCGGCCGAGGCTCATTGATGCACGTGGGGAGTGAAGGCTGGCCCGTGTGTTCCGATCCAACAGACGAGCTACTGTTGTTCAGATTGCTGAAGAACTTCAGAATACACAGTGCATCACAGTTTGTTGCGTATGGGGCCGCATAGTTTCAGACCAGTCAGGGTGCCCATGCTGACCCCTGTGCACCGCCGAAAGCAGCAGCAACAATGGGCATGTGAGCACTAGAACTGGATCACGTAGCAATGGAAGAAGGTGGTCTGGTCTGATGAATCACGTTTTCTTTTATTAGGCAGGTGGTCATAATGTTATGCCTGATCGGTGCAAATAAATAAATAATCCGATTATCTGGCTGCATGTAAGCAGTTTAATTTTCTGATTAGAGTTTTTGAAATTTTTGATTCAATAATGATTTTTGATGTTAGATAAACATGTAGAATTAAAGCTCTAGCAATAATTTTTTTTTTGTTTTTAAAAAGACCAGATGCTCTGGATTAGACACACAGCACTTGAGTGAGATTTTGTTTTTTAATCGAACCTTCTGATTGTGCAGAAACACCTCGTCGCAGTCCGCTCCCCCGTCGCTGTAGGTGTGTGTGGTTAGTACCGGAGACGCTCCGTTTCTTCCGGGGCTGCCGAAATTGGGCTGAGGCAGAGGTGACTCGAACCTCTGTGGCGTTTTAAGGAGGGACGGTTTGCGTCCGGTGGATGATGGCGGGCATGCGGGCGTGGCGCCTTTCTGAAGCGGGGTACTCGGGGGAAGAGTTTTATCAAAGAACTCGGGGGAGAGGGGCGCGCCGAAACGAACGCGCTTCTTTTTGGACACGGAGGAGATCTCGACGCCACCTGAGGGCACAGAAACACAGACATGACATGAATGCGATGTAAAAGAATCTGCTGCACGAGGAAAAAAGTGAGAACTAGCGTGAGAAAACGTTATGCCTAATATGTCGAGTATTATTTCCTGTTTCATGTCGGATGTACCTGTTTTGATCAACTCAGGCTTCGAGAGCATGGGGAAAGACATGAGCTGAGACTGCGAGTCTAGACCCAAACCCAGACTCGGTGCCGCCTCCGGGCTTTTAAACTCAGACGAGTCCACCTAGATATGAGGAGAGGAAAATAGTCAAATAAAATACATCAACAATGCTGGATCTTACTGTCTTTCCTCTGCTCTCCTCTGTGCCAGCTCAGCCCATCTGCTCCATATGCTGGACTCCACCGAGGCCGGCGTGTGGTAAAGGAAGATAAATCATGGTCGTGTGATGTAACGTGTGGCGAGAACAAATCCACGCAATCTGGGTTTGCTCTTGTACTTTTATTGATGTAGAACTTTTACAGGTCACACAGTTTACTTCCACCGACACTGATAACGACGGCGGCTAAGATAACGCCCTCGCCGCTCAACCGTGCAGCGGGATTTATCACCGGAATGATGCGGATTATTTTAGATGGTGTTTTTCTCGAGGTACAGGGGGAGAGGATAAACCAGGAAGAGCAGAGTTCATCTTATACACAAAAAGAAAATAAACCCTGCTGCATGTTGTTTTGATGATGTAACTACAGCACACACTCCAGTCGCCCCAGGGAGATTTCACGCACACTCTCGCAAGGATTCACATGGAAGCGCACAAGAACTCACCCAGACGCTCGCACGAACTCACCCAGACGCTCGCACGAACTCACCCAGACGCTCGCACAAACTCACCCAGACGCTCGCACGAATTCACCCAGACGATCACAGAACTCACCCAGACGCTCACACGAACTCACCCAGACACTCGCACGAACTCACCCAGACGCTCACACGAACTCACCCAGACACTCACAGAACTCACCCAGACGCTCGCACAAACTCACCCAGACGCTCGCACGAACTCACCCAGACACTCACAGAACTCACCCAGACGCTCGCACAAACTCACCCAGACGCTCGCACGAACTCACCCAGACGCTCGCACAAACTCACCCAGACGCTCGCACGAACTCACCCAGACGCTCACAGAACTCACCCAGACGCTCGCACGAACTCACCCAGACGCTCACAGAACTCACCCAGACGCTCGCACAGAACTCACCCAGACGCTCACACGAACTCACCCAGACACTCACAGAACTCACCCAGACGCTCGCACAAACTCACCCAGACGCTCGCACGAACTCACCCAGACGCTCGCACGAACTCACCCAGACGCTCGCACGAACTCACCCAGACGCTCACAGAACTCACCCAGACGCTCGCACGAACTCACCCAGACGCTCACAGAACTCACCCAGACGCTCGCACAGAACTCACCCAGACGCTCGCACAGAACTCACCCAGACGCTCGCACGAACTCACCCAGACGCTCGCACGAACTCACCCAGACGCTCGCACGAACTCACCCAGACACTCACAGAACTCACCCAGACGCTCGCACAAACTCACCCAGACGCTCACAGAACTCACCCAGACGCTCGCACGAACTCACCCAGACGCTCGCACGAACTCACCCAGACGCTCACAGAACTCACCCAGACGCTCGCACAAACTCACCCAGACGCTCGCACGAACTCACCCAGACGCTCACAGAACTCACCCAGACGCTCGCACGAACTCACCCAGACGCTCACAGAACTCACCCAGACGCTCGCACAGAACTCACCCAGACGCTCACACGAACTCACCCAGACACTCACAGAACTCACCCAGACGCTCGCACAAACTCACCCAGACGCTCGCACAGAACTCACCCAGACGCTCGCACGAACTCACCCAGACGCTCGCACGAACTCACCCAGACGCTCACAGAACTCACCCAGACGCTCGCACGAACTCACCCAGACGCTCACAGAACTCACCCAGACGCTCGCACAGAACTCACCCAGACGCTCACACGAACTCACCCAGACACTCACAGAACTCACCCAGACGCTCGCACGAACTCACCCAGACGCTCGCACGAACTCACCCAGACGCTCGCACGAACTCACCCAGACGCTCGCACGAACTCACCCAGACGCTCACAGAACTCACCCAGACGCTCGCACGAACTCACCCAGACGCTCACAGAACTCACCCAGACGCTCGCACAGAACTCACCCAGACGCTCGCACAGAACTCACCCAGACGCTCGCACGAACTCACCCAGACGCTCGCACGAACTCACCCAGACACTCACAGAACTCACCCAGACGCTCGCACAAACTCACCCAGACGCTCACAGAACTCACCCAGACGCTCGCACGAACTCACCCAGACGCTCGCACGAACTCACCCAGACGCTCACAGAACTCACCCAGACGCTCGCACAAACTCACCCAGACGCTCGCACGAACTCACCCAGACGCTCACAGAACTCACCCAGACGCTCGCACGAACTCACCCAGACGCTCGCACGAACTCACCCAGACGCTCGCACGAACTCACCCAGACGCTCGCACGAACTCACCCAGACGCTCAGAATAATTCTCGTCTTGGATTATTTCCCTCTCACTGCATGCTCTGTCGTGTTTACTTGTAACTCAGTGTTATGCATTTATTAGTAAGAAGTACTGACACACGAGAGCTCTGATGCACATTGTCAGGTCTCCATTTCTATTGTTTTGGCTGGAACGCTCCTTGCTCTGAGCGTGTGCTGTGTAAACGCTGTCCTGGTGTCTTCCTGATGATTGTTTTTTTAAATTAATTTTTGGAAAGTGAATTATACAGGAAACGTCGAGCCTGACTCCCGGGCTGAAGCGTTATCCCTGATGCGTTCCTGTTAGAACTTCTCACTAATTAGACGGCTAGGACGGCGCTTTGTTCTCACCAGGATTCAGGCTGAGATGATTAGGAAATAAAAACGCAGGCTTGAGGCAGATGTGGCTCTGAATGCCAGAGAGAACTGTTCACAATCTCGGAGACTTCAGTGTAAAGAAACTGAAAGGCTGCTGCAGAAGTAAAAGGTGCTTTAATCCTGCCATGTCAGTGACACGAACCGGGCTGTAAAGAAAAACGCTCAGGCTGTGATCACAGCCTTAGAGTCAGATCATAGACAAGAGTGTAGGAGTGAACAGGAAGTGTGTGTGTGTGCACTTTGCGCCTGCATTCTGATTGATCAGAAGCTGCCTAATTACATCGAAACGCTGTGATATGCTGATACTTTCTCGTTTCTATAGCAACAGCTCATTCACTGTGTTGTCATGGTGACCGTTTGGTAAGGAGATGTTTATGTAACATTTATGGAAGGATTTAAGAACCAAAATATCAATATCACGTAATGTACGTTTAGTAATAATACACTTTACTCGCAATATCGTTTCTAAACAAGATATTTTTCTTTCTTTCTTTTTTTTTTTTAAATTAAGATTTTTAAGAAATAATAAATGTCACTGCGAATGACGCAGCTGAAAAAATATCTTAAAACGTTTCTCCCTCTACATGTTTTCTCTAATTTTCTGTTAAATATCTGTATAAAAACAATTAAATAAAATTTCATTGTAAAAATAAATAAATAAAAATTATTTTTACATTTAAAGAAAAAAAAATAATGCCTGAAAGCCTTAACTGCAATACAAAGAAATAAAAAACAAACAAATAAGAAATAACTAAATAAACAAAACTCTTTTTAATACATTCATTTACAGGTAGTTTCCCCCCCTCTTAAATTTATACATGTATGTTTATTTGTCTTTTATGTGCACATAAATCACATTTAAAAAATAAATTAAAAAATTAATGATAAATTTTAATCTTTAACAGCATAAAGTATTATAACTTATTTTATTATTTCATTATTATTATAATCTTCATTTTTAATATTTTTATAGTTCGCATTATTATTACAATTATTATTATTATCTTCATTTCTATTATTCTATCTATTATTATTACTATCTATTTCTATTATTAAAATTATTATTCAATTCATTTTTTTATTTTATAGTTATTACTATAATAACAATTATTATTATTATTATGATTTATAGTTAAAATGATAATAATAACAATCATCATCATTATCTTGTTTATTTTTTTATAGTTAAATATTGTTCATTTTTCACAAGAAAAATATCCCTTTCATAATAAGTGTGATAATTGAACAGTTGTGTTGTGTCTGGCAGCAGGATGATGGTGTGATTCAGGAAATCAGTCAGATCTCACGGCCCTGCGGAGAACTCGCTTCAGGAGCACTCCACAACATTAAATATAACTAAAAACGGATAAAAAAGCATAACTCTTTCACAAATAAACGATTCTGTTTAGTAAACTGATGTGGAAATAAGGGACGACGGGATGGTGTGATGATGCGAGTCACTGTCATGGTCTCGAGGTTGATTGTCCTAAAGTGTTTTATTTATTTATGAATTAATTAAACCCAGTCTCACACACTGACCTGCGGCGGACGTTTCGGAGAGCGCGTGAGCTCGGACAGCGGCTCCTCCTCGATCTGCTCCTCCCACAGACTCCGGTGAGGAGTTCCCCTGCGGCGTCTCTTCGATAGAGGAGGTGTTACTGGAGCGAGCCGGTTCTCTCTCTCCTCAGAACTGCCATCATCATCTGCAAACACACAGAAAAACCCGGAGATGGCGGTAACGGCTTTAGAGTGGAGACGCAGGTGAGAATGTAGACGAATGTATTAAAACTTTCTCATGAATTCAAGCGTAGCTACATATATATGCAGCTCTTCCTCACTCAGAGTCAAAGATATGAAAAAGATCACTTCTCTCAGACTCTGTAACCAGCGTTTCTTTCGACCAGAGCATTTTGCTCGTCCGTATCTCATCATCCCACACACACTATTTTACTCAGGGACATTATTAGCTGTATAAAATAATCACGAGCTGATTTATAGACATAAACTGACCAAACTGAATGTGTCTCGCTCTCCCCTTCTCCTCCTTCTCCTCCTCCATCCCCATCAGACGCTGGAAAGCCGCCATCTTCTGCTTTATGGAGTCGGGTCCCGAAAACAGCGGACTCTCCAACAAGTGCTTTACAAGGACACAGAGATCGAGTCAACACACACACACACACACAAAATGTAAACACAAAGTATAAACACAAAGTATATATTGGCAAATGGATTACATTTTCTGTTTTCTTTAAAAGACATTTAAATTTTCGCCTTAAGAATTTAAATTTTCCAAGAAATTTCCATTTTCGGTATACCGACAACCCGAACCAAACAGCGTACGTCAAAACTCGTTAGCGTCAGAGGAAAGCCAAGCGAGAGTTTACGAATTTTTTTTCAGTCAGTGAAAGCTGTGTGAAAGAGTCACCCCACGATACCGACGCTGCCTTCAGCATGCTAGGTGATTTTTCGGGTGTTTTTTTGTTGACAGATCGGTGGCGTGGGCGGTCTGTTCTATTTTTAGCCCAAGCTTGGTGGCACGACTTCCTGTAAGGAGCATTGACATGGAATGCTTGGCTTGGGTCAGTTCTTTGTAAGCAGCCGTACAGTTCACATGTGCTTCGTATTGCTAATACTGGTCATATTTTTGGGCGGCTGGAACGGATTATCTGCATTTACATTATTTCTTATGGGAAAATTCGTTTCAATACAAATTTTCACCTTAAGAACTCGCCTCCAGAACAAACTAAATTCCTACGCCGAGGATCCACTGTATCTGTTTTTCCATATTCTTATTTCTGTTCATTTTTATTTTTAACATTTTTTATTTAATTATCTTCTCAGTGGAGAGTTTCATACAGGGGTTTTAAGTTGTACAGACGTGTATGTGTATGCAAATTTTAAGATGTATATTTATTTGTTATCTGCTGATCAGACCGCTCACATTCCTGCTCAGAAGTACACACCAGGCGCAAAAGCGTGTAATGAAGTGCCCTTGACGGTGACGGAGACACACCTGAGGGGTGCGAGGAGGCGTCTTCATGGCCTGCTTGGCTCTGAAGCAGATAAGAGAGTTGGTTTCGGGGGATCCTCTCAGGCCGATCGTGGATCTCCTCCTCGCCTTCAGCTGAGACACTCGGGATTTATCTGGAAATTCAAAAAAATTCAAGAGGTGAGTTTTAGGTTCCTTTACTTCACTAAGAGGATACATTCTCTGTTTTGTTTCACCTTTTTCTTTGGGGAAAGCTGTGAAGCTGTTGGGGGTGATGCCGAACTGAGACGGTGTGAGTCTGGAGAAATCCAGAGACGCTGTGTTTTCGCTGCTCTGTTGCGAAGGAGTCAGCGGCCCCAGCGGTGTTCGGCTCTCCTCCATCACTGCCTCACTCTCCATGCTGAGAACAAACAATGGGGGGGGTGAAGACAGAGAGAGAGGGAGAGAGAGAGAGAGAGAGAGAGAGAGGGAAAGGGAGAGGACGGAGAGAGAAAAAAAAGAGAGAGGGGAAGGGAGAGGAAGGGTGGGAGAGATAGAGAGAGAAAAAGAGAGGAAAAGAGAGAGAGAGAGAGAGAGAGAGAGAGAGAGAGAGAGAGAGAGAGAGAGAGAGAAAGAGAGTAGGAGAGAGAGGGGAAGGAGAGAGACAGAGGGGAAGAGAAAAGAAGAGGGAGAGAGTGAGAGGAAGGGAAAGGAAGGGGAGAGAGAAAGAGAGAGAGAGAGAGAGAGGAAAAGAAAGAGAGAGGGAGAGAGAGAGGGACATAGAGGAGGAGAGAGAGATAGAGAGAGAAAAAGAGAGGGAGAGAGAGAGAGAGAAGAGGAGAGGAGAGAGAGAGTGAGGGAGAGAGAGAGACAAAGGGGAAGAGAGAGGAAGAGGGAGAGCGCGAGAGGGGTGGTGAGGGAAAAGAGAGTGAGAGGAAGGGAGAGGAAGGGGAGAGAGAGAGAGAGGGGGGGGGGGGGGAGAGGAAGGGGGGGAGAGAGAGAGGGAGAGAGAGAGAGACAGAGGGGAAGAGTGAGGATAAAAAGAGAGAGAGAGTGAGAGAGAGAGAGAGAGAGACAGAGGGGAAGAGAGAGGAAGGGGGAGAGAGCGAGGGGGGAGAGAGCGAGGGGGGAGAGAGCGAGGGGAGGTGAGGGAAAAGAGAGTGAGAGGAAGGGGCGAGAGAGAGAGAGAGAGAGAGAGATGAAAAATCAATCAGAACAGACTTGTCTTAGCTCAGTGTTGTGTTCAGCTCACTGCTCAAATCTGCATTCATCTTAGTTTCTGGATGAAAATAAAAAAGAGAAAACAAAATCAATGCTACATATAAATGTTACAAGAGTCAGGAATTTTCATGAGCAAGCTTCAAATCCGGCATCAAGGTCAGAGGTCATCAAACAGTGGACCGGATTCAGGAGCAGGAAGGACTTTCACTCGAAAAATACTGCAGCTGAAGTGATCGATATACGAAACAAAACAAAAACAGTATTTTTTAAAGAATATTTGTTGATTCTGTAGCTGCTCTGTAAAAAGAGAGCAGTCTGAGAGTAAAGGTGTGCATAAGGACAGGAAAAAAAAAACAAATAAAGCGTGCTGGACGAAGCTGGACGGCGTTAATGAACACTGGAGAGAAGGCTAGGGTCAGTTCACAGTCTGTTATTCTTTCATTCATCTTCAGGAAGAAAAAACAAAAACAAGTAAGTGGACAGAAATGATATTTATTTAGCTAGTTATTTTCAAAAAAAAAGGTCAGATGCACACTTTTATTTGCTCAGAAGCGATAATGTGAAGCCGCAGTGACAAAAGAAAAACAACTGTGTCTTTATTTTTTATTTATGGCTCAAAAAAAAAACAACACAGCCTTTTCTGTTTTCTGAGAACTGAAGAACACAGAGATTATCACTCAGCTCATTTGCATATGGAGACACCCACAAACTCCATAAAAGGTAAAGCGCACAGAGAGCTGATGCACGAAATGAGCCATCAGGTTAAAGGCTGGAAGAATGAAGAGGACGTTATCGTGACTGAGTTCTGCAGTGAAAATATTTAACAACATAAATGCTAATATTCTCGCGTCAGCTCTGGTGTTTATGGCTCTGAACAGACAGAACGTCCTACGGTTTATTCTCCGCCCTGCCTTTCACTTTTAATTAAATGATTCGTTTTACTTCGTGTTCATTTATAGGTTTGTGTTGGCTCGCTTTCTTTCTTCTTTATATTCCTTTCATTAATGCCAATAATAATAAATCAACTGGTTTTCACTAAATGTTCTGGATGAATCCCTGACCGAGTGAACTAGCATGAGGATGTGTTTTAAGCTCTCGGATAAAGGCGTCTATTAAACATAATAAAAACAGAAGTTTAACTTCAACAGGATTTAAACTCTGTGCTATTGATCTGCGTTCGAGTCCATCAAGTCACCTAGTGTTAGTTTGTCTACTTTACGTGATCAGGTTTCTCACGTGAAGGCTCGTACGAATAAATCCGTTCCTATCCAGGTTCATTATCTCAGGAATCTCTGGTATGTAAATGTTCCTCCGACACCAAAGAGTGGAGGGATGAGCTTTTGAGCTGTTTTAAGATTTTATTCAGAATTTCTGACACTCACAGAACTTTACACACTGATCAGGCGTAAGATTCTGAGCAGTGACAGGTGAAGTGAATAACACTGATTATCTCCTCATCATGCCACCTGTTAGTGGGTGGGGTATACACTATATTGCCAAAAGTTTTGGGATGTCTGCCTTTACATGCACATGAATGTAATATGGAGTTGTCCCGCCCTTTGCAGCTATAACAGCTTCAACTCTTCTGGGAAGGCTTTCCACAAGGTTTAGGAGTGTGTTTATGGGAATTTTTGACCGTTCCTCTAGAAGCACATTTGTGAGGTCAGACACTGATGTTGGATGAGAAGGTCTGACTCGCAGTCTCCGCTCTAATTCGTCCCAAAGGTGTTCTATGGAGTTGAGGTCAGGACTCTGTGCAGGCCGGTCAAGTTCCTCCACACCAAACTCGCTCATCCATGTCTTTATGGACCTTGCTTTGGTCACTGGTGTGCAGTCATGTTGGAACAGGAAGGGGTCATCCCCAAACTGTTCCCACAAAGTTGGGAGCATGAAATTGTCCAAAATGTCTTGGTATGCTGAAGCATTAAGAGTTCCTCTCACTGGAACTAAGGGGCCGAGCCCAACCCCTGAATTCAATGATTTGGAAGGGTGTCCCAAAACTTTTGGCAATATAGTGTATTAAGCAGCAAGTGAACATTTTGTCCTCAAAGTTGATGTGTTAGAAGCAGGAAAAATGGACAAGCTAGCTTGTGATGGCTAGACCACTGGATCAGAGCATCTCCTAAACCGCAGCTCTTGTGGGGTGTTCCCGGTCTGCAGTGGTCAGTATCTATCAAAAGTATAATTTAAATCCTTTAGGTACGCATGGAGGCCCCACCTCGCAACTTACAGAACTTAAAGGATCTGCTGCTAGTATCTTGGTGCCAGATCCCACAGCACACCTTCAGGGATCTAGTGGAGTCCATGCCTCGACCGGTCAGGGCTGTTTCGGCAGCAAAAGGGGGACCGACACAATATTACGAAGGTGGTTATGTTATGGCTGATCGGTGTGAGCTCAACTCGATACATCAACAATACAAGACTTTCCTTTATGACCCGAGTGTGTGCGAGTGTGTGTGTCATCCGATCCAGTGTGTATTCCCACCTCACCATTCACAGGATTGACTTAATCCCAGGATTGTGAAGATGAATAAACAAGTGCATTCACACACAAGTAGAAACGACACTAAACATCGCAACACAGAGAAATATGCATCTCTAAAAATCCTAAAGATTTAAAAGGCTGCTTATATTCAAGTTAAATACATTTACAACACATAATTTTGATTAAAAATGTGAACACAGGGGTGCACAAACTTTTGCACAGACCTGTAGGACAAAAGTAAGAAATAAACACGCACAAAAGGGCGTTCACATAGACTTAGAAACTCTTGTCTCGTTGTTTGCACAGGTGAAATATAAAGATAAGATTATATTTCAAATATTTGAGACTTATATTTTGTTCTTCTTAGCCTAGTTGACATGCTAGCGATGTCAATAAGTCTAATATTGCAATTATTAATGTGCAAATACTGTATTAGTGAAGAATTTAGCATGTAATAAAGCTTAATTATGCTCCAGGGCAATAAAGTCGATCATTTGTATCAGTAATAATCGAAAAATTCTATATTTTTAGCTAGTTAGGTTGAACTGTTGACGGTATGTCTGAGCTGAACTAAAACTATGCTAAGCTAACGAGGCTAGATTTCAAATTTGACTCCATACCGGACGTTTACAGCCACAGCGTCGTTGATTCGCCACTCAAAAAGGTCTTCCGCCTCCAACTAAACTTCCACCGCAGCTGGAAAATAGAGTTAAAAACAGCTTCCTCTGTTAACAAATTGCTCAGAAAAACATTTAAAATCTACCTTAAAACTCGTAAAAATCTAACAATCCAGTACAGCACATAACTAAACTAACGGTGCACAACAGCTGCACAGACACTTCCGCCTTTCATATGAATGAGCCAATCGTTTGCGAGATTTCGATCACATGACAATAAACACCCAATCAGAGGGAAGCTATAGTTGAAGCCTTTTCGTTCACTTCGAAACATAGTTAGTTAGTTAAGAATATAAAGCAAAACAAGCAAAGGAACTGTACAGCTTTTTAATGTAAATGTTTTTAATGTAAAAAAAAAAAATTCCACGAACATAAATAATCTATTCTATTCATCTGTCTTTCTATTCTTCCATTTGTTTTCCCCTGAGCTCTCTCTCTCTCTCTCTCTCTCTCTCTCTCTCTCTCTCTCTCTCTCTGTTCTCCTGGGATTTGAACTCATAACCTCCTGGTTATTGGTGTAGATTTTATTAGAAGTGACAGAGAAGATGGTGGGAAGTTGTGTTTACAGGCTCAGAGTGATAATGTGCCGTTAACACGTGTTACTGTGTTAAATCACATACACACACACACACACACACACACACTGAGTCACTTTATGAACTAGTTAAAATAACAGTTTGGTAAAAAACAAAAAATAAATAAATAAATACAACAAAATGTTCCTGTTACGATCCACACGCAGTCCATTAGCCATGACGGCTTTATTCTTTATCTCTCCTTCCACCATCTCTCCCTCTCCCACCTGTCTCACTCCATCCATCTCTTTCTTCCTCCCTCTACCTTCCTCTCTCTCCATCCACCTGACCTGTCTCTTCTCTCTTGTGTCTTATCCCCTCTTTATTTGTTTCGCTCCTTTATTCTTTGTCTCATTCATCTCTCTCTCTCTCTCTCTCTCTCTCTCTCTCTCTCTCTCTCTGTCCATCTGGCTTTATCCTCACTTTGTCACAACCGTTCTCTCGTTCTCTATCTTTTTTATTTACCTCTATTATTTATTCTATACATTTTTCACACTCCTTCTCTTTACGTTCCGTTCTCTCTCTCTCTCTCTTTTTCCAATTCTCTCTCTTATTCTTCTTTCTTTCTTTCTTTCTTTCTTTCTTTCTTTCTTTCTTTCTTTCATCCCTGTGTCTTTCCCTTGTTACATCTTCTGCTCTCTCCTTTCTGTCCTTCATTCATCTCTCTTTCCATTTCTCTCTCTCTGTTCTACCTGTCTCTCTCACCTTCTACCTGTCACTCACTCCATACCTGTCTCTCTACCTCCCTCTACCTCACTCTCTCTCCTTTCACCTGACTTTCTCTCTCTTTCCTTCTAACAGCCTCCCTCTCCTTCCCCTTCTCTCTCTCTCTCTCTCTCTCTCTCTCTCTCTCTCTCTCTCTCTCGCTCTCTCCTTCTACCTGTCTCTATCTTTCCACCTGTCTTCCCCTCCATCACTATCTCTCTCCCTCCATCCATATCTTCTTCCATCTGTCTCTTTCACCATTCATCTCTCTTGTTCCACCTGCTTTTCTCTTCCTCCATATGTCTTCTTATCTCCTTTCACCTGTATCTCCCCCTCCCAGTCTCTCTACCTCCACCAATTTCATCATCTTTTTCTCTCTATCATTTTCTCCTCCATCCTCTTATCTCTCTCTCTCTCTTCATCTGTCTACATTTTTTCCCTCTATCTATACCTTTGCATCAACCTGACTATCTTCCTCTAACAATCGTTCTCCATCTTATCACCTCTCTCTCACTCCAACTCTCTCTCTCTCTCTCTCTCTCTCTCTCTCTCTCTCTCTCTCTTTCTCTCTCTCATGCTGGCCTCTTTATGTCAAACAGCAGACAACATTTTCTTTCTTTTTTTCCCTCAGTTTTTTCCACACAAACTCTCACAGTCACACACCATCATCATCATCAGAAGGTCTTTAGAAGTAATCCACAGCCATTATTTCACACGACATATTAGCATGCTACAGCACTTTACTTAAAAAAAATACGGATAAATAAAACCAGGCAAGCTGTTACAGCAGAGCAAAAACTATACTTTGTTAGCATCTTAGCTAGCACTTTTTTTGTTTCTGTGCAGCTGTTGTGCCTCCCCCCCCCCCTCTCTCTCAACACACACACACACACACACACACACACAGCCATTTTATGCCCCTATAAAACATTGGCTAGTTTTACCTAGCTGATTTAGGTAATGCAAAAAACAAACAAACATAGATATCTATCTAGCTAGCTATTTATCTACTCTAGATAGCTTTAATTAGCACTTTGTAGCTGTTAGCTTGTGGATTATGTTTTGTTAACATATTATGATGCGACCTCGCTGAGACATTACCAAGCTAACTCTAGCAAGCTAAATTATTTAGGCAGTATTTAGGTAGAGTAAATTTATACTTTATTAAATAGAGTAACAGTGTGTAGCTAAACCTAATGGTGATGCTAGCTAGCTAGCTGAGGTAAGCTATCCTGGTTAACTGCATATCATTTCTTTATTAATTCAAATATAAAATTACCTTATTATCTTAACTAGTTGTTTATTTTCAGATAATCTACCATGTTGCTGGTTGAGGAAATAACAAGTTACCACAAGCTAGCTAAGTTATTTAGGTGATATTTAAAGCACCCTTATGAAGCTAACTACATAGCTAGCTAGTTAATCTCAATGTGATGCTAGCTAGCAGAAGTAATAACAAGCTAATACAACCGAGATAGCTACATACTACTACTTTATTAAATAAAATACAGAATTACTGCAGTGATACGTGCTGTTTGAGGTAATAACAAGCTAACAAGCTTAACAAGATAACAAGCTAACACAACTAGCTAGTTGTTTAATCAGCAGCTGCAGTAGTTTGTAACTAGAATTAACATTCTTCTGAACTGCAACACAAGAGATTAGCATCTATGTCCTCTCTCTCCTCTCATCCCCTCTTTATCTGTTTCTCTCTCTTATTCTTTGTCTCATTCATTCATCCATCTCTCTCTCTCTCTCTCTCTCTCTCTCTCTCTCTCTCTCTCTCTCTCTCTCTCTCACTCTTTCCCCATCTGGCTTTATCTTTCCTTTTTTTATAACTGTTCTCTTGTTCTCTCTCTATTGTTTATCTCTATTTTTTATTCTATACTTTTTTCACGCTCCCTCTCTTTACACTCCTTTCCCTCATTCTCTCTCTCTTATCCATCTCTTTCTTTCTTTCTTTCTTTCTTTCTTTCTTTCTTTCTTTCTTTCTTTCTTTCTTTCTTTCTTTGCATCCCTGTGTCTTTCCCTTGCCTTGTTACATCTTCTGCTCTCTCTTTTCTGTCCTTCATTCATCTCTCTGTCCATCTCTCTCTCTCTCTCTCTCTCTCTCTCTCTCTGTCTACATCCATCTCTCTGTTTCTTCCTCCATATGGCTTTATCTTCCTTTTTATTACTGTCTATTTTGTTCTCTCTCTGTCTCCTCCATTAATCTCTCTTGTTGTCATTTTTTCACCCCCCCCCCCCCCCCCCCTCTCAAGGGTGATTAGGTACATTGGAACTCCAGCTGTGTTCACTGTGACTTTTTGCTCTGCTAATTCACACAGCTGTGACCACCACCCTCACGCAGCATGTGGCACCTGGGTCATCATGCAGTGTGTGTGTGTGTGTGTGTGTGTGTGTGTTGCATTTGTAGTCATACTGTATTCTGCGCAGTCACTTCAATAAATCCACTGTTGAGAGAGAAATAGAGAGAGAGAGGGAGGGTAATGAGAATGGATTGCATAGTGGTCATGTTAGATTGGTGTGTACGTCCCGAGAATGACTAAAGGGGAAACCAAGTCTGCAGTAATTGAGCGATGGAGATCGGGAATTGTTTGTAATACTTACATGCTGAAAACCAATAAGAGAGACAGATAAAAAAGAGTTGAGAGAGATAGATAGCATTTCCTTCACTCCAGATTTGCTCGGTTGTAAATTCCGAGGCTAGCATGGCTTCCTCGGGCCAAAGTGATGCACTGCATCTTTTCCAACAGCTTCTTATTTTACGTCATAGAGCAGCTTAACACTCAGAGGAAAGCACTAACCACTCTCTTCCCCACACATTAGCTCACACTGGTAAGTGTCGCTGTGATTGACAGGGTAATTTTTGCTCTCATGAACTCCCAGATGGCTTTGACTTCATAGTCTGTATTTGAACTTGAGATCTCACAGTGATAGGGCAAACGCTTTTCTGTTACACCACTTGAAAGCCTGAGAGATCTGGAGGCTGAAGAGTGTTTGTAGTTATGCAGTACTCTACTCACAGTAGCCCCAAAGCAATAAACCAAAAACATAGACAGACATTCTGTGCGGCCTGAGGGGGATGTGATGGACATGAGGTTCTGCCTGCACTTAAAAAGCCGTAGACAAGACCTCAATTGTCAAATTCAAGTCCAGAACTAGCCAGGATCAAGTTGAGTCTTGAAGGGGCCAAAACCGAGATTGAAAAGAATGAAATCTTTTTCAAAGCCGAACCTTGACTACTTCAAGAGATCATTTGAAGACAGTCAGTCTTTGCATAGCCCATCCTTGGGGAGGTTGGGGTCAGAGCACAGGATCAGCCATGATGCAGTGACCCCGGAGCAGGGGATGGGGTTGAGGGCCTTGCTCAAGGGCCCAATGGTGGCAGCTTGGCAACAACCCAGAGCCTTAACCACTCAAGCTACCACCACCCCAGCAGTTCGGACATTGAGGGGAAGTTCATTCCACCACCTAGACACCGGAACAGAGAAAAGTCTTGCAGGCCTTCTTTGTACCCTGAGAGATGGTGGGACCAGTCTAGCTCTGCTGGAGTTAGGGGAGTTAGGTGCAGTTCAGGTGTGATAAGAGCTTTAAGGTAACGTGGGTGCAGGTTTGTTTTTGGTTTTGTAAGCAAGCATCAGTAATTTAAATCTGAGGAGGAGCAACATAATGGTGTGGGAGAACTTGGGAAGGTTGTAAACAAGTCATGCATCTGCATTCTGGATGAGATGCAGAGGTCAGTGTTGCTTAGAGACAGAGTTGCCAGGAGAAAGGCTCAGCAGTCTAGTCTCAAAATGACAAGGGAACAAGTACCTGTAAAAGGTGGCAAATAGACTTATTGCATTGCCCTTATCCAGAGCAACTGAGGAGTTGTGGGTTAAGGGCCTTGATCAATGGTGCAGCAGAGGCAGCTTGGTGGTCTTGGGATTTGATCTCACACCATTCTGAGCAACAGTCTAACAGCTTAACCACTGAGTTGCCACTTGCCAAATAAGCTAAACGGAGTCAATACAAATCTAGACCTACATCCCAACTGCATGGATGTGGCTGGTCTCTGTGGGATTCATTTCACCATGTTCGAGGACCTGTTAAAGGACAGACCAGCACCTTACAGAAGGAGATTGAGGTCCAGTTGCATCTTAAACACTTGCAGGACAGCTGTCATTGGTATTCCCATCTGCGCCAAGCAGTAAATCGACCAGTAGGAAATGCTAGCCAACACATTTGATGGCTAGGGGCAAATACACCAATCGATGAGGTGTTCTCTGCTCTATAGGACTTATAATGCACCAGTCGAGGGCCTCCACCACAACACTGATGGCCTTTTTTACCTCCATGCCCACTGATCAGTCTGTGCCAGCGTTCTGGGTTTGCCAAGAAGTCAAAACCCAGATCAACGAGCCAAGTCCCATGTTGCACATTGAGGGTAATAGTGTCTGGCAGCTCAGTCAAGAGTAAATAAATGACCTGCACACCAGAGGGAAAGATTTGGACAAAAAAAGGCAGATATTTCATCTGTGCTGAAGCCAAGCACCGACCTGAATCAGTCACTTTCTTTGCTGGAACACTCACTCTACTAAAGATGTGTGAGTGTTTGTGTATCGGTGTGAGCTAATCATTAGGATTAATCATGCTAGCAGGACATCTGTAGTCATACTGTATTCTACACCGTCACATCAATAAGGCTAGCATGGAGAGACAGACAGACTGAGAGGCAGAGGGAGGGAGGGTAATGAAAATGGATTGCACACTGGTCACGTTAGACTGCTTGTGAGATTGAGTGAAGGCATGGTGTTGTTGGTGCGATGGCCGAGCACGAAAACAAAGCCTGCTGTAATTGAGCGATGAGGATCAGGATTGAAAGCTTTGTAATTCTTACATCCTGAAAACCAACAACCGTCTTACAGGCCGTAGATCATCGTCAGCTCTGATCTCGGGATGGAAGCGAACGTCATGCTGTACGACCAGGGGATTATTTAACATGCATCTACACTACATTTAGGTTAATATTGT
This sequence comes from Hemibagrus guttatus, assembly GCA_033459395.1. Lineage (NCBI taxonomy): Eukaryota > Metazoa > Chordata > Actinopteri > Siluriformes > Bagridae > Hemibagrus > Hemibagrus guttatus. The sequence goes on along the minus strand of JAUCMX010000021.1, from coordinate 18,523,907 downwards.
AGCTGAAACTACAGGAAGAACTTAAGAAAGTGTGGCACTAAGAAAATTTTATTTTTTTCTTTTGTTCCTATATGTGTGTGCAGAGATGAAATAATAATGTCCTTTCATGAAGACTGCATTTTCATTTTCCTTGTAAGTGTGCAAAAATAATGATCAAAACAAAACATCCTTTAGCCATTTCATTTCCTTCATCATATAGGTATTTCGCGGCTGTTATTCATATTAACGTGCCAAGAGGAAACAGAAAATCGGAACACTTTAGCCTTTCATTTTCTTAATGAACTGCAAACCGAACGCGAATCCAAATTCAATGCATACCTTGTCTTTTCTTTTTTTCATCTCATTAGTCTAAATACCTGACAAAAAGCAAATGAGATAAATGTTAATGGATAAATAATATATAAAAAAACAGGATTAAATCTGTAGCACGGGAGGCTGTTAGTGAGAAATCATTTCCCACTTTTTATTTTCAGGTTCACTGATATGCTAAGTAGCTATCTTAATCTTAGCCACGCCCACTCCCTAGAGGACAGTGGGCCATCTTATAGCAGCATACGATAGCTGACTAGCGAATGAAAGGATTTATCAGGTTGTGTATTTTATCATGTGGATGTATTAATAGTGAGTGAACTGAAAGTAAGATATCCAAACTATCTGCGACCCGGAGGGGCATGACGTCGCACGGAAGAATTTATTACTGCAGTGTCACCATCACACACTCCTAGTTCCTTGGCCCTGCTATCAGACACTGAAGTGTATATGTGTGTGAGTGTAAGTGAGCTTTATTCTTTACCCCGAGGATGAAGGATCTGGGTTAGTCATTTCAAGTGCAAAATATTATTCCACCTCTGCTAAGGGTTGATAAGTGGGTTGAAGTTTGGGCTGCAGAACGACCTAAAAGCTGCGACGTGGCACAGGACACATTAACCCATCTTTAGCTGAAGGTTTTAGAACAAAGAGGAACCATAAGAGCTCTTAAACCCTAAGTGATCCAGCCATCTGTTAGAAGTATCAGCTGCACTGCAATAAACACACTACTGATTACTGAAGAAAAACAAAACCCAGAATCCAGAAGTTCTGGATTCAGAAGAAATTTGTGAAAATTTGTATTGAAATGAATTTTCCCATAAGAAATAATGTAAATGCAGATAATCCGTTCCAGCCGCCCAAAATTATGACCGATATTTGCAGTAGGAAGCCTATGTAAACTGTATGGCTGCTTACAAAGAACTGACCCAAGCCAAGCATTCCAAGTCAAGGCTCCTCACAGGAAGTCGTGCCACCAAGCTTGGGCTAAAAATAGGACAGAACGCCCACGCCACCGATCTGTCAACAAAAAAACGCCGGAAAAATCATCTAGCTTTTGAACGCATGCTGAAAGCAACATCGGTATCGTGGGTTGAATCTTTCCAAACAGCTTTCACTAACTGAAAAAAAATCGTGAAGTTGGTAAACTCGCTTCGGTTGGCTTCGCTTGGCTTTCCACTGACGCTAACGAGTTTTGAACGGCTCCCGGACGTACACGCAACTTAGCTGGCGTTCGGTTCGTTCGTATGCTGAGAATGCTTCATATGCCGATGCAAATGTCTTGCAAAATTTCAATTCTTACGGCGAAAATTCATAAGGGAGGGCATTCGTATGCTGAAGTTCCACTGTAAACAGTAATGAAACTATACAGTCATCGATTTGGAAAAAATGGTCACTTGATCCAGTTCTTAAATACTGCAAGTTTTGCTCACCTAAATCATGTCTGTCTTTTCCACAGAGGAAACGTCAAAGCTTTTAAACTGTCCAGAAAGTAAAACTGGAGAAAATCACATTTTAATCTTTTTCCCTGATCCCAAATAATGGAGTTTCCCCATGTTTTTCTTGTGTCCATGTTGATGATTGAGTGTCTTTGTCATGTTCCACTTCACAGGGGAGGTTAATATGAAGCTCATATGAAAGTAGACACTCAGGATTTTAAGCATTTGTAGCGTTTCATAAGTATTTCGGTTTTTCCCTAGACTACTAGGGGTGATATTCATAGAAAAGTTCCAAATGAACAAAAAACGGTTATTTTTTTCCATAGAAATGTTTGTATCTTCAAAGTAAATGATGATATCAAACCAATTTCTGCTCTCTGAGATGCTCCAAGTGCTTGTTCATCTACAGGAAATGGCAAAAAGTGGGTTTGTGTTTTTAATTTTCGTGATTTAGTTTGATATTCGACATAAAATACCTCCACTACCTAAACAGCCCTGGTGTTTATATTATATTTAGGAAGGAGTCTCCAGTTTCAGGTCTTTTTATTTCTCTGATATAAATCTGTAAGGTTTATTTGTCCAGCCTCAAGAGGGTGGCACGGTGGCTTAGTGGTTAGCACGTTTGCCTCACACCTCGAGGGTGTGTGGAGTTTGCATGTTCTCCCTGTGCCTTGGGGGTTTCCTCTGGGCACTCCAGTTTCCTCCACCGATCCAAAGACATGCATTGTAGGTTGATTAGCATCTCTAAATTGTCTGTAGAGTGTGTGTGTGTGTGTGTGATTGGTCCCTGCGATAGACTGGCATCCTGTCCAGGGTGTACCCTGCCCATTTTGCTCGTCCAAACAACCCCAAGGAAGTTTTCTTTATAACACTAAAGATTAACCCCATGATCTCATCAGTGCATGGTTCATCGCCGTTGCAGTGCAATTCCCTGCTTCAGAATCGTATGAAAACGTCTTCTATATGAATATTCCTGAAGAGTTTGTCTTGTCAGTGCAGTCCTAGGAACGTGAGGAGACTCGGACGCTGTAATGAGACGCGACCCGTTTGCAGAAGGAAGCTCACTGAGTGAATCAAACTTTATTTCATGTGAATATGTACATATATAAAAAATAAGAACATATGTACATTAATAATAAATATCGACATTTTGTACAGGTGAAATAAGTTACTAAACATTATACTTAAAATTATCAAATAATAATAATAGTTAAAAAAATAAAAAAAAAAGAACAACCACAAGACACATTTATTAAGAAAGCAGGCAATAAAGTAAAAAACATACAAATGAACGAGGAACCGTTGAAGAGCAGATTAACATTTGTCCACAAAAGAAAAGCAGAAACGGTGTCTCTATAACACGACACAGGCCATGCGGTGTGTGTGTGTGTGTGTGTGTGTGTGTGTGTGTGTGTAAATCAGTACAGTTATAAAAGTGGCCAGTCTTTATTTCGCACATGAGCTGTGTTTCAATCCTCCACTTCACTACGGAATCAGCAGCATATAGTGCACTTGCTAACCTTATAAAACACCACCTTGTAAACGTAGACCAGATTTATGAAAGTCTTTAACCCACAGGTTGCGTCTTAATCCTGCATGAAGTGCACTCCATCACAATCGGGAGCACGTAGTGCACTCTAGAAGAGTCGTCTTATAAACATGGGGCAAAAACACTACAAGCTTTTAAACCTAACCCAGAGGCTGAGTCTCCATCTGGAATCTCCGGCCTTGCCACCTTGAAGTGCGCTCTGTTACTCCTTAAAAAGTAAACGCAGGGCACTTTAAAGTCAGTAAAAGCCGGCGGTCCGGGTTCCGATCTGGCCTTGAACCCTTCGAATGCGCCGCATCACTTCCTAATCAGTGAATTAATGAAGTCCACTTGATGAATTTAAAGTCTTTTGGGGAAGTGGCTGAGCAACACAGCGAGGTGTGAAGAACTTCGCAGGCCCTCGTCAGCTCTGTTACTATGGCAACCGGCCGCATGTGCACAAAACACAGCTACGCTCTTATGCTGAATAGTTAACGGCAGCTACGTTAAATAATCCTTCGAAACGGAAACCTTGGCGCGTGCCGACATTCAGGTTCAACGTTACGGCTTTACGGATTCATTACGGTAATTTTCCGACATTTTTTCCCCCTCAGATTAGTCAGTTAGTATAGACGTGCTTGGCATTCTACAGGGAAGCAGCTTGGAGGCTAATTGTCTTCCTGTGGTCTTCTAGTTCCTGAGTACCTTTGGTACATCTACAAAACTATAGGCGTTATCCACTGTAGCCATGCAGGTCACCATGGTAACCAGTTTAGCGATTCTCTCCCAGACCGCATGTTTGTTGCACGACTTTCTTTAATTAATTATTAATATAGATAATGAAAAAAAAATGCACACAAAACTGACTATTGGAAAGTTTGTTCCATAACCGTATTAAGGAACTCGGCAGCCATTTTGTGTACATTTTGCCACATGGCAGTTGAATTCTCTGTTCTGATTGGTCAGGAGAGGCTCGTTTTCCCTCACAGCAGCTCGCTCTGAGATGTTATGGTTTCTATAGCAACAGCTCGTTCGCAGTGAATTTAATTTCATTAGAAAATTTATTTAGTAGGGAAGTGGTAGCTTAGTGGCTAACATGTTGGATCACTGATCAGAAGGTTGTGAGTTCAACTCCCAGGTCCACCACTGCTGGGCCCTTGACCGCGGCCGTTAACTCTCCGTTATATAAAATGTAAATCGCTCTGGATAAGGCCGTACTAATTTGTTTTTAAAAAATTGAACGTTTCCAGCGGCAGTGCTTTATAACAATCTGAGGTTTCTTCCAGTAACGTGACAAAAATTCAGACTAATGTGACGTGAAAGAATAAAGAGAATAAAGAGAAAAAGAGCTGGTGAGGGAACGAGTGCTGGAGTGTCTGTAAGAACGCAAACATCCTGGATGTTACAATAGCCCTAGATCCGAACCACCAGAGAGAACCCTCGCCAGAATTCTGGTTTCTACTTCCGGGTTTTACGGATATAATCAGTAGCATTGCTGCTATACAACGTGAAGTATTGTCAGTATTTTCAGCGTATCAAGCCTTTGTTAAATTTAACTGTTTGTTTCTCTGGGTTCTGACCTTTGCCTAGTTTATTGGATGTTGCTCTGTCTTCGCCCTTGTTGGATTGTTTGCCTCATGGGTTACGTTCTTCCTTACCGGACTTTCTATGCCTGTTTTACCACCACATTTTGGATTTGTTTGCCTGTTTCTACCGCACATGGATCCCTGCTCGCTCATCCTTAATTTGTTTATTATTGACAAGCTGCTGTGGTGCGAGAGAAACGAACCACGTGTTGTTGTTTTATTCCATTCGTAGAAACCTAAAGTGACACCGTTACGTCGTTATTAAACAATTCCGCGGTTTTACCGAGCGATCGGTACGCGTTCGGCACGCATCCCGCATCCAGCGTAGATTCTTAAGATGTTTAAGAAGCTCCACCCTGAGAAATCTGTCAGATTTTTTTTTCCAGCTCGTGCACGAACAACAAAGTGGCTGACAAAACGAAGAAACTGTAATCTTCTGCGAAAAAAAGCGAAAATTCCATTAATGACTTTTTCTTTTGCTCTTTTCATCCTATCTTACGTTCAGACAACGGAACAGAGAGTCGCTTTAATAAAAAAAAAAAACCCAAAACATCACAACGCTGTCATGCCACAAAATAGATCGATTTTTTTTCTTCTCTCCATCTAAAAAGAGATTAATAACAAAGCAAACGCTCGGTATGCTCGGGTAGCAGAACAGTCCTTTTCTGTGCAGTGGACGGACTTCAAAACTTAAATTAGAAAGAATAATAATAATAATAATAATAATAATAATAATAATAATAATAATAAAATAAAGAATAGAAATGGATAGACGGAGAAGATAAAACCATCTGCAGTCTACTTTGGCTTTAGCCCATGCTGAAGAGGCACAGCGAAATGAAGAAAAACAAATCACAATGTCTTTTTTCTTTCTTTCTTTCTTTCTTTTTTGTTCTTCAAGAGTCTGAGTCATGAGTAAGACTTTTGCACTTTGGAGGAAAAATGAACAAAAAACCAAACAACAGCGTCTTAGAGTTTCATGCAGGAAAGTGGAGAGCGGTGGGCGGAGCTGGCTGTTGTACCTGGCGGAGGGATGAGCCACGGCTCCTTCTGGTTCATATCAGCAAAAAAAGTGAAAATGAGAAAAATGTCCTCTGCTGTGAGACACTGAAAGAGAGAGACAGAGACAGATATTATTTACACCGGACGCTCCGAGGCGTTAAACTGAGATCTTCCTGCACACGGAGTCGTGACTTCTGCATAAAAATGATTTAGACCCATTACGTGTAAGATCAGTGATGACGTTTCAGCGCAGAAGCTTTTGTGTTAAGCTAGCTCTATTGGCATTATTGGTTGTCATGGTAACATAATTTTTTATATAAACATATATATATATATATATATATATATATATATATATATATATATATATATATATACGACGCAACTCAAGATTCATACAGAAATTTTTACTTGTGTAGCAAATGTGAGCTAGCCGACTAGCGGTTAGCTTGATGGCTAGCTACGTTAGCTAGGTGTGTATTAGTAACATTATATTTTGAGAAGTTTGGCTGCTGTTCAATAAATTCATGGAAATTCAGGAATTCTAGTTCTATAACAAATGTGAGCTAGGGTAATTAGCAATTAGCTTGATGGCTAGCTAAGTTAGCTAGTGATTTTTGATGAAGTAAATGGTGGTTGTCATGGTAACATGTTTTTGACAGCTTTGGCTGTGCAAAGTAATGTAACGAATGTGAGCTAATTTACTAGCCATTAGCTATTGATCTAGCTAATTAGCGATAAACAACACGGCAGTTGTCATGGTGACAGTGTGTTTCAAAAGGTTTGGCTGCTGTTAAAGAAATTCCTGTGAAAATTACAACGTTAATGGAGACTCGTTTGTGGAAAGAACAGGAGCTGGGCAGCTAAATTAGCTAAGGTTATTGACGGTTGTCACAGCAACATTAAACAACAGTACACAACCAACTCCCACTCCTAACATCCCAGGAACTAATGTAGCTCTTATCTTGCTGAATTGCTAAGCTAATAAGCTAAACTAATGCTAGCTAACTTAGATATTCAGCTACGTGATGAGGAAAAGGTTGGTCGTCATGGTAACATTATGTTTCAACGGGTTTAACTGTCAATCACATGAGTCTAATGCGCACAAATCTAAGCTAACTTATTAGCAGTGATCAAAGTAACGGTGTTATATTTTGCAAAGTTTGTTAGTGGTTAAATTAGTCACTAAATAAATGACGCTAAAAATTCTATTTGTGTAACAGCTAGCTAAGTCTGGTAATGATAGTTATATAGATTAGTAACTTTATATTTGGAGAAATATGTTAAATAAATTCACAAAAAAAAAAATGGACTCAGCAAAATGTTTTTGGAATAACAAAATTTTTATTCTGTAACCAGAATGTGAGCTAGTTAATTGGGCGACTAGCTAAAACAGCTAATGATGGTGACGATTATTGGTCATAACTAGCCAGAGGACAAAAAGGTACTGAACGTAATCCTGGTTGTCACGGTAACCTTATGTGTTTACGATTGGTACATGACTCTGAAGTAAATAATAGTTAAAAAAAACAAAAAAAACAACCATAAATGTTAGCAGGTTTGCTAGCTAGTTTTTCAGATCTCTTACCTGCGTGGAATCGGACACAGCCTCTGATCGGATAACGCGGCACCGGTGCAGCCTTTGGCGTCCAATCAGGGTGAGGGTCAGTTCATCCACGGAGAAGGAAACATCCAGAAGTGATTTAAATGCAGAAATGCACTTCATGAAAGGTCTTTTTTTATACAGTGAAGTTGTTGCTGCAGCA
>JAUCMX010000021.1:18501280-18511280 GCA_033459395.1 Hemibagrus guttatus | reverse complement strand
ATGCCATCCATTTAAATATTTATACTTTCATCCAACTAGCCATTCTTCCTTGCATTTATCCATCCATCCATCCATCCATCCACTCATCCATCCATCCATCTATGGTGCCATCCATCCAACTATTCACCCATCCATCCATCCATCCATCCATCCATCCATCCATCCATCCACTCATCTATCTATCGTGCCATCCATCCAACTATTCACCCATCCATCCATCCATCTATCCACTAGTATTTATACTTCCATCCATCTAGCCATTCATCCATTTATCCATCCATCCACTCATCCATCCACCCTGCCATCCATTTACAAAGCTGCCCTCTGTGTCCATTCATTATTCCATTCCTCCAGATATTTATACTTCCAACCATCCATCCATCCGTCTATCTATCCATCCATCCAACTATTCACTCATCCATCCATCCATCCATCCACTCATCCATCCATCCATCCATCCATCCAACTATTCACTCATCCATCCATCCATCCATCCCTTCATCCATCCATCCATCCATCCATCCACCTGTCCATTCATTTTTTCATTCCTCCAGATATTTATACTTCCAACCATCCATCCATCCATCTATCTATCCATCCATCCAACTATTCACCCATCCATCCATCCATCCATCCATCCATCCATCCATCCATCCATCCATCCATCCATCCATCCATCCATCCATCCAACTATTCACTCATCCATCCATCCATCCATCTGTCCATTCATTTTTTCATTCCTCCAGATATTTATACTTCCATCCATCCATCATGCCATTCATCTACATATTTATTACTTACTTCCATCAATCTAGCCACTCTTCCTTGTATTTATCCATCCATTCATCCATCCATCCATCCTCACTCTAGCCCCAAAACTGAAGTCTTATATTTTCCATCCTTTCAGTAATCTATCCATACACCAACATCCATCCATTTACCCTGCAACGCCGTCCCTCCATCGGATTCATCCTTTCATCCATCCCTTCTTCCATCCCATCCATCCCTTCAGATCCATCATCTCCCTCCCTCCACCCTGTGTGTACCTGTTCCAATAAACAGCACGCTGTAAGCTCTCTGGTCGAGGGCGTTGACTCGGTCCACGGCAATCCGGGTGAAGTTCACTCCCTTGGTGAGCATCAGGGGTCGAGCCTCGGCCCTCAGCTCCATCAGCGGGTGCTTCTTAGCGAAGTTGAGCGTGGCGTCCGGGAGCTGCAGCGAGCTGTTATAACCGTTCTCTCTGTCAAAGTTGGTGATGCACTACAGAGACGAAGACGGAAGAAAAGCCAGGAGACAAACAGGAGACAGTAAAGAGATTTATTTTCCGTTCGTGTCGTAAACTCGGGAATGTAACACTGTGTACCGGATCTTATCTGACACCGTAATTGTGTGTCGAGGGATTTGTTTAGAACACCGCTTATCCACAGAGCGCCTCCTGTTCAAAAGATTACACGCAAACTCTTTTAATCTCATTTCATTTCATTCCTAATCTCATTTCATTTAATCGCTTTAATCTTTCTGGCCACATGAGCGGCTAATTAACTGGGAATACCACATGTTCCTGCTTTCCGTCGGGTTTTTCACCTCAGACGGCGCGGCGGCGTTCTTTTTGTTCTTCTTACCGAAAGCTGAACATCTCAAATCAGATCGAACGCATGGTTTTTGTTTGGTTTTTGGCTCAAGCTTCTAAGCCACATGAATTTTATATTTCTGAAAATCCATGAAAACAGGGCGACCGCACTCACCGCTCCAGGCCGTGGGTTCGGGACCACCCCCGTGTATCTCCCCCATCTCTGAGACACCTCACGGAATTCCTTATACGGGCCCTCGAACACACTCTTCACCTCTCCGATGTGGTACTGACACACGGCCGAGACGTCCACGTCCCCCCTGAGAAACAGCAGGACACAGCAGAGGTCAGTCCTCTTGCTTTGATTTAGCAAATGAAAGCAAATGTTTTGATTTTGTGTTAAAGATAAAACATGCTTTCATGTTATAAAGAAGAGCAACGATGAGTTCCTGATGCACTCCTGAGCTGCAGTGATGCATAAAAACATTACTGAGAAAACATTGCAATCATGGAGCTGGCTAACCCGAAATCCAGACGGGATACACGCTTACACAGAGGAACACGGAGAGAAAGAGAGAAAGATAGATATAATATATACAATACAGTGGTGTGAAAAAGAAGCGAACTTGGGTTCTGCAGCAGGACAATGATCCAAAACACACCAGCAAGTCCACCTCTGGCTGAAGAAAAACAAAATGAAGACTTTGGAGTGGCCTGGTCAAAGTCCTGACCTCAATCCCATTGAGATGCTGTGGCATGACCTTAAAAAGGTGGTTCGTTCTCGAAAACCCTCCAATGTGGCTGAATTACAACAATTCTGCAAAGATGAGTGGGCCAAAATTCCTCCACAGCGCTGTAACAGACTCATTGCAAGTTATGGAAAACGCTTGATTGCAGTTGTTGCTGCTAAGGGTGGACCAACCAGTTATTAGGCTTAGGGGGCAAACACTTTTTCACACAGGGCCATGTAGTTTTGGATTTAGTTTTCCCTTAATAATAAAAACCTTCATTTAAAAACTGCATGATGTGTTTACTTGTGTTATCTTTGACTAATATTTAAATGTGTTTGATTATCTGAAACATTAAAGTGTGACAAACATGCAAAAAAATAAGACATCAGGAAGGGGGCCAACACTTTTTCACACCACTGTATGTTCTAGTGGAAAAAATATTTAAAAGACAGATGGATTGGAGAAAGAAAAAAAGAGAGACCATGTGTCTGTGGGGGAGAGAAAGAGAGAGACAGAGAGAGAGAGAGACAGAGAGACAGGAAGAGAGACACAGAGAGACAGATAAAGAGAGAGAGATGGAGAAAGAGAGACAGAGAGAGAGAGAGGGAAATGAAAAGAGACAGACAGACAGAGGGAGGGGGAGCAAGAGAGAGACAGAGAGAGAGAGGGGGGGGGAGAAAAGAGAGAAAGAGAGGGGGAGAGAGAGGAAGGACCGGGGAGGGGGGGGGGCACAAAAAAAACAGGGATGAATAGTACAAAAAGAAAGAAATAATGAATGAATTGAAAGAAAGAGAAAGAAAAGATGTGTACAATTCTTTTATGGATGAAAATTGGAGAGGAGTTCTGGAGAAAAAGAGTAAAAAAAAGAGAAGGAAAGAAATGGAGGAAAATAAAATATGAAAAAAGGTTGAAAAGAATTAAAGTGCTGAAGTACGAAATGAAAGAAAGAAGGAGCGAAATAAAAAAAATACTAGAGAGAAAAGTGTGAAAGAAAAAAACCAAAAATAAAATAAACAAATAAATTAGGTTTTTAAATGAAAGAAAGACTGAGAGTAAAAGAAAATAAAAGATTTTTTTAATTGAAAAGAAAACGTGTGAAAGAAAAATCAATTAAATCAAATTAAAGGAATTTTAATTCAAAGATTTTTGAAAAAGATGTAAAGAATGTACACAAGGTGCATTTACATCTGAAACTCACATACACACACACACAAACACACACACACACACACACAAACAAGGCCACATACAAGGCCACACACACACAAAGCCTCAACTGCAATAACTCTGTACAACATTCTCCTCAGATAACTCTGAGAGAGAAAGAGAGAGAGAGGGATATATTTAGTGAGATAGAAAGAGAGGCAGAGCGATAGACAGAGAGAGAGAGAGACAGATAAAGACAGGGTGAGACAAAAAGAGAGAGGGAGAGAGAGAGAGGGAAATGAAAAGAGACAGACAGACAAAGGGAGGGGGAACGAGAGGGAGATAGAGAGACAGAGAGAGAGAGAGAGAGAGAGAGAGAGAGAGAGAGAAATCACTTATGCAGTCTGCTGAATTGCAGTTTCAGTGTCTCTGTCATTATAATTATGGATCTGTGATGCATACAGGCGGGAGGCGCGGCCAGGGGGCGGGGCATCTGGCACCATCACACACACGTATAAATACTGGGGACGGAGTGACTTTCACAACTTCATCAGACAGAGAGAGACAGAGACAGAAAGAGAGACAGAGAGAGAGAGAGAGAGAGAGAGAGAGAGAGAGAGAGGGAGGGAGGAAGAGAGAGAGGGAGGAAGAAGAAGACTCCAGCTGTCTGAAGAAGAAAGCATCACTCAGAGACGAGGGACTGAGACTCGCCGTGTCTCTCAATGTCACAGACATAAACACCGCCATGTCGAAATGATCTTCTCCGATTTAAAGAAGAGAGTCTGATGTTTACTGAACGTCCTGAAGGACAGAAACTAAACAGAAAGAAAGTGAAGAGGAAGATAAAACACTGTGGAGGAAACATACGACAGGTGGAGAATACAGAAACATGCAATCCTGCACACCATCTAATCTAATCATCTCATTATCTAATCATCTCATCATCTAATCTAAACATCTCATCATCTAATCTAAACATCTCATCATCTAATTTAAACATCTCATCATCTAATCTAACATCTAAACATCTCATCATCTAATCTAACATCTCATCATCTCATCAAATCTAACATCTCATCATCTAATCTAAACATCTCATCATCTAATCTAACATCTAAACATCTCATCATCTAATCTAACATCTGATCATCTCATCAAATCTAACATCTCATCATCTCATCAAATCTAACATCTCATCATCTAATCTAAACATCTCATCATCTAATTTAAACATCTCATCATCTAATCTAACATCTAAACATCTCATCATCTAATCTAACATCTAATCATCTCATCAAATCTAACATCTCATCAAATCTAACATCTCATCATCTAATTTAAACATCTCATCTTCTAATCTAACATCTAATCATCTCATCAATTCTAACATCTCAACATCTAATCTAAACATCTCATCATCTAATTTAAACATCTCATCATCTAATCTAACATCTAAACATCTCATCATCTAATCTAACATCTAAACATCTCATCATCTAATCTAACATCTGATCATCTCATCAAATCTAACATCTCATCATCTAATCTAAACATCTCATCATCTAATCTAAACATCTCATCATCTAATTTAAACATCTCATCATCTAATCTAACATCTAAACATCTCATCATCTAATCTAACATCTCATCATCTCATCAAATCTAACATCTCATCATCTAATCTAAACATCTCATCATCTAATCTAACATCTAAACATCTCATCATCTAATCTAACATCTGATCATCTCATCAAATCTAACATCTCATCATCTCATCAAATCTAACATCTCATCATCTAATCTAAACATCTCATCATCTAATTTAAACATCTCATCATCTAATCTAACATCTAAACATCTCATCATCTAATCTAACATCTAATCATCTCATCAAATCTAACATCTCATCATCTCATCAAATCTAACATCTCATCATCTAATTTAAACATCTCATCTTCTAATCTAACATCTAATCATCTCATCAATTCTAACATCTCAACATCTAATCTAAACATCTCATCACCTCATCAAATCTAACATCTCATCATCTAATTTAAACATCTCATCTTCTAATCTAACATCTAATCATCTCATCAATTCTAACATCTCAACATCTAATCTAAACATCTCATCATCTAATTTAAACATCTCATCATCTAATCTAACATCTAAACATCTCATCATCTAATCTAACATCTAAACATCTCATCATCTAATCTAACATCTGATCATCTCATCAAATCTAACATCTCATCATCTAATCTAAACTTCTCATCATCTAATTTAAACATCTCAACATCTAATCTAACATCTAAACATCTCATCATCTAATCTAACATCTAATCATCTCATCAAATCTAACATCTCATCAAATCTAACATCTCATCATCTAATCTAACATCTCATCATCTCATCAAATCTAACATCTCATCATCTAATCTAAACATCTCATCACCTCATCAAATCTAACACCTCATCATCTAATTTAAACATCTCATCTTCTAATCTAACATCTAATCATCTCATCAATTCTAACATCTCATCATCTAATCTAAACATCTCATCATCTAATTTAAACATCTCATCATCTAATGTAACATCTAAACATCTCATCATCTAATCTAAGATCTAATCATCTCATCAAATCTAACATCTCATCATCTAATTTAAACATCTCATCATCTAATCTAACATCTAACATCTCATCATCTAATTTAAACATCTCATCATCTAATCTAACATCTAATCATCTCATCATCTAATCTAACATCTAATCATCTCATCTAATCTAAACATCTCATCATCTAATCTAACATCTCATCATCTCATCAAATCTAACATCTCATCTCATCATCTAATCTAAACATCTCATCTTCTAATCTAACATCTAATCATCTCATCAAATCTAACATCTCATCATCTAATATAACATCTAAACGTCTCATCAAATCTAACATCTCATCTCATCATCTAATCTAACATCTAATCATCTCATCAAATCTAATCATCTAATCTAACATCTAATCATCTCATCATCTAATCTAACATCTAATCATCCCACCTAATCTGACATCTAATCATCTCATCAAATCTAATCATCTCATCATCTAATCTAACATCTAATCATCCCACCTAATCTGACATCTAATCATCTCATCAAATCTAATCATCTAATCAAACATCTAATCATCTCATCAAATCTAATAATCTAATCTAACGTCTAATCATCTCATCATCTAATCTAACATCTAATTATCTAATCTAACTATCTAACCATCTAATCATCTTTGAAACATTTTGAAGGGAAAAATTGTAAAGAAAAATTAATTAATTAATTAAAAAAAAAAACAAGAAATAAACAATAGAAAGAATGAAAAAAGAAAGAAAGAAATTAGATTAATAGATTAAAAGAAAGTAAAAAAATCAAAGATTTTGAAATGAAAAAAAGACTGAGAAAAACTAAGTAAGAAACAAAAGTTAGATGAAACTAAGGAAAAGAACAAAGAATTTTTAAGAAAAATGCAAGAGAACAAGAATGGGCGGTGGCCAGAGCTCCCGTGACTCACCACTGGGCGTGGAAAACTCCGTAGAAGACAGTGTTCCTCCAATCAGGTCCCTGCATGGTGAAGACGGCCTGCAGGTGGTTGAAGGTGATGTGGCGTTCGGGGAGGGAACAAACCAAACGAGCCTTCTGAAACGTCGTCCACTTCTTCTGTAGAGTCCGAGTTCCTCCCTGGTCACCCTGATGGTACGGTCCAAAATAGAACTCACTCCGAGCAAAAGCCTTACCATCTTCAGACATTTTATTCATAAATATACTGGACACAAGGTACACTGCTAGTGCTAGCTAGCCAAATTAAGCTAATCTGGCAGGATTTCTGAGAGAAACTTTACATTCTATTCATAAATATATATTTTCATTAATGGTAGCTAACAAAAATAAGCTAATCTGACAAGATTTCTGAGAGAAACTTTGTTTTATTCATGAATATAAATTTTTATCATGACTGCTAGTGCTGAATAGCTAAATTAAGATGACCTGAGAGGATTTCTGAGAGTAATTTAAACTTATATTTATAAATAAAAATTTTCATCATCACTGTTAGTGCTACTTAGCTAGATACAGATAATCTGGCAGGATATCTTTATTGCTAATGCTAGCTATCTAAATTAAATCGACAGAATTTCAGAGAAACTTTAAATTCGATGTATAAATGGCCCAAATTTTGCACTGCTAATGCTAGTTAGCTAAAAAAATAAGAGAAACTTTTAAATTAGATTCATAAATGTCCATAATTTTCCATTGCTAATGCTAGTTAGCTAATAAAGCTGCACTGACAGGATTTCTGAGAGAAAATTTAAGTTTCATTTATAAATATAAAATGTTTATCAGTGATAGTGCTAGTTAGCCAAACGAAGCTAATCTGACAGGATTTCTGAGAGGAACTGAACGTTAGATTTAAAAATATAAACGTTCATCATGTTCACTGCTAATGCTAGCCAGGTAAAGTTAGCTAACCTGTCAGGATTTCAGATGTATATGATTTTGTATTTTAGATGTTTATAACATTCACTGTTAATGCTAACTTGCTAAAGGGAGCTAGTTTGAGTGGTTGTGTGATGGAATCATGGCTTAAATCATTTGAATGAATTTTTGTAGTTTTTGATAAAATCATGAAACGAAAAAATTTGGCTTCAGATTCAGAGGTTTGGACTGACTCTGTGTGTGTGTGTGTGTGTGTGTGTGTGTGTGTGTGTGTGTGTGGTTCCTCACCTTACACACACGGGCCACTCGAGCTACAGTCAGGTCTCCGTCACAGTCGAGCTCCACGGCTCTCTCGCTGAAGAAAAAGTAGATTTTATCATCGTCTCCCTCACGGCTGTTCCTGCTCTCACGCACCAGAGCAGAGCCCACGAAGTTCGGCTCTAAAGGACAGAATGCCAGAGGGAGAGAGAGAGAGAGAGAGAGAGAGAGAGAGAGAGAGAGAGAGAGAGAGGAGAGAGGAGAGAGAGAGAGAGAGAGAGAGAGAGAGAGAGAGAGAGAGAGAGAGAGAGAGAGAGAGAGAGAGAGAGAGAGAGAGAGAGAGAGAGAGAGAGAAGAGGGGGGGTGGAGAAAGAGCAAGAGGAGAAACGGAGGATGATGAAACAAGAAAAAAAAAAGAAAAATGGCGGTCAACAGGAGGTAAAGGCAGATGAAGGAGAATGAGAGAAAAGAGAAAGAAGAAGGTGTGTAGGAAAAAAGCAAGAAGATGCAAGAAAGAGAAATAATTAAAAAGCAAAGGATAAATAATGAGCAGTGGAGGATGGGGAAGAAAATGAGAAAGCCACAGAGACGACAACAAGATGGAAGGAGTTAATAAAAAAATAAAAACAAGGAAGAACAAGAGCAGAGACAGTAAGTAGAGAAGAAAAAAATTAACAGAAAAATAATAAAGAATAGGAAAAAGAAAGAAATGACGGGTAAAGAAGATGAACGAGTAAAAAAAAGTAGGGATGATAAAATGATGTAGAAAAAGAGAAGATGAAAAAGGAGTAATAAAAATAATTTAAAAAATATAAATAAATAATTAAACAAACAAATAAATAATTAATAAAAAAATAAACATGAAGGAAAAATTATGAGAAAAAAGAGAAGATGAAAAACAAGTAATAAAAATAATTTAAAAAACAAAATTTTGCAAAAATGATGATAAAATGATTAAAGAAAGAAAATGGCAGGAGTAGAGATAACAAATGGAAATGGAGGAAAAAAATATTTTAATTAATTTAAGAAGAAAAAGCAGAAGGACATGAAGAAAAAAATTAATAAAAAGGAAAAGAGAGGATGCAAAGAAGAAAAAGGAAAAATTTGAAGAATAAAAAAAATAGAAGAGAATAAAAAGATGAAAAAAAAGAGATCAGGGAGATGTTAAAAAATTTGAAGGAAATAAAGAAAATGAAGACAAAAGGTGGTTATTCAATATCACACCTGTGTGTGTGTGTGTGTGTGTGTGTGTGTGTGTGTGTGTGTGTGTGTGTGTGTGTTTTGTCTCACCATTCAGCCAGGCCGGCAGGTATTCGCTCTTCATGCTGTAGTGCTGCTGTCCCAGGTTGCGCAGGATCACCGGCTCCGTGCCCAAGAAATTATTCAGAGTGGCAGAGTACAGCTCCTTATCTACACACACACACAGAGTATAAATGATTCATCACACACACATATCCCAAGACTGTTTGCTATAACATGAATAAATAATACAGGGTGAAGTGTGCACACACACACATAGACACATACACACACACACACACACAGTGCAAAACCCACACTGCCTAACCCACACTGCCTGATAGGAATGATATATCTCTGAACATGAACCCACACACTCTCAGGTCTCTCTCACACACACACACACACACACACACACACACACACACACACTCACCCACGATGAGGCCGGTGTGGCCTTTAGCCGGGTCGTAGGGACACTTGCCCTTCCCGTCCTCCAGGGCAGCGCTGTTCAGAGTGAAATGATCCACGTTCTACGCAACAGAACAGATATGTGAGTTCAACTTTGCT
>JAUCMX010000021.1:18461280-18496280 GCA_033459395.1 Hemibagrus guttatus | reverse complement strand
GATTGTGATGAGTAAGAGAGATAAATGAAGGAGAGCAAAAGAAGATCGATAGACAGAACGAATGAAAGAGGAACAGATACGAGCAAGAGAGGGATAGAGGGATTGAGATAGAGAAGAAGAGGAGAGACATAAAGAAAATAAAATGACACGAAGACGAACAAGAGATTAAAAAAACTGTACATAATAAAAGAGAGAGAGAGAGAGAGAGAGAGAGAGAGAGAGGAGAAGAGAGAGAGAGAGAGAGAGAGGGGAAAGGAGAGGGAGGAATGACAAAGGTGGGAAAAAAGAACGACAAAAGACAGAAAAGAGGAACAGAGAGACAAAGACAGATAAAAAGACAGGAAAAATAAGAGAGAGAGAATATACAATCTGTAAAAAAGAGAGAAGACAGAGGAAAGATAGAGAGAAAGAGAGGGCAAAATGATGCTTAGAGAACGAAAAAACAAGAGAAAGGAAAGAACAATGATAGGGAAATTAAAGAGGGAAAGAAAGAAAGAAAGAAATGAAAGAAAAGAAGAAAGAAACTTTAGAAAAAAATAGAGATGAGAGTGATCCAGAAATGAATAAAAAGAGAAAGATGACAGAGGGATAAAAAAAACGAAAGAGAGAAACAGAGACGTGAGAGAGAGAGAGAGAGAGAGAGAGAGAGAGAGAGAGACAAAAGAGAGAGAGAGAGAGAGAGAGAGAGAGACAGAGAGAGAGAGAAATGAGAGTCTGATAGAGGAGTGAAAAAAGACAGAGACAGAGATGAGTGAGGGATAGAGAAATGTAAAAATGAGTGTAAGAAAGATGAGAGAGGGATAAGAATGAAAGAAAAGAAAAGTAATGAAAGAAAGACACAAAATAGAACTTTTAGAGAAAAGAGAGACGAGAGACGAATAGAGAAAAGAAAAAGATGAAGAGATCAGAGAGAGCTCAGCTGTATAGGCCCAAGAACATACACACACACACACACACACACAGACACACACGTACACACACCACACACACGTACACACAAACACACACCCACACACACACACAAACACATGTACACACAAACACACACACACACACACACTCACATATACACACACACACAAACACACCACAGACACATGTACACACAAACACACACGCCCACACACCACATACACACACACACACACACACACACGCACATATACACACATACACACACACAAACACGTACACACACACACATACACTTACAAACACACACGCACATATACACACACACAAACACACATACAAATATATATAGACACACACACACACACACACACACACATACACACACTCACATACACATGCATACACACACATATATGCAAGTGTGCACACACACAAACACACACACAAACCTCACCCCACACACAAACACACTCACATACACACATGCACACACTCTCTCTCTCTCTCTCTCACACACACACACACACACACACACACACACACATACACACACACACGCACGGGGTGAGCTGGCTGGGATTGTGTCAGCGTGTCACATCACCAGCTCAGCTGCAGAATAGACGCAGTAACCAGAGGTGGGCAGCAGAGGGCAGCGCAGGGGCATGTGACACCAAACCACTTCAGAGGAGCCGATCAAAGGAAGCGATACGATACGACAATGACAAACAGACAGAGAGAGAGAGAGAGAGAGAGAGAGAGAGAGGGAGAGAGAGAGAGAGGGAGAGAGAGAGAGAGGGGGGTGTCATTAGAGCAGAGAACTTCAAACACAGTAACGGAACAAAACGGCATCCATCCTCTTCTGAGAAAAAAAAAAGAGCTAAATATAGCAGAAGCTAACCCGAAGACCAGATGTGGGCCAGCGGTGGGGTGCGGCGATGCAAGGACAGGACGATGGTTGCTGAATCTTTCCAAAGAAAAATGTCACTAAACTCTCATGAGGCGTGAATAATTCCGGAATTAAACAAACTAGCCTTGTGTCAATGGGACGCTAGATGCTAACACGGGCCTGGGAGAGTTCTGTTTGTTGTTAGCCGCATTAGTGTTTTTGGGTCAAGTGTTCATTTAAAGATAGAAAGGCATCTGGAGAGCTGAGTGGAAAAGTCTGTGTGTGTGTCTGTCTGTGTGTGTGTGTTTTATGTGGTGTCATGGGTAGATAAAGGACCAAAATGCAAGCTAGCTCCCATGTGGATGAGGAACAGAAGTTCTACTTCATCCATTTTCAAGTTAGCAAAAAAAGTAATTAACAAAAGTTAGCGATTAGCATAACAATACACGTTTCTGACGACAATGTTAGGAAGGAAGAGATTTAAAAACTAAACCAGTAAAAACAAACACAGCTAAAAGGAACGCTAAACTAAAAAGGTATAAACAAAAGGGTAACTAATGACTGTGGCTAATTGTTTGTTTAGCTAGCGCATCTTGCT
The DNA here is from genome assembly GCA_033459395.1 of Hemibagrus guttatus. NCBI lineage: Eukaryota > Metazoa > Chordata > Actinopteri > Siluriformes > Bagridae > Hemibagrus > Hemibagrus guttatus. Next base: position 18,493,881 of record JAUCMX010000021.1, on the reverse strand, counting down.
AGCACATAGAGGTTTAAATCTTTGTGGAAATGATAAAAGTGCGTCCTGAAGATTACCTTAGATGTGTGTAACATTTACCTGAGCGACGCTGAGAATTTTCACGAGCGATGCGCTCATGCGGCAGGTGACTGGATTTGAACCAAAAACCAAAACAAAAAAGTTGACAAGGAAGCGAAAAAATTAGCAAAAGCTAGCAGGCTTTACTCAAACAAGATGCTAACCCTAGATGACTTAGCACTGCTTTCAGCGTTAGCCACGTTCGCAATTCTGGGCCCAGTTTAATGAGAGCTTGGAGAGCTTAGCGAATCGGTTTTGGATCGGTTCATTGTGTGTGTGTGTGTGTGTGTGTGTGTGTGTGTGTGTGTGTGTGTGTGTGTGTGTGTGTGTGTGTGTGCGCGCGTGTTCATTTTTCCTCTCTGATGTTCCTCCATGGATCTTAGCCTGAGCAACGCTATAAATACAAGAGAGTTCTGCTTATAGCTGCTAACCACACACACACACACACACACACACACACACACACACACACACACACACACACACACTGCTATTAAAGGCCTATTTTAGACTTTTTGAAGGAGGAAGAAAAAAAGAGACTGAAAGAGAGGCAGAGAGAACGCGTGCACATGTACAGTAATTATGAAGGGAGAGGACAAGGTTAGCATGCACACACACACACACACACACACACACACACACTGTCTAAATGCATAACCACATTTAGTATATTAAAGCCACTAGTCACTGATCAAATGCAGCTTTTAAACTATGAATAGTTTTAACACGCACACCTCAAATTAAACACAGCAAATGGATTTAGGACTAAATGTAAATGATGACAGGCAACGTTTAAAAACACAAACACAGAGCGTGAGAGCAAAAGAGTACAGGGGAAATTATGTAATTGTAGATTAGCAAAAAGGAGTGGTGGGATATGAGAGGACGGAAAGGTCAGCCTGGGGGGGGGGGTTAGGCCATGTGACTAAACACAGGAAACATTCACAGTGTATAAACACAACAATCAGGAGAAAAAGAAAAACAGGACTATAGCAGGCAGGAGATTAATGGACAGATAACTAGAGAAATAGAGGGATGGAGGGAAAGGGAGGGAGAGGAAAAAGAGCGAAGGAGAAACTGATGAAGAACAAGAAGGTTTTCAAGCTCCTTGGGAATGTCGAGTGTACAGAGGTGTCGGGACGGAGGAGCTCTGAGAGGTAATATGTTTGAGTGATGTGAGCTGATATTGCAGTATGGATAAGAACTCCTGGCTGAGTTTAATCTATATTGAAGCTGCTGCTCTAAGGTCTTAACCATGAAAACCAACAAAAAGGGAATTATAAAAAAAAAATCAAGATGAGAGGATGGACTAAAGTTTCATCATCTTTTGTGTTCGGTAAACAGCGGAGGTAAGCAATATTGCGAAGTGAAAACATTTCTCACAGTGTCCTCAGGAAAAAAAGTCAAAAATAGGCGAGGGGCAAAAGTGAGGCCAAGGTTCTGCACTACAGGGAACAATTGATAATCACCACATCAATGTTAACGACGAGGTCAGGACAACCTTGTCCTGCGCTACCTGGCAGAACACACCTGCTTCTGCAAGGTTTGGTACAGGATTAGAATAATAACGAAGACATTAACACTGGTAAATGAAACATTTCAGTGTCTTAACAACCACCTTCGTGAAGGAACTTCCTCAAGGCTTCTCAAATAAATGAGACGTTTAAGTAAATCAGACATTCATGTATAGATTCATATCATTGATGACTAAGATGAGGGTAAGGAATGATAGTGGAAAGTAGAGTAATAAGGACTGATGCCTTGGGGAACACCTTGGGCTAGAGGAAAAGAGGGCCAAGAACCAAACCCTGGGGAAGCCTGTGAGCTAAAGTAGAAAGGGACAAGAATGACACCTTGGGCTACAGTACAAACTGGCCATTAACCAATCATTGGAGGACACTTTAAACTACAGTTGACCACCTTGGGCTAGAGAACAAGGGGAGAAAGAACTGATTGCTGGTGGGATACCTTGAGGTAACGAAGAAGGAGGATGAGGATATATCTCTGTAGATCATTGTAAGCTACAGCAGAATGGATTAGAACAGATCCTCGGGAGACACCCTGATCTAAATGAGATCAGAAGTAGAAGTTCTACAGTTGTAGAAAAAGCCGAGAACTGATCTCTGGGGGACATTTTGTCTTGAGATAAAATAGAAGGGGGCTAAGAATGGATTTTCCAAGGGGTACTGCAGAAAGTGGCTAAGAGGAGAAGCTTGGGAATGAACCTGAACTACAGGAGAAGGGGGTCATAAATGGATCTATGGGGGACACCTAGAGCTAGAGTAAAAAGGGGTCAAGAGCAGATCCTTGGAGATGTAATGTAGTAAAGGAGATGAACAACTTGAGCTACAGTAGAAGGGGTCCAGGAACCAATCACTCTGGGACAGCTTGAGCTCCAGTAGATGGGGACAAGAATTCTACCATGGAGGGCACTTTGATCTATAATACAAGTAGACTGAGGATTGATCACTTGGTGGACACCATTAGTCACAGTAGAAGTGGGCATGGAATGGACTATTCGGAAACATCTTGAAGTAAAATATAAGGGGCCAAGAACCAATCAATTGGTGGACACTTTGCATTACAGTAGAAAGGCTCCAATAATGGTTTCCTAGTGGAAACCTAGGAATAGAAAGGGATAAAGAGTGGAACCTTGGGAGGCACCTTGAGATTGAGTAGAGATGGGACAAGGATGGATTGTTGGGGCGACACCTTGCAGTAGAAAGGGGTAATTAGTGGATCCTTGGGAGACACCTTGAGACCCAGTAGAGTGGGGCCAAGAATGGATTGCTGGGGTGAAACCTTGCAGTAGACATGGGTGAAGGGTAGATCCTTGGGAGACACCTTGAGGCCCAGTAGAGCGGGGAAAAGAATGAATTGCTGGGGGGACACCTTGCAGGAGAAAGGGGTAAAGGGTAGATGATTGTAAAGGGGTGAAGGGTAGATCCTTGGGATATACCTTGAGACCCAGTAGAGGGGGGACAAGAATGGATTGCTGGGGGTATACTTTGCAGTTGAAAGGGGTAAAGAGTAGATCCTTGGGAGACACCTTGAGACCCAGTAGAGGGGGGCAAAGAATGCATTGCTGTGGGGACACCTTGCAGCAGAAAGGGGTAAATCCTTGGGGGACTCTGTGAGCTGCGGTATGAAGGTGGCATAGATGGATCCTTGGGGGACACCTTGAGTGTAGCAGTGGCAGATTTGCATCAGACAGACAGACAGACAGACAGACAGACAGACAGACAGATAGATAGATAGATAGATAGATAGATAGATAGATAGATAGATAGATAGATAGAAAGCAGACAAGTCAGCCAATAGCAAAGCGACTAAAACAGGACCTTGGTGTAAACAATGTCTGAAAAATTGAAAGAAAGTGAAAAATGAGCTGGGCAGGGGAGGCGTCTCACAGCACGTCTGTCTCTCAGCATGTTCCGCTAGTGACCTTTTCATAAAAGTGCCATGGCTTCTTTAATGCTGACAACCTTTACACTCTCATGGGGTGCCATTCACACACACACACACACACACACACACACACACACACACACACAGACACTCAGACTTCAGAGCACAGTACCGGACTTTGAGACAGAAAAAGAGAGATGTGCAGATGTCATACACACACACACACACACACACACACACACACACTCCAGAGGAGTGAGGCAGTCATTACAGTAATTGGAGGGTAGAGAGATGGAATAGGTTGTCGCTCTGTCTCGCTCTCTTGCTTTGCCGTCCTCAGCACGTTTGGATTTGTGTACTTATACCATCTCTTGGAACTTGTCTTTCATTTTCCGTTAGACTTGCACTTACTCTCTCTCTCTCTCTCCATCTCTTTTTCATCTCTTTCCGTCTCTCGGGATGGCGTGGCACTGAACTTGGACTCCATTTTAAACACTGCAGTTTCGCAAAGTTAATAAGCAGGGACGCTGGTGTCCCTTTTCCACTGACACGGACCAAGAAACTAGCTAACCTTAAAGAGATTTTCACACTAGAAGTGACGCCAGGCTCCTTTTCATTTTCAATTAGAGCCTAAGGGCAGGCAAAAGGCTGGATATAGCTTGCAGGCTCGACTCGAGAGCACACCTTTAGCTGTTTTATTTTTTTTTTTTTGGAAAAGTTTAAGGTGAAAAACTTTCGGAGTCATCACTTTTAGATCACTATACATCTTGCTAACTTTGGTTCAGTTGACACAGGAACAGAAAATGAGGCAGATATTTCCTCATCCATGTCAATGTCATTTTTCAAGCTAGCATGTGAGTCATTTCTATTCACCTGCTATGTACACCTGCTATAGAAGCTAGCTTGCTATGTTATCTGTAATGTTGTGGCATATGGATAATATATGTAGCATATGGAGAAGCCTTAGATGTGCGTAGCGTCAACGTCACTAGGATGACTGATGAAGGTCAGCGCAAATCAGAAGCGAAGCCAGACGACAAGCTAGCAGAAATCACCTAGCTTACCGATCACAAAAAAACGATTTATTGAAGTTTAGTGTGCTAGCTTTGAACTGCTTTAGTTGTTGTCGTCATGCTAATAACACGACTCCACCACAGAGCCCTAGATTTTATTTTCAGACTCGCTGGAACTGAAGACGTTTTGCCAGCCAGGAACCAGCTCATTTGTGGTGGAATTTTAGAACGTTCTGAGACTAGCATCTCAGTGTGGGTGAAAATGTGCTAACGGAGAGACAAGGAGAGAAAATGAGTTCATATCATAGAGAGAGAGAGAGAGAGAGAGAGAGAGAGAGAGAGATGATGATGATGGACGTATATGTGTTTGTGTGTGTGTGTGTGTGTGTGTGTGGTGGTGTGTGTGTGTGTGTTCAAACTGAACAAGGGGAGGGTTTGGGGTGGGGTGAATATTATCTTCACTTTAATCTCTACACACACACACACACACACACACACACACACACACACACGAATATGCTGGCTGAGATCTAAATCCCTTGGCTGCCAGTCTAAGCACTCTACACACACACACACACACACATCTCTCTCATATAGTGCACACAGGGTTCATGTTTATGTGGTTTGGGACACACGACCTGGAACAGTAGTTAAACACACTCTTTTTTCTTCTCTCTTTTTTTTCCAGTTTCGCCATTTCTCTTCCATTTATGGTGTTAAGAAACCATCCTACCATCTCACAGCCAGTGTGTATGTGTGTGTGTCTACACTATGTTTGTTTGACTACCTGCAATCTGGTGGGTGTACGACTATATACTTTTAGATCACTACCTGTTGTTTTAGTGCACTGTGTGCTGGCTGTCAGTGAGGTTCTCCACTTTCCACAACCATATCATCTATACACACACACACACACACACACACACACACACACACACAGACACAAACAGAATAACAAAAAAAAGAACACTGGAACAGCGAGAGAAAACGAGAACGAGAACAAATGAAGCAAGGGAGCGAGGGAAGGAGCGAGTGAGGGCAGAAAAGCGAGTGCTTTTATGCCAGAGCCAGTAAAGACGTGCAGTAACCTGATCGGCCTGAGAACGAGAGAAGGAGGAGGGAGCCGAGCGAAGAAAAAGGCTGAGAGGTAAAAAAAAAAAAACCAAGGTAACAAGAGAGAGAGAGAGAGAGAGAGAGAGAGAGAGAGCAGGTAGGAGATGAAGGACACAAAGGAGCTGAAGAAGCCGAAGCCTGCATGTGCACTCGCTAGCGCTCCGGCTGAGGGGTGTGTCTGAACTTGCCTGCAACACCGCTCGCTAACAAACCTGTCAATCATCAGACTGCGTGTTCTGAATAAAGATTTTTACACCTTTTATTTCTTTATCAGATTCACTGATGATCCTTTTTCTGAATAATTTCACTCAAATACATTCCTGGTTAAAGAGTTCCGCTTGTATTGGACAAGTCTAATCTATACTCATTAAAATATCTGATTTGAATATCTGATTTTGTTGGGAAATGCATTAGACATGAAAAAATAGTGTAAGAGTATTAATTCGCTTAGGAAGCCAGTTCGGAAAACTGACTCCCGGTGTGGAATGCTTGCTCGTGTCAATCATTTTAAGTCCTTGGGGCGGAGCTTAGTGTCAAGGGGATGGGCTTATGAGAGTGAATGATTGACAGTTGACTAATTCTTTTAAATTATTAATAAATGTTTAAAGCACCACGTAGTTGTAAACAATCTGTCTGTAAATCTTTCAGACCAGTGTTTCCAGTATAAACCGGTCAGTGTTGTTGGACAGAATGATTATCAGTTACTCACCGTGATATCGGATGGTTTTGCGTGGGACTGGGTTCCAGTTCACACAGTTCACGTTTTCAAGACCAATCACCAGCATCATGAGTAGGACTTTAGCCCCACCCATTTCTCCAGGTATCCTCGTTATGACTGGATATAAATCGGAAAAAATCTGATAATGATATTTGGTTCCAGTTGGAAGACGATGGATTTTGATAAGGTGGCTGATAGTTCCAGGTGTTGGAAAGGAGAACAAATTAACTGGTAGATCCAGATGTTCTCTGATTGGAGAAATGGTACGTCTTGGTGTATCGTGATGGATCTGATTGGCTCTTGGTGATCAGTGAAGAACTGATAGTCTGAGCTGCTGTAGAAATGGTTCTGATTGGAGTACAGGGCTATAATGGTTCTGCTTATGCAACCATTCGTTCTCAATTGTTATGATTGGACCACTGTTGGTTCTCAATAGTTCTGACTAGACCACTGTTGGTTCTCAATAGTTCTGACTAGACCACTGTTGGTTCTCAATAGTTCTGACTAGACCACTGTTGGTTCTCAATAGTTCTGATTGGACCCCTGGTAGTTCTTGCTGGTTCTGACTGGACCACCTTTGGTTCTCAATGGTTCTGATTGGACCACTGTTGGTTTTCAGCTGGTTATTGATGGCTCAAGCAAGAAATCTTGGTACGCTCCAATAACTTGGATTGGGGAATCTCGACGTTGTGGTTCTGGTTCAGCAGAGGCTGTGGTCAGATGTTCGTTAGCTTTCGGAGCCCAGAAATGCTTCAGACTGGACAATGAGCCGTAGGAGTCCTTGATAACGACCTCTGTCACCCTGTATGAGGGAAATAAAGAAACATGGAATAAATGTAAGCAAAAGTAATTCCGGAAAAAAACTCGTAGCTTCTCCCGATGCCTTCGGGCTACGCAGCAAAACAGAACGTTAAATCAACAGCTCCATTTGAGAAGTACATTGTTTTGAAATGCGCACTCTATGTGTTAATTTAACACCAGTGATTTAGCTGTGCGCCGGACTGGAACATTGTTTAGTAAAGATGGGAAGGGGGGTGGTGTGGGGGGTGGGATCAGAGAGGGGGGTGTGTGGAGAATAGCGGGATTGCTGTCGAGACAATTTAATGACAGTGTGTGCAGCTAAAAAAAAAACCCTATTGAAATGTTTTGGCAGAGAACCAGCTAAACCATGAATGACTGTCAGAGCACGGCGGCATCAACACGGCCCACTTCAGCATCGTTTATAGGAGAAATACATCAAACATCCCTGACAACCTGCGAAGAAATGAGGGATGGCCTTGTAATTATAATGGGATGGCGGCATACTGAGAGAAAGTCTTATTAGGCCAGAGGCGAGAGAGATAGAGAGAGTGAGAGAGCGAGAGAGAGATCGTAAGGTACGCTCAGCCTTAACGATTCAGCCTTAATCACCACGTCTCACCTGTTTGTTTCTGTTAAAAAAAACGAGGGGAAATTAAGGGAGCGATAACATTTGCTCAAGTGTAGAGTACACAAAGTAAACCCATTGACTTTTAAAACATGCCCTAAATGTCACACTGAATTTTACAGCCTGATATTAAAAAACAATGAGGAAGGAAAAAAAACACACAAGAAAGTCCTTTTTTTTTTTTTTATCAGCGAAAAATTATTTATTATTTATTTATTTGAAAAAATAAAAGGTCTGGCTGAGTGATAAACGCTCCTTCTGCCATTTAGCACAATTGAGATGCAGGTCTCAGTAACAACAAACTCGCGGCTTGCATTTTCTGCAAATTGCTCGGCGCTAATAGATGTGTTGTGTGTGTGGGAATTAAGAAGAAAGTTCTTTTTTATTTATTTACTTTTTTGCTTTATCAGTGAACATGAGAATAATACATCTGTATACAGTATATACTTAAGCAAAGTGGATGTTTTTAAATTCAAATTATTTGTATGTCACTTCAACATTGGGTTCGATTCCTCACTCTCAACTTCCTCAATCAGAATGAATTTGATTCAGTTCGGTCTGATTCATTTACTGAGATATGGAATTGTATGGAACTATATATGGAACTGGATTGAGAAGAGAATTTGGATTTAAGAGTTTACATGCAAGATTTTTTCCCTATTTACCGGATCGTTTCAGATCTACACCCCCTCTTTCGATCCGATCGGAATTCCATTCGTCTCAAGCTGGAGCCCGTCTACGGAGGTGTTTACATGAAGTTTTATTCGATCCGGCTGAACTTGATCCGGATTATTTGGCTGAATGTAAACGTACTGAATGTGACAAAGCAGCTTTAGAGAAATCTGGATTTAGATTTAGATCCTTAATGAAAAAGAACTGCATTGTTTTTGCAGATGATGGAAGCACTGAAAATACAGTATATATATATATATATATATATATATATATATATATATATATATATATATATATATATATATTATTATATATATTATTATATATATATTATTATATAAAAGCGATACTTCTATATTAAAGGAATTCTAATACACAGTATAGATCTGGATAATCTAGCCATGGGGGTCACAGTCCAGTGACTTCTGTGCCGGTCCCAAGCCCAGATAAATAGAGAGGGTTGCGTCAGGAAGGGCATCCGGCATAAAACATTGCCAAATTTAACCATGCGGATCGTCAGTACTCTGAATTTCATACCGGATCGGTCGAGGCCTGGGTTAACAACGACCGCCATCGGCGCCGTTGACCTACAGGGCGCCGGTGGAAATTGGGCTACTGTTGGTCGAAGAAGTAGAGGAGGGAGGAGAGTGCACAGACAGAGAGAGAAGAGGAAAGGTAAGAGTGTAGGACTGAGAATAGGAACTCTGAATGTTGGTACTATGACAGGGAAAGGTAGAGAGCTGGCTGATATGATGGAGAGAAGGAAGGTGGATATACTGTGTGTACAGGAGACCAGGTGGAAGGGTAGCAAGGCTCGTAGTATAGGAGCAGGATTCAAGCTGTTTTATTATGGTGTGGATAGTAAGAGAAATGGGGTAGGTGTGGTCCTGAAGGAGGAGTTTGTGAGGAATGTCCTGGAGGTGAAGAGAGTGTCAGACAGGGTGATGAGTCTGAAGTTAGAGATTGAAGGGGTGATGTTGAATGTTGTTAGTGGTTATGCCCCACAGGTAGGTTGTGAGTTAGAGGAGAAAGAGAGATTCTGGAGTGAATTAGATGAGGTGATGGAGAGTATTCCCACGGGTGAGAGAGTGGTGATAGGAGCGGATTTTAATGGACATGTTGGTGAGGGGAACACAGGTGATGAGGAGGTGATGGGCAAGTTTGGAGTTAAGGAAAGGAACCTAGAAGGACAGATGGTAGTGGACTTTGCTAAGAGGATGGACATGGCTGTGGTTAACACTTATTTTCAGAAGAGGGAGGAGCATAGAGTGACTTACAAGAGTGGAGGTAGGAGAACACAGGTAGACTACATCCTATGTAGAAGAGGCAATCTGAAAGAGATTAGTGACTGTAAAGTGGTAGTGGGAGAGAGTGTAGCCAGACAGCATAGGATGGTGGTGTGTAGGATGACTTTGATGGTCTGTAAGGAGAAGAGGTCAAAGATAGAAATAGGGAAGAAAACCAAGTGGTGGAAGCTGAAAAAGGAGGAATGTTGTGAGGAATTTAGACAGAAGTTGAGGCAGGCTCTGGGTGGTCAGGTAGTGCTGCCAGATGACTGGGAAACTACAGCAGAAGTGATCAGGGAGACAGGGAGAAAGGTGCTGGGTGTGTCATCTGGAAGGAGGAAAGAAGATAAGGAGACTTGGTGGTGGAATGAGGAAGTTCAGGATAGTGTCCAGAGGAAGAGGTTAGCCAAGAAGAAGTGGGACATGGACAGGACTGAAGAGAACAGACAGCAATACAAGGAGTTACAGCGCAGAGTGAAGAGGGAGGTGTCTAAGGCCAAGCAGAAGGCAGATGACGAGTTGTACACTAGGTTAGACACTAGAGAAGGAGAGAAGGACTTGTACAGGTTAGCTAGGCAGAGGGATCGAGATGGGAAGGATGTGCAGCAAGTTAGAGTTATTAAGGATAGAGATGGAAGGGTGCTCACAAGTGAGGAGAGTGTACAGAGGAGATGGAAGGAATACTTTGAGGAGCTGATGAATGAGGAAAATGAGAGGGAAAAAAGAGTATAAGGGGTGAACTCTGTGGAACAGAAAGTAGATAAGATTAGAAAGGATGAAGTCAGGAAGGCTTTGAAGAGGATGAAAAGTGGAAAGGCAGTTGGTCCTGACGACATCCCGGTGGAGGTCTGGAAGTGTCTAGGAGAGGCAGCAGTGGAATTTTTAACTAGTTTGTTCAACAGGGTTTTAGAGAGTGAGAGGATGCCTGAGGAATGGAGAAGAAGTGTGTTAGTGCCGATCTTTAAGAATAAGGGTGACGTGCAGAGTTGCAGCAACTATAGGGGGATAAAGTTGATGAGCCATACAATGAAGCTATGGGAAAGAGTAGTGGAAGCTAGGTTAAGGAAGGTAGTGGAAATTTGTGAGCAGCAGTATGGCTTCATGCCCAGAAAGAGCACAACAGATGCAATTTTTGCTCTGAGAATTTTGATGGAGAAGTATAGGGATGGGGGGGGGCATGGTGGCTTAGTGGTTAGCACGTTTGCCTCACACCTCCAGGGTTGGGGGTTCGATTCCCGCCTCTGCCATGTGTGTGTGGAGTTTGCATGTTCTCCCCGTGCCTCTGGCGTTTCCTCCGGGTGCTCCGGTTTCCTCTCCCAGTCCAAAGACATGCGTGGTAGGTTGATTGGCATCTCTAAATTGTCCGTAGTGTGTGATTGCGTGAATGAGTGTGTGTGTGTGTGTGTGTGTGTGTGTGTGTGTGTGTGTGTGTGTGTGTGTGTGTGTGTGTGTGTGTGTGTGTGTGTGTTTGTGTGTTTGTGTGTGTGTGCCCTGCGATGGGTTGGCACTCCGTCCAGGGTGTATCCTGCCTTGATGCCCAATGACGCCTGAGATAGGCACAGGCTCCCCGTGACGCGAGAATAGTTCGGATAAGCGGTACACAATGAATGAATGAATGAAGTATAGGGATGGTCAGAGGGAGTTGCACTGTGTGTTTGTAGACTTGGAGAAAGCGTATGACAGGGTGCCAAGAGAAGAGCTGTGGTACTGTATGAGGAAGTCAGGAGTAGCAGAGAAGTATGTCAGAGTGGTGCAGGACATGTATGAGACGAGCAGGACAGTGGTGAGGTGTGCTGTAGGTCAGACAGAGGAGTTCAATGTGGAGGTGGGACTGCATCAGGGTTCGGCTCTGAGCCCCTTCCTGTTTGCTATAGTGATGGATTAGGAATGAGTACATCAGAGGGACAGCTCATGTTGGACGTTTGGGGGACAAAGTTAGGGAGGACAGATTAAGATGGTTTGGACATGTTCAGAGGAGGGAGAGTGAGTATATTGGTAGGAGAATGTTGGACATGGAGCTGCCAGGCAGGAGGCAAAGAGGAAGGCCAAAGAGGAGGTATATGGATGGAATAAATGAGGATATGAAGCTAGTGGGTGCAAGTGTTGAGGATGCAGAAGATAGGGATAGGTGGAGAGAGATGATTCGCTGTGGAGACCCCTGAAGGGAAAAGCCGAAAGAAGAAGAAGAAGAAGAAGAAGAAGAAGAAGAAGAAGAAGAAGAAGAAGAAGAAGACTGTAGATTTGGATTAAAAAATAAAATCAGTTTAAATCTATTAATCAGTCTGGTGTATTTAACTTCTTACTTTTCTTCTAACTGGTGTTAATTTCCGCTATATACTAAATAAATACTTTGCTTAAAAAAGCTCATTTTTACACCCCCAACCCACTCAGACACACCTTGTTTTTTTAAACCCATATGTAATTGACCGGCCGAATTTGGTGTCTTACTTTTGCTTTTTTTTTTTTAAATATTAAAACTTAAATTCTTAAAACTTAAACCTAAATTCCTTTTTTATTTAACTCTTTGTCTCTAAACTCATCCATACAAATCAACAACCGAACCTGTAGCTCAATGCTGTAATTTTTAGAGACAGCCATTTATATATATATATATATATATATATATATATATATATATATATATATATATATATATATATATATATATACAGTTTTTTAACTGCAATATTAAAGCTTCAATATCTGAAGCGGTTAAAAAAAAACAGGCACCGATTTCTGACTTCTCATTCCATTAACACTTCTAGCACTTCCTAAAGGGTCGTTCGCTAACATGTAAATTGAGATACGCTCCGTTTTCGGAATTTTCCCGTCGTCTGAGATGCAAATTCCGAAAGAGCTTTGCTACGTACACAATATATCCTCAAATCTATTTTGGAGGCACAGAGTAGGAGATTGGAAATGCATTTCACTTCTTTTTTTTCCCCATCACAGCTGGAATGAGTGGAGAGCAAAGCTGTGCAAACCAAACAGGAGATTGAAAAGGCCTTCTCCCAATTCTATACACACACACATACACACACACACGCGCGCGCGCAGAAAAACGGAGGAAGACGTCAAGAGGGAAAAAAGCTCGGTGCTGGATGACCTTTCCGTCGGCTGCTTTTGGGACGAGGACCTTCACTCGAGCGCTAATTACTGCCTACAAATTAGAGACGAAATGAGTCGAGGTATCGCGTTGTGTCCCGATAATCCTGCCAGCTGCCTAGCTTCTCTAGCAAGGGGTGGAGTGTGAATGCTCCCAGGAAAAGTGTGTGTGCTTTGCGTGTGTATACCAGGGACAGAATGTTTTGACCCGGATTTTCCCTGAGGGAAACAAGCCTCCGTGTTTGGTCCGGTCTGCATAGATGCCGGGAAGAGGAAGAGGTCAAGTATCGAGCGATGACCACTCTCAAATGTCTACAGTGCCATCGATCTTTTACTCCTCCTCTTAGCCGTATGGAACCGTTGACCTCCGACCTCTAACCTCCGACCCCTCGAGGGCTCACAGGTGCTCATAAACAAGCGGATTGCTGTGAAGCAGGAGGGAGAAGATTAGATTAAATGAAATGAAGGTCGGATGTGAGGGAAAAACCCTCTTCAAAAGAGTTTCTTCTCCTCCCTCCTCCTTCCCTTCTTCACTCCTTCCTGCTCTGAAGTACACAAAGCCCAGTGGCCAGCGGGAGACAGATGGAAATCTAGTCAACATCCGAAGACCATCACTCAGAGGACAGTTCGAGTGCTCCACTAGGGTGCAACAGCATGAGAGCTTGTGTTTAGTTCTATAGCAATCACACACACACACACACACACACACATGCACACAACTGTAATCAGCTGCTGCTTTCATCCACGAAACTAAAATAAAAAAAACATTTTCATGACCCTTGATATTTATGTCTTTGTGATTCTCAAACACACCGTCTTCACACTGTAATCCCTGCAACACAACTCTCATCAACACAACACACATGAACACAACTCAACACAACTCATATCAACTCAACTCACATTAACACAACTCACATCAACTCACCAACACAACTCACATCAACACAACTCACATCATTAACTCAACTCATGTCAACAACTCAACTCACATCAACTCACATCACCTCAACTCACATCAACAACTCAACTCACAAACAACTCAACTCACATCAACATAACTCATATCAACACAACTCACATCAACTCAACTTGCATCAACTCACTAACACAACTCACATCAACAACTCAACTCACATCAACTCAACTCATATCAACTCAACTCACATCAACTCAACTCATATCAACTCAACTCACATCAACTCACATTAACACAACTCACATCAACAACTCAACTCACATCAACACAACTCATATCAACTCAACTCACATCAACTCAACTCACATCAACTCAACTCATATCAACTCAACTGACATCAACACAACTCATATCAACACAGCTCACATCAACTTAATTCACATCAACTTAATTCACATCAACAACTCAACTCACATCAACTCAGCTCACACCATCAACTTAACTCACATCAACACAACTCACATCATCAACTCAACTCACATCAACTCAACTCACACCATCAACTCAACTCACATCAACTCAACTCATATCAACTCAACTCACATCAACTCACATTAACACAACTCACATCAACAACTCAACTCACATCAACACAACTCATATCAACTCAACTCACATCAACTCAACTCACATCAACTCAACTCACATCAACTCAACTCACATCAACTCAACTCATATCAACTCAACTGACATCAACACAACTCATATCAACACAGCTCACATCAATTTAATTCACATCAACTTAATTCACATCAACAACTCAACTCACATCAACTCAACTCACACCATCAACTTAACTCACATCAACTCAACTCACATCATCAACTCAACTCACATTATCAACACAACTCAAATAACATCATAAAAACAACTCATCTCACATAACAAAAATCACATCAACACAACTGAACACACATCAGAACAACTCAAATCACACCATCATAACCATTTAACTCACATCAGCAACACAACTCACATCAGCACAACTCAGATCACATCAACTCAAATCACAACACAACTCAACTCACATCAACTCAACAACCCAACAGTTTTACTCACCAACTCTAATAAACATCTCCACAACTTTACAGCTCAATGATTCAACCAGCACAACAACTCAACCCACAACAGTTCCACACAGCTGTAGTACACTGGACATCTGGCCTGTGGTTCACATCTGGGTGATGAAGGTGAATTAGCAGGCTGAGGGATTAATACTATCATTTCTCTCCAGCCTTCATTGTCTAGTTAACGTTTCTGACTCTTCGACAGACATATTCTACTGTGTCAGCTCTGTTCAAAGTACACTTTTAAGGTGTGTGTGTGTGTGTGTGTGTGTGTGCGTGAGCTCGTCTTTAAATCAAGGACATTCAGCGAAACGATGTCTCACTTTTACGCACTTCCCTTTTTTCTCATTCATGTGTGATGATAAAATGCTATATTGATCTTCTGCGCCTAATAAACGACAGTCTGAACGCTCCGGTCCAATGTCCGGACTCATCTGTTTGACAAATTTTGTACACATTAGACAGTCTTTAGAATTCACCGCCAGAAACCAGGTAACAAATCACCGCGTGACACCAACCGACCCCGAAGGGGGCGAAAGAGAAAGCAGAGCCAAGACACGAAGGACAGCGGGAGCTAAATAACATTCTCTTCCAGATAAACGAGCTTGTTTTGTTCTATGGCTAAATAAGGAAATAACAGAGTAAGGGTCAGCTTTGGTTAAGGAGGCGTGGCCTATCTGCCTGTCGGTTACAGTGAAGAGAGTATCATAAATATTTCATCTCTGAATTATAGCGTATTAAATCACTGGCTGAATGAAAGCCGTCTGTTATGTATTTATTCATCAGCCGCATCAGATCGTTGATCAAATTTCGAGATTAGCGTCGAATCATCTCCGAAAGAGATATGCACCACTAGAACAGAGTGTTCTCCGAGCTGCTCATTTGCATTCAGTCTGACTATTTATATCTGCAGGAATTACACAAGTCACAACAAAGAATTCACACAAGCACATTGCTGTGCTTTTTCCCAACTTACTAAGACTCCCACTCAGAAAACATCACATCACAAATAAAAAAGAAAAAAAAGAGAGGGACAGTTAAGAGGGTCCATCTGCAAGATGTAGATCAGTGGGTGTGTCTTTGTACCTGTGTATGAACCCAAAGACACACCTTATTCGATATTGATATATTCGAAGGCAAAATCGATTGCTTAAGGATTTCACCTGTCATGTTAGCGAGGTGACTAACAAAACACCTGAGTATTTCAACATCTGAGCTCAAAGACACGCCCACTTATAGATGTTGCCATATACAGATGTTGACTCAAGACACCTCACATTTCCTTATATGGACTCAGACACCCCCATATTACTTTAGAAGTGAACTTTAAGGTGAGCCAAGACAGTATGAGCTCAAAGTCATGCCCACATTTCCACATATGGTCTTCAAAACACACCAATGAGAATTTTTAAAAGGTTTCAGCTATATTTTCATATATGGACACGACATCTCATCAATATGTCCATATATATACACATATACACATATATATATATATAGACACAGTCTCACCTATATATCTATTTATTGATTCAAGTCTTGCCTATATTTCCATATATGGACATAATCTCACATATATTTAAGTAAATGAACTCAAGTCCTACATGTATTTCCATATATGGACACAGTCCTGCCATAAGGTAAGAATATGGACTCAAAGTTTATGCTATACTTCCATATATGGATTAAAGTCCCAGCTAAATTTCCATATAGGGACTCAAAGTCCCGCCTATCTGTACACTAGTCCCCCATTTCCATATATGGACACAGTCTTGCATATATTTAAGTATATATTTCCCTATATGGATCCTAGTCCCACCTCTACTTCCATATATGGACTGTAGTCCCACCTCTACTTCCATATATGGACTCTAGTCCCACCTCTACTTCCATATATGGACTCTAGTCCCACCTCTACTTCCATATATGGAATAAAGTCCCACCTGTATGTCCATATATGGACACAGTCTCCCTACATTGACGTATAGATGAAGTACAGTGTATAGCGGAAGTATAGCTCAAGATTTCCGCTATACTTCCACATATGGATTAAAGTCCACCTCGATTTCCATATATGGACTCTATTTCCACCTTGTATTTCCATATATGGACACAGCCATGCCTATATTTAAGTATATGGACTCAATGTTTCAGTTATACTTCCATATATTGACTCAAAGTCCCACCTACTTCTAATAACACCTAGATGCCAAAATCTTAACTCTGAAGCTCCCACTTATTTGACCTCCAAATCAGCCATTATTAAGAGAGGAAGGAGAATGTTTGGCCTGTGCTGATGGTGACAGACCACGCAGCTGGCATGTATGCATTTGTGTGTGTGTGTGCATGTGTGTGTGTGTCTGTGCTGAAAGTGTGATGATGTCGGGAGTGGGAGTGTGAACGAGTGGGAGTGTGACAGCTCGTGCATGCCTGTTAAGCGTGTGTGTGTTGGCAAGTTGTGCTCTGTTTGATTAGCCAATGATAGGGAATGAAAGCCAGATCATCAAGCGGAGTTTGATCAGCTGCGGAGAACACACACACCATCATCCACCCTGACACACATACCATCATCACACACACACACACACACACACACACACACACACACACACACACATCCATGATGTGACCATGACAAGAAAAAGAACTAGGATTAATGAAAGATCGATCTCTCAGTCTGATTATTCATTCATTGAGTCTTTCTCTCTCTCTCTCTCTCTCTCTCTCTCTCTCTCTCTATCTAAATCTGTCTATCTGTTCTCTCTTTTGCTTTATCATTAAATCTCTCCCTCTTTCTCTGACCTTGTGCTGTCAGCTGTTTTAATGAAGCTTAAATGAACGCACCGGTGGTGTGTATATGGGTGTGGGAACTGCCCATGTAGCATGGGGTATGAAATGATAAGCTGGTACATGCTGTCACTTGCTCTCTCTCTCTCTCTCTCTCTCTCTCTCTCTCTCTCACACACACACACACAGTCATTTATTTCTGAAAAAAAAAAAATCAATATTTTTATTGAGGAATCCATTTTCTCAAGAACTCTTGACACGCACCTGAAAGGAAAAAGCGAGTGAAAGCATCGGAGCGTCTCTTGACTCCATTCTTACCCATAATGCATACACACACACACACACACACACACACACATACTGTTTAAGGCTTAAACTCTGCCTTTAGTTAAAAATGTCTTGAAGTGAAATACCGACTAATCAGAAGGGAAGCAGCATTAATAATGTAATAAAATAATCAAATAAAATAGAACACCTCCAGCCTCAACTACAAGCATAATATCACCATTACTGCTAAATAAAGATATTAAATTAGCATTTTGTTTAATTTGGTCAGACTACGATAATGTTAAAACAGCTTGCTACACACACACACACACACACACACACACACACACACACACACACACCACCTACGCCTTTGTTTAGCGTCTCTGCAACCTGTTTCTTGCTTGAAACCTCCATCCTGTGAGCCAGTGAGGAGTTTAATCACCTCTCTCTCTCTCTCTCTCTCTCTCTCTCTCTCTCTCTCTCTCTCTCTCTCTCTCTTTCTCTCTCCCGCTGTGTCTGAATGCCAAACACAGACTTGTGTTGGCGTGACAGGGTGCAAAAGGTCAGTCCTGTTTCTTCGTTCTCTGGGCAAGTGGAGCGAGGGAAGAGGAGGAGAGAGGACGAGTGAAGGAGCAGGTAGATGCTTCTCTGCACTCGTTTGCTGTTCTGTCGATCCTGTGGACCGAGCGCTAATGGGGCATCACGCTGAGCTGGCGCAGAGCATGCCTGCTGCTGCTGCTGCTGTACATTACGGGAAACACACCTTCACACACACACACACACACACACACACACACACACCTTCTGACACACACACATCTTCTGACAAACACACACACACACATACACACACAAAAAGCTGATCGGTGCAGGAAGAGACAGAGATTGAGGCAAAAAAAAAAAAGTAAGTAAAAAGAGAAAAACAGAAAGACAAACATGGAATTTTGAATGATCTGCTCAGAACAGTTGGACCGCAAGAGCATGGTGTGTGTGTGTGTGTGTGTGTGTGTGTGTGTGTGTGTGTGTGTGTGTGTGCATGTATGTGCATGTGTGTGTGTGTGTGTGTTGGTGTAGTCGAATCAATTTTTATCACCCCAGTGCACAATATGTGATGAAATATCAAATCTCCAACAAGAGAAACACACAGTGTAAGACAAGAGCAATACACCAAATTACAGACACACACACACACACACACACACACACACACACACACACACACACTCCAGAAGCTGAACTGTCATGGGAAATACTCAGTAGTGGTTTACTTCTCAGTTTTTTGTTCATCTTCTCAATAGTTTCCCTTCACTTCCTGTTCTTCCTGCTTCTCTACACAGACTCCGCCCACTAACAGTCAAACGACGTTCCTTTTTAGCCAATAAGCTTTTGTTTCCGGATAACTCCGCCCATCAGAAGCTTTAGTTTTAACGCCTGTGTGCTAGTTTAGATCAGCAGTTTCTACACTCTGAGGTATATCATGATAAAAAACTAAAGCGCTGAGTGCTTTATACTTAACCTATAATCTGTTAAAAAGATTAGATCTGAACAGATTGACACCTTTTCTGGCAAACACCTGTTCTGTTTATTTCTTAAAAAACAGATGAAAAGCAGATTAGCAGAAAGAGTGTGATAGAAATCCCCCCCCCCACCTATCCTCATACCACTCCCCCACACCCCTATCCTCATACCCCTCCCCCACACCCCTATCCTCATATCATACCCCTCCCCCACACTCCTATCCTCATACGCCTCCCCCACACTCCTATTCTCATACCCCTCCCCCACACCCCTATCCTCATATCATACCCCTCCCCCACACTGCTATCCTCATATCATACCCCCCCACACCCCTATCCTCATAACATACCCCTCCCCCACACTCCTATCCTCATATCGTACCCCTCCCCCACACTCCTATCCTCATATCATACCCCTCCCTGACACTCCTATCCTCATACCCCTCCCCCACACTCTTATCTTCATACCCCTCCCCCACACCCCTATCCTCATGACATACCCCTCCCCCACACCCCTATCCTCATATCATCCCCCCCCCCACACTCCTATCTTCATTTCATGCCCCTCCCCCCACCCCTATCCTCATATCATACCCCTCCCCCACACCCCATCCTCATATCATGCCCCTGCCCCACACCCCATCCTCATACCCCTCCCCCACACCCCATCCTCATACCCCTCCCCCTTACACCATCCTCATACCCCTCCCTCGCTCCAGGACAACAACACCTCAGGTAACATGTACACTAAGCTAACTAAATTTTCTCTATTTCTCTGTGAAATTAAAGATTCACTTCAGTTTATTAATGTCTTATATTCATTATTGATCAGGGTTCAAATCTACACACTGCCTTTTCTGTATTTCCTTTACGGCTTGTTTGGATCGCGTTAGCTTCGTGATGTTAGCACATAATGGAGTTGTGTGAGTGGACCAGAGTAGTTTAAGCGCCGGTACACTGGTGTATTATAAAGTACTTTACTTCTACAACAATTATAGATCCAGTGAATTATTTTTAAACTGCCGTCTGTGAGCCTCGCCGAGTCTGTAAAGGCCGCTGTGAGCAAGTAAACTTTTGGCATGGAGATTCTACCTTTTCTGAAATATCAGACGAGTGGATTATGTTCCACACACTGAGTTAAAGTTAATCAATTCAATTTCCTGCCTAGTCAAACCTTCTTCATCATCATCATCATCATCATCATCATCACTGTGATCATCATCATTATTGTCATCTGAGAGAGAGAGAGAGAGAGAGAGAGAGAGAGAGAGACAGAGAGAAAGGTAGAGAGTGAGAGAGAGGGAGAAAGAGAGAGAAACAGAGAGAGAGAGAAAGCGAAAAAGGCAGAGAAAGCAGAGGGCAGGAGAGAGAGAGACAGACAGAGAAAGGCAGAGAGTGAGAGAGAGAGAGAGAGAGAGAGAGAGAGAGAGAGAGAGAGAGATTTACCAGAAGGTAAGAGAGATCAATAGCGGATATGGTGTGTGATGCAGAGGGAGGATTGGATGGCAATAAAAGGGCAGATCAGGTTTAAATAACATCCATCGGAAGTGTGTGTGTGTGTGTGTGTGTGTGTGTGTGTGTGTGTGTGTGTTTGTGTGTGTGTGTGTGATGGGTTGGAGATATAATTATTATGCTGTATAAGCGTCTGCTCGGTGTAATGTACAGTTTATAAATGATACAGAGAAACATGAAGCAAGACGGAAGGCTGCTGTCAGTGTCTGTTCTTCCCAAACAAATAAAAACACACAGACAGAAAGAGAGTGAGACAGGTTGTACTGGATAGACAGACAGAAAAAGACTAAGTGAGAAAGAAAAAGCATGACAGATCGAAGGTGAAGCAGTAAGAGAGTGAAAATAGAGTGAGACAGAAAAAAAGAGATAGAGATGGACTGAGAGAGTGAGACAGAGTGAGAAAGACTAAAGCAGAGTGATATACTGTGATGTAGACAAAGAGTGAGACAAAATAAAATAGAGTGAGACAGAAAAAGGGTGTGACAGAGAGTGAGACATATTGTGTAACAGTGACAGAGAGTGAGAAAGACAAGGAGTGAGACAAAAGGAGAGTGAGACAGACAGAGAGTGAGACAGACAGAGTGTGGCAGTAAGAGGGTGAGAAAGAGAGTGAGACAGATAGAGTCAGACAGACAGAGTGTGGCAGAAAGAGTGAATAAGAGAGTGAAAAAGAGAGAGTAAGACAGAAAAAGGGTGTGATAGATAGTAAGAGATTAACAGTGAGACAAAAAAGTGAGACAAATTGTGTAAAAACAGTGCATGAGAAAGACAAAGAGTGAGACAAAAGGAGAGTGAGAAAAGGTGATACAGAGAGTGAGGCAGACAAAGAGTGAGACATACAGAGAGACACAAAAGAAAGTGGCAGACAGAGTGAGACATAAAGAGAGTAAGAGATAGAGAGTGAGACTTGAAGAGAGTGAGACAGATAGAGAGTGGAAGAAAGAGGGTGAGACAGATCAAGAGTGAGCCCAATAGAGTGAGACAGAAGGAGAGTGAGCCAGATGGAGAGTGAGACAGATAGAGTGTGAGACAGATAGAGAGTGTGACCAATAAAGAGTGAGACAGATGGGAAGTGAGACAGATCAAGAGTGAGACAGGTGGAGAGTGAGACAGATAGAGAGTGAGACAGATAGAGAGTGGAACAACATTAAAGGAAGGAAGAAAGAAAACGACAGAGAGGTGGAGAAATTGCCGGCAGTTATTTTTTCAGAGCTGGAAGAAGACAGAGTGTGTGTGTGTGTGTGTGTGTGTGTGTGTGTGTGTGTGTGTGTGTGTGCGTGTCTGTGTGTGTGTGGTGAGGAGGTGGTAGTGACTTGTCTTGTTTTCCTCACATTATTATCAGAGACAATCTAAGGCACACAATCCAACGTTTATTTTATGTCCACACACACACACACACACACACACACACAAGCAACACAATCACACACAATCGCTTAGCACAGATTTCATCACTTCATCCCTCTATTCCACTCTCTATTATCTCGTCATCTCTCTCTCTTCTTTTTTCTCTCCCACTCTTCCATCCAAAAAGGAATAAACAGGAAAGTTTCTGTATTTCGACATTCACATTTAAATCAGATTTTACTTTAAACTTCACTTTTAGCCGCTAACACCTCTCTCTTAACCTCGCTGGCTGTTTAGCTGCGCGTTTCGCTAATCTACTGACGATCCATGGTGTAGCACTAGCCAGCTAGCAACTTATATTTAATACCATCATTTATCTAAATATTAGCTATTTAGATATCTTGGGACATTGCAAAAAGTATATTTAGCTAATGTCCTGCTTTTGTTGCCTCGCCAGCTAGCTTAATGACAGTTAGCTTCTTTTTAGCAAATAGTTCCAAAGGATTAAACAACAGCTATCTGCTAAATAACACTGCTAGCGATCTAAAGCTAGTGTTTACAATCATGGTAAAGTGATAGCAGCATATGCTAGCTTCAACCAGCTAATTCTAACTTCATATTTATTTGTAAATCAGTTTTTTCCACCATTTTATGCTAAACTTTCTCGGGGAACTTTCTCTCGCCTTTAATACGCCGCCTACCGAGGGATCGACAGTCTGATCGGAACACGAGCCTCCTGCTGTCTCCGTCTCGTTCTCTAAGGAAAGCGATTCCTGACTGAACTCGTTCTTTTTCCTCCAGCGTTTCCTCCAGCGCCTGTAATCTTCGCTCGTCTTCTCCGTGCCACTCCTTCTCTCCTCTTTTCTCTCGACTCTTTCCATCTGTTCTCATCTACGCGGCCAAAAAAAAAAAAACCTTTCTCTTCTTTGCCATTTCTCTGCTCTTGCATTGTCTTGCTTCGCCTCTGTACAAAATTGAAATTAACTTTAAAGGTGCAGTCTGTGTTTTTTTTCCCCCCGGAAGCTTACGTTGTTACGTCATCAATCTGCGTGACTTGAGCTCCGATGACATAAACACAAACTTTATTCACAATATTTCTCCATTTGTAAGCGTATTTCTTTTACGCTTCGTCGTCGCTGCTAACCGTATCCTGTCCTAAAATCACTGATTTCACCTCAAATTATTCTTTTGACGTGTTTTTTCCGCGCAGCAAAATACAAAACGGAAAACATCCGGTTGTAAATCCAAGCTAAGAGGGAGTGAGTGACGTTGTTATAACATTTCAGGAATGTTACTTCAGCGACATTGAAACTTTACTTCTGTCTAGCGTTTTTGGGGGTGTGGCTTTGCAGGAATTACTGAAGGAGGGGCTACATTTAAAAACAAACAAACAAACGAACAAAAAAACCCAGATAGGTTTAGCTAATATCTTTTAAAATGGCTGACTGCACCTTTAATTAGCCATGATTAACGCTGAAACCTTGCTGCTTTGCTATATGTTCATTTCTGCTAGCGTGTAGCTAGCTAGTGCTGAGCTAGCTGTCTTCTGAATGGATGACAAAGCAACCATAATTCCTGGAGTAGCAGGGCTACCGTAAATACACCAACAAAACGGTATTACACTTACTCTACAGTTATGCTAGAGGATTAGGATTAGCTTACATTATTTCTTCTTCTTTCATTTCGTTTTAAAATTTGTTTGCTAGCTGCTTTGCTCGGCCTGGGAAGGGCTTTTTTTTCTGACATTAAAGCTTCTTGGCTTTACGCACACACACACACAAGAAGGTCAAAATGGTCGAGTGAGAGAGAGAGAGAGAGAGAGAGAGAGAGAGAAAGGGAGAGAGAGAGAGTGAGAGAGAGAAAGGGAGAGAGAGAGAGAGAGAGAGAGAGAGAGAGAGAGAGAAAGGGAGAGAGAGAGAGACAGAGAGAGAGAGAGAGAGAAAGGGAGAGAGAGAGAGAGAGAGAGGTCATCCTTCAATCAGGTTAATGTTCTACTTCAAGTGATGAGCACTATGAGTGTCTCTTTTCTCTCCATTTCTATTCAATTGTCTCATTCTCTCTCTCTCTCTCTCTCTCTCTCTCTCTCTGTCTTTCTCTCTCTGTCTTTCTCTCTCTATCACACACACACACACACACACACACACACACACACACACACACACACACACAGGTGCTCAAATCCATGCATCACTAGCAAGGTTTCTTCTCTCTCTCTCTCTCTCTCTCTCTCTCTCTCTCTCTCTCTCTCTCTTTCAGCTGATGATTCAGTTCGTGTAGATTACATTACCACTCTCTCACACACACACACACACACACACACACACACACACACACACACACACACACACTTAAGACCCGCAGACTTAATGACAATACAATCCGCCTGCTCGGAGCGAGGGAGTAACGTCATGAGTAAGGTTTTTTCAATCTGTCTTCGCTTTTGACTATGATTAGTGTCTGTTTATTATTTTATTTATGCTAATTGCTAATTAGCGGCGATGCAGCATTCATGCTAATAAAGCTCTATTGAGCTGAAATGAATTCAGACACTCCAATCAGAATGAAGTGCCCTGGATAGGCAGCATTTCTGTTAGCTGAATGAGAAGAGAGCAGTTTTTCCTCACAGGAGATTCCAGTAAACATGGTGGAACTAGCTGAACTAGCCTCGACTGAGGAAACATAAAGTGTTTTTTCTTTTTTTATCGTAGCTAATGCCGTGTGGCTAAAACACACTCGCTAATATAATGTGATATAGCTAGATTATGCAGCTAGCTGTCTAGCTTAGCAGTTGAAGTTTGGGTGAGCTAGCTGAGATTAGCTAGCGGTTGAATAAACAAACATCAAGTATGATGGCACTTAGTATGTTCCGAATGTGATCTGTTTTCCTTGAGGTTAGTGAGAGAGAGAGAGAGAGAAAGAGAGAGCGAGAGAGAGAGAGAGAGAGAGAGAGAGAGAGAGAGAACGAGAGAGAGAGAGAGAGAGAGAGAGAGAGTTAGATAGAGAGAGAGAGAGACAGAGAGAGAGAGACAGAGAGAGAGATAGACAGTCACAGAGCGAGAGATAGACAGATAGAAAGAGGGTGAGAGAGAGAGAGAGAGAGAGAGAGAGTTAATGACATTAAAATGAAGAGTGTCACTCAGTGTGGCGTCGAGACAGAAAGAAAAACAGCACTGCCACGTAGGACTGGAGAAGTAAGCCAGCTACACACACACACACACACACACACACACACACACAACACACACACAGCATCCACGCTACCTAGAATGCTATAGGCGCTAGTGAAATGAACTCTGATGTCTCCGATCCGATTACTTTAATTGAATGAACTGCAAACTCGATTCAGACCGCTAATCAGACACACCATGTGTGTGGGGAGAGGGGGGGCGGTGAGGGGTGTGTGTGTGTTCCTGTTAAAGTGTTTAACCCCTCTGTGTGTTTATGTGTGTGTGTGTGTGTGTGTGGGTGTCTGCTAAAATGGTTAACTGCTCAGCTACACAAAGCCTGACTTCTTCACAGAATTCTGCTAATCAGCTAATTAGAAATTTGATCCTGTGACATTTTTTGCTATATTAAGATAGTGCTTAGCATGAGCGACTGATTTAATTATACAAATTAGCCTTAGCGCTGATTGGCTAAGCTAAAAAAAATGTAGCTCTGTGCATAGCCCAGGTTTTCTAGTAAGTTAGCTAAAACTAGATAGATGTGTTATTTTAAATGTATAACAAGCAAGCTAGCTAGATTTAGTGATGAGATATATGACTGGGTTTGAAATTAGGCCATCTTTAAACCAGTGTGTGTGTGTGTGTGTGTGTGTGTGTGTGTGTGTGTGTGTGTGTGTGCTTTTTTTTTCAGGCTTCTCAGTTTGAACTCTCCATCCACAAAAAAATAAATGACCCAGTGGCTTTGGAAAATCACAGCACATACACACTTTTTCTAGTATCGCTTTACCACCGTATGACTGAGAGGAAAATACACACACACACACACACACACACACACTGTATGGGAGATTTAAACTCACACTGGCACATTTTCTATTAGCCCTAACGTGGAGTTTCCTAAATAACAGAATCATCCAAAACCACGGCTTATGGGGAAACACACACACACACACACACACACACACACACACACACACACACACACACACACATTTCAAATCCAAACAGATGTCAGGTAAGAGGCGGGGGATGGGGAGATGAAGAGCTCATATTTAAAAAACACCTGCATGGCTTGTGTCCTTGAGTTCAACTTCACACACACACACACACACACACACACACACACACACACTTGAATTATTACTATCTTTCTGTACACAAAAGCCTTTTTTTCCTACAGAGGACCGGCAAAATGCTGCACAGAGGACCTGAAGGGAATAAACACGTTTGTAGTAGTTTATATCTTTACATACGTTGTGCCGCTAAATCATGCTAACCTTCATGTAAAACTTTGCTAACGCTTATCTTAGAGACAAAAAAAAGGTTTAAATGAAATTTTTTTTTTTACTTACAATGATAAAGAAAGTCTCCGTGTTTCAGTCAGTCATTGTGGGGACCTGAAAGAAACAAACACATCCATGTTCATGAGATTCGTTACGGGATTTCTTGCTGTAGATAAATCACATGCTGCTACATGTACAGCAAACATTCATCCCAAACAAACTGAACAAAAGCACATGTGAGGGAAAAAAACAACCATTTTGTTTCAAATAAAGACAAGAAAAGTCACACTTTTTCAGGTTGTTCGATCGTTATGGGGACCGGAATAAAACAGACATTTCTGTGACCTTAAATCTTAATGGGATTTATAAAGTTTAAACCAAATACTAAACCCAAACTTCAATAAATAACGGAAAGAAAAGAAAAGAAAAGAAAAATCAGACATTTTAATTTTTTCATTTGTGGGGACCTGAAAAGGTTAAAAAAACAAACTTGTATTTATGTAACATCAAACCTTTTTAATGAGCTTGTGTATTCCTGTATTTATTTATCCTACTATGCTAATTGTATATAAGACGCTAATCCTAACGGTAACCTCAGCGACCAGGAGGAATATGTGTAAACAAACAAACAAACAAAAAAACAAAAAAGATGCTTATAATAAGCATAAAAGTCTTGCAGGTTTTTCTGTTATTGTGAGGACCTGAAAAAAACAAGGACGTGAAACATTAAAAACTATAATTAACTTTTATCTAGGATTTTAAAATCGATTTTTTAATATATTTAATTAAAAAAAAAAAAACATAAAAAGTTGCAATGTTCAGGTTTTCATTGTAAATCATTGTAAAGACCTGAACTTAAAAAAAAAAAAAAAAATCCAAATACTTAAGGCCCTAAAATATATTTTTTTAATAGTCAGATATTTTTTTTTACTATTAATAATCAGATAATATCATATTTTAATAATAAAAATAAGAATAATAAGAAGCAAAGTCAGAACTTATCGTGTTTATATATATATATATATATATATATATATATATATATATATATATATATATATATATATATATATATTGTTTTTACTGTTTTTTAATAAGCTATCATGAGGGGAGGGTAGATAACAAATTTACATAATTTACTTTTACTTCTAGAACTTTTACTTTTTACCATAAAAGAGTTTTTTTTAAAAATTAGATATTTTACAAATAATAAACAGCAAAGTTGAATATTATCACGTTTCCACATGTTTGGTGATGACCTACGAAGCTTACAGCATCACACACACATCTACAGAGGGACGTCTCTTTTCTGATTGGCTGTTAGTTATCTTTTATTTTCTACATTAACAAGTAGCTCTGTAGATCAGACAATCTCTTCTAGTCTTATATTTTATCGCCTGTTTTCGATAACCATTTTAATTAAATAAAGTTTTTTTTAAATGAACAAGTAAAAGGTACATAACACCGCCTAAGATCAGCCGCTAGTCTATATAAAATGATGTGATTCAGCTGTTCCTGTGGTGTGTGATACAATCTGTTTCAGGTTATTTCCTGAACAAACTGGACTCGATGTACAAGAATTGACCCGGAAAGCAGCTAGCGCTCAAACCAAATTCCTCAATTTCATGCAAATTTCTATTTGTCTGTGACGTCTGAAAGTCTTTCAACTTTTAGTTCATATTTTCAGTAAATCAGGATGTTCCTACTTCCTGTAAACATCGCTGCAGATAAAAAAAAAACAACCTAAAAAAGTGAATATAAATCTAGCAAGCTAATTCAAAAACACACAGTTATTGATCATGGATGGCGAGTTTGTATTAAACCGCCGCTGTGTTAGCAATAATAATCTAGAAATTGATTTTAAAAAATAGTTCTTGCTAATGATTTTGAGGATGACATCAGCGATCGGTGGTGTTGTGAGAGAGCGAGCGCTGGGGTTTGTGCGCTCATGAATATTTATGAGGAAATGAATATGTGCAAAAGCCATGTGTGGCATTTAAAAGGCACACTTTAACAGATAATTCCCAGCGCGGAGACGCTATTAAAGCCGTGAATAAATTCACACCGATCTGCCAGCCTTCTGACCTGCGAAGAAACACTTGCACATGCCACGGCGGAATTAAAGCGGCCTTCCTTTACATGTCCAAATCAACTGCGACGCCTCCGTAATACCGATGACTCGTTAGCAGCCGCTGCTTATGCTAATCAGAATCCGAGGCAGTTTTCTATTTCCTTGTTGCTGATCTGATGCTTTTAGTTCTTCTTTTTTTTGGGTCATAAATGGGATTACTGTTTTGTTTTGTTTTTTTATTTTATTACTAGCTATAAATGTTAGAATTTTTGTCTTTGGATATAAAATATGTTAATTATCCAGCACTCTGCTCAATTAGCTAGCTAGCTAGACTACTGAATTAAACATGGTAGCTAGCTTATGGTATGGGGATGGGGTAGTTTAGTAGTTAAGGCATTCAACTACTAATTGGACTGTTGTGAGTTCAAATCCCAGGTCATCCAAGCTGCTACTGCTGGCTGCCTCAGCAAGGCCCTTAACCCTCAATTGTTCAGTTATACAAAATGAGCTAAATTGTAAGTTGCTTGGGATAAGAGTGTCTGCCACATGCTAGAAATGTAAATACAAAATACTCTAGTAACACTTTCTCTTTCATCTATATTGCAAGTTTATATAACAAAGCTTTATTTATTGATCTTATTTCACATATTTAGATGTTTAACTAGCGATGTTTCATGCTCTCATGCTAATCTTCTTGCTGCTTGCTATCATACTGTAACATTATAATACAGTGGAACCTCGGCGTAGGAATTTAGTTTGTTCTGGAGGCGAGTTCTTAGGGTGAAAATTTTTATTGAAACAAATTGTCCCATAAGAAATAATGTAAATGCAAATAATCCGTTCCAGCCACCCAAAAATATGACCAGTATGACCAATACGGAGCATACGTAAACTGTATGGCTGCTTACAAAGAACTGACCCAAGCCAAGCATTCCATGTCAAGACTCCTCACAGGAAGTCGTGCCACCAAGCTTGGGCTAAAAATAGAACAGGCCGCCCACGCCACGAATCTGTCCAAAAAAAAAACGCCCGGAAAATCACCTAGATTTTGAATGTATGCTGAAGGCAACATCGGTATTGTGGGTTGACCCTTTCACACAGCTTTCACTGACTGAAAAAAAAAAATTTGTAAACTCACTTCGGTTGGCTTTGCCTGGCTTTCCATTGACGCTAAGTTTTGAATGGTTCCCGGACGTACACGCGACTTAGCCAGCGTTCGGTTCAGTTCAGTTCGGTTGGGTTGCTGAAAATGCTTCGTATGCCGATGCAAATTTAAATTCTTGAGGTGAAAATTCGTAAGGGAGGGCATTTGTATGCTGAGGTTCCAGTGTATTTTATCTTCTACAAACTCAATGTATTAAAACGAACGTTTCGCTTGATGACATCATCATCACATCCTCTCTAAAATATTCCACTAGAAAGAGTAGAAAAAAATTTGTGACCATTTGTTTTTTCTTTCTGGAAATTGACTTGAAATCTCTGAGGTTTTTAGCGGTAAGTATGGGGATGAAAGGAAAGCTTATCCCATGCAGGAGTATGGGAGCTTTTCACGTTCGCTTCCATTGATTTTGCTCAGGTATAAAGCCTTGGCTCTGAGCGCTGCGTGCCAATTCGAGCCTGAGAAAGCCTCAGTGGGTGTCTGAAGTGAAAAAGCATTGACCGAGCCCTTTATCATTGTGTCCAGAGAACAGAGGCATCGCGGGTCACCGAGGGAAAAGCATGGGTGTGTGTCGCCTTTGTGAGTGGAAGCACTTCTGCTCCTGACCTCTGACCTTCGGAGTGCGGCCAATTATTCACAAGGTCACGACCTCTGAGAGAGTCTGCTGTTAGCGCTGACCTTTGATTTTTAGCCTTCAGTAAAAAAGAAAAGGTTGAGAAAATAAAATGTGTGGCAAAAAAACCCGAACTAAATGGTGTAATTACATACAGTAACAAGGAATTGTCCAAATTGCACATCATGAGTCACTTTACTACACTACATTAAAAACTACATGCAGATTTTTATTAACTGTAAACGTTATTTTAAACCAAATTATATCTTATTAACATATTCATGCTAATCTTTTAAGACAACAACTTCTGCTAAAAAAAATATATATATATATATATATATATATATATATATATATATGTATATATATATATATATATATATATATATATATATATATAATCAACCACATAAATATCATAAAAGATATGCTCATGCTAAGAAAAACTTTTTTATAGTTTATGGGCTACAGCTAGCATAACAATTCAACAATTTTACTAATATTTTCCTATAAATTTTACATTTTTATGTTTTTTTGTGTACATAAATATATAAACAGTGTATTATTATAAATAAATAGTGTAGTATTATTGTGTGTAAAAATAAATAATCTGTAGTGTTAATGTGTATATAAATAAATAGTGTAGTTTTATTGTGTCTCTAAATTTCTAGGAAAATTGTCTAATTTTAATTTGTATTAACTATTATACAATAATACAATAATAAACTGAAAATACATTTTATACAAATAATTAAAAAATTATTTACAATAATTTATTATAATAAGAAACAACTACAATAAGAAACAATTAGCATTAGTGTTAATTAGGGCTATCAAAATTAATGCGTTAATAATGCGTTAACGCAAATTCATTTTAACGGCACTAATTTTATTAACTCGCAATTAATGCAGCGCACATTTTCTGTTTGACCCTTGACCTTGCCCATAGTTTGGGCAAAAAACGATGTCTGATGGTTCTGTGGACAAGACAAAAGTTATCTGCATTTATTGTCGATGTGAATGAAGTTATCACCGCAGCACGTCGAGTGATCTGCCCTGTTGTGCGAAAATGTAAACAGGCTTGTGTAAGTAAATAGCTCAGTGCAAAGAAAGAAGTAATGGGAACCTGTGGTTTTTCTATGTTCTTTTTTTCATATGTTTAATAGACATGAACAAGTTCTTTGCAAAACATCTATGATCTTTGAAACAGGTCTAGTCTTCATGCTCTGTATTGAGTATGGTTTCACTAATAATAAACAACATACATTTCAATATTTATCTATCCCCATGTTGATTAGAGTATTAAAAATCTCAAAAGTATTCATTGAAGGTACATTTAGAATGGATAAAAATGTGTTAACTCATTACAATCATGCGATTGATCGCGATTAAATATTTTAATTGATTGACAGCCCTAGTTTTAATAGATTTCTTGACAATTAAAAAAAAAAAATTAAAAATAAACAAAACAAAATAAGAATTTTCTTATCAGTGTATAATTTATATAATCTTCTTTTTCTCAATTCTACAGAATTTTAATAAGCTAAATTTCTGCTTATAAGATTTCTGACATTATTTATAGCTAATAACATTTCAAGCTAAGCTTCGATGTATTTTCTATCATTTATATCAGTTTTTATTTTTTGCATTTTTTTAAATTTTGAATTTCCTCACACATCCAAATAATAATTTTTATTTTGATTTATTTTGTGTTAATACTGTGGTATTAAATGCTACAGAACGGAACTCTAGCGGCTGCACTGCTAAAATGGAAGCTATAAAATTACCGTGTTAGTAAGTTTAAACAAAAAACTAACTAAACTAAACTAAACTAAACAAAACAAACCCAGATTTGGCAAACAGAGAAAAATTCATCAAATGTATTTCTGAAAAATATCCAAATGTGGTGAAATGCTGTTTCTTGTCGAGCGTAGCTGCCTTGTTAGCAGGGAGTTTGGCTCAGAGAATGCTGGAGGCTACTCACTCAATAACGAGGCCACTGTGTGTGTGTGTGTGTGTGTGTGTGTGTGT